>OY282507.1:46292924-46754424 GCA_958295605.1 Ajuga chamaepitys | reverse complement strand
GGGTTAAATACAAGCCTTAGTGATCCGAGAAGTCGAATTGAGTCAAATAGAAGGTGCTTGTTGATCCGAAAAAACGTATTAGATCACATTGTGCTTATTTGGTGACTTGATAAAACAAACGGATCAAGTTATGGATACTTGTTGATCCGAGAATCCGAATTGGGACAAATGGAAGACTTGTTGATCCAAGAAGTCAATTGAGATCAAATACAAGCCTTAATGATTCGAGAAGTCGAATCGAGTCAAATAAAAGGTGCTTGTTGATCCGAGAAGCCGTATTGCGTCACATTGTGCATACTTGGTGACTTGATAAAACAAACGGAACAAGTTATGGATACTTGTTGATCCGAGAAGCCGATTTGGGTCAAATGGAAGACTTGTTAATCCGAGAAGTCAATTGGGGTCAAATACAAGCCTTAATGATCCGAGAAGTCGAATCGAGTCAAATAGAAGGTGCTTGTTGATCCGAGAAGCCGTATTAGGTCACATTGTGCGTATTGGGTGACTTGATAAAACAAACGGATCAAGTTATGGATACTTGTTGATCCGAGAAGCCGAATTGTGTTAAATGAAAGACTTGTTGATCCGAGAAGTCAATTGAGATCAAATACAAGCCTTAATGATTCGAGAAGTCGAATCGAGTCAAATAGAAGGTGCTTGTTGATCCGAGAAGCCGTATTGAGTCACATTGTGCGTATTTGGTGACTTGATAAAACAAACGGATCAAGTTATGGATAGTTGTTGATCTGAGAAGCCGAATTTGGTCAAATGGAAGACTTGAAATCCAAGAAGTCAATTGAGATCAAATACAAGCCTTAATGATTCGAGAAGTCGAATCGAGTCAAATAGAAGGTGCTTGTTGATCCGAGAAGCCGTATTGGGTCACATTGTGCATACTTGGTGACTTGATAAAACAAACGGATCAAGTTATGGATACTTGTTGATCCGAGAAGCCGAATTAGGTCAAATGGAAGACTTATTTATCCGAGAAGTCTACTGGGGTCAAATACAAGCCTTAATGATTTGAGAAGTCGAATCGAGTCAAATAGTTGGTGCTTGTTGATCCAAGAAGCCGTATTGGGTTACATTGTGCATACTTGGTGACTTGATAAAGAAAACGGATCAAGTTATGGATACTTGTTGATCCGAGAAGCTGAATTGGGTCAAATGGAAGACTTATTGATCCGAGAAGTTAATTGGGGTCAAATACAAGCCTTAATGATTTATAAAGTCGAATCGAGTAAAATACTTGGTGCTTATTGATCCGAGAAGTCGTATTGGGTCACATTGTGCGTACTTAGTGACTTGATAAAACAAACGGATCATGTTATGGATACTTGTTGATCCGAGAAGCCGAATTGGGTCAAATGGAAGACTTGTTGATCCGAGAAGTCAATTGAGATCAAATACAAGCCTTAATGATTCGAGAAGTCGAATCGAGTCAAATAGAACGTGCTTGTTGATCCGAAAAGCCGTATTGGGTCACATTGTGCGTACTTGGTGACTTGATAAAACAAACGGATCAAGTTATGGATACTTGTTGATCCGAGAAGCCGAATTGGGTGAAATGGAAGACTTGTTAATCCGAGAAGTCAATTAGGGTCAAATACAAGCCTTAATGATCCGAGAAGTCGAATCGAGTTAAATAGAAGGTGCTTGTTGATCCGAGAAGCCGTATTAGGTCACATTTTGCGTATTTGGTGACTTGATCAAACAAACGGATCAAGTTATGGATACTTGTTGATCCGAGAAGCCGAATTGTGTTAAATGAAAGACTTGTTGATTCGAGAAGTCAATTGAGATCAAATACAAGCCTTAATGATTCGATAACTCGAATCGAGTCAAATAGAATGTGCTTGTTGATCCGAGAAGCCGTATTGGGTAACATTGCGCGTATTTGGTGACTTGATAAAACAAACGGATCAAGTTATGGATACTTGTTGATCCGAGAAACCGAATTGGGTCAAATGGATGACTTATTGATCCGAGAAGTCAATTGAGGTCAAATACAAGCCTTAATGATTCAAGAAGTTGAATCGAGTCAAATAGAAGGTGCTTGTTGATCCGAGAAGTCGTATTGGGTCACATTGTGCGTACTTGGTGACTTGATAAAACAAACGGATCAAGTTATCGATACTTGTTGATCCGAGAAGCCGAATTGGGTCAAATGGAAGATTTGTTAATCCGAGAAGTCAATTGGGGTTAAATACAAGCCTTAGTGATCCGAGAAGTCGAATCGACTCAAATAGAAGGTGCTTGTTGATCCGAAAAAACGTATTAGATCACATTGTGCTTATTTGGTGACTTGATAAAACAAACGGATCAAGTTATGGATACTTGTTGATCCGAGAATCCGAATTGGGTCAAATGGAAGACTTGTTGATCCAAGAAGTCAATTGAGGTCAAATACAAGCCTTAATGATTCGAGAAGTCGAATCGAGTCAAATAAAAGGTGCTTGTTGATCCGAGAAGCCGTATTGGGTCACATTGTGCATACTTGGTGACTTGATAAAACAAACGGATCAAGTTATGGATACTTGTTGATCCGAGAAGCCGATTTGGGTCAAATGGAAGACTTGTTAATCCGAGAAGTCAATTGGGGTCAAATACAAGCCTTAATGATCCGAGAAGTCGAATCGAGTCAAATAGAAGGTGCTTGTTGATCCGAGAAGCCGTATTAGGTCACATTGTGCGTATTGGGTGACTTGATAAGACAAACGGATCAAGTTATGGATACTTGTTGATCCGAGAAGCCGAATTGTGTTAAATGAAAGACTTGTTGATCCGAGAAGTCAATTGAGATCAAATACAAGCCTTAATGATTCGAGAAGTCGAATCGAGTCAAATAGAAGGTGCTTGTTGATCCGAGAAGCCGTATTGAGTCACATTGTGCGTATTTGGTGACTTGATAAAACAAACGGATCAAGTTATGGATACTTGTTGATCCGAGAAGTCGAATTGGGTCAAATGGAAGACTTGAAATCCAAGAAGTCAATTGAGATCAAATACAAGCCTTAATGATTCGAGAAGTCGAATCGAGTCAAATAGAAGGTGCTTGTTGATCCGAGAAGCCGTATTGGGTCACATTGTGCATACTTGGTGACTTGATAAAACAAACGGATCAAGTAATGGATACTTGTTGATCCGAGAAGCCGAATTAGGTCAAATGGAAGACTTATTTATCCGAGAAGTCAGCTGGGGTCAAATACAAGCCTTAATGATTTGAGAAGTCGAATCGAGTCAAATAGTTTGTGCTTGTTGATCCAAGAAGCCGTATTGGGTCACATTGTGCATACTTGGTGACTTGATAAAGAAAACGGATCAAGTTATGGATACTTGTTGATCCGAGAAGCCGAATTGGGTCAAATGGAAGACTTGTTGATCCGAGAAGTTAATTGGGGTCAAATACAAGCCTTAATGATTTATAAAGTCGAATCGAGTAAAATACTTGGTGCTTATTGATCCGAGAAGTCGTATTGGGTCACATTGTGCGTACTTAGTGACTTGATAAAACAAACGGATCATGTTATGGATACTTGTTGATCCGAGAAGCCGAATTGGGTCAAATGGAAGACTTGTTGATCCGAGAAGTCAATTGAGATCAAATACAAGCCTTAATGATTCGAGAAGTCGAATCGAGTCAAATAGAACGTGCTTGTTGATCCGAAAAGCCGTATTGGGTCACATTGTGCGTACTTGGTGACTTGATAAAACAAATGGATCAAGTTATGGATACTTGTTGATCCGAGAAGCCGAATTGGGTGAAATGGAAGACTTGTTAATCCGAGAAGTCAATTAGGGTCAAATACAAGCCTTAATGATCCGAGAAGTCGAATCGAGTTAAATAGAAGGTGCTTGTTGATCCGAGAAGCCGTATTAGGTCACATTTTGCGTATTTGGTGACTTGATCAAACAAACGGATCAAGTTATGGATACTTGTTGATCCGAGAAGCCGAATTGTGTTAAATGAAAGACTTGTTGATTCGAGAAGTCAATTGAGATCAACTACAAGCCTTAATGATTCGATAACTCGAATCGAGTCAAATAGAATGTGCTTGTTGATCCGAGAAGCCGTATTGGGTAACATTGCGCGTATTTGGTGACTTGATAAAACAAACGGATCAAGTTATGGACACTTGTTGATCCGAGAAACCGAATTGGGTCAAATGGACGACTTATTGATCCGAGAAGTCAATTAAGGTCAAATACAAGCCTTAATGATTCAAGAAGTCGAATCGAGTCAAATAGAAGGTGCTTGTTGATCCGAGAAGCCGTATTGAGTCACATTGTGCGTATTTGGTGACTTGATAAAACAAACGGATCAAGTTATGGATACTTGTTGATCCGAGAAGCCGATTTGGGTCAAATGGAAGACTTGTTAATCCGAGAAGTCAATTGGGGTCAAATACAAGCCTTAATGATCCGAGAAGTCGAATCGAGTCAAATAGAAGGTGCTTGTTGATCCGAGAAGCCGTATTAGGTCACATTGTGCGTATTGGGTGACTTGATAAGACAAACGGATCAAGTTATGGATACTTGTTGATCCGAGAAGCCGAATTGTGTTAAATGAAAGACTTGTTGATCCGAGAAGTCAATTGAGATCAAATACAAGCCTTAATGATTCGAGAAGTCGAATCGAGTCAAATAGAAGGTGCTTGTTGATCCGAGAAGCCGTATTGAGTCACATTGTGCGTATTTGGTGACTTGATAAAACAAACGGATCAAGTTATGGATACTTGTTGATCCGAGAAGTCGAATTGGGTCAAATGGAAGACTTGAAATCCAAGAAGTCAATTGAGATCAAATACAAGCCTTAATGATTCGAGAAGTCGAATCGAGTCAAATAGAAGGTGCTTGTTGATCCGAGAAGCCGTATTGGGTCACATTGTGCATACTTGGTGACTTGATAAAACAAACGGATCAAGTAATGGATACTTGTTGATCCGAGAAGCCGAATTAGGTCAAATGGAAGACTTATTTATCCGAGAAGTCAGCTGGGGTCAAATACAAGCCTTAATGATTTGAGAAGTCGAATCGAGTCAAATAGTTTGTGCTTGTTGATCCAAGAAGCCGTATTGGGTCACATTGTGCATACTTGGTGACTTGATAAAGAAAACGGATCAAGTTATGGATACTTGTTGATCCGAGAAGCCGAATTGGGTCAAATGGAAGACTTGTTGATCCGAGAAGTTAATTGGGGTCAAATACAAGCCTTAATGATTTATAAAGTCGAATCGAGTAAAATACTTGGTGCTTATTGATCCGAGAAGTCGTATTGGGTCACATTGTGCGTACTTAGTGACTTGATAAAACAAACGGATCATGTTATGGATACTTGTTGATCCGAGAAGCCGAATTGGGTCAAATGGAAGACTTGTTGATCCGAGAAGTCAATTGAGATCAAATACAAGCCTTAATGATTCGAGAAGTCGAATCGAGTCAAATAGAACGTGCTTGTTGATCCGAAAAGCCGTATTGGGTCACATTGTGCGTACTTGGTGACTTGATAAAACAAATGGATCAAGTTATGGATACTTGTTGATCCGAGAAGCCGAATTGGGTGAAATGGAAGACTTGTTAATCCGAGAAGTCAATTAGGGTCAAATACAAGCCTTAATGATCCGAGAAGTCGAATCGAGTTAAATAGAAGGTGCTTGTTGATCCGAGAAGCCGTATTAGGTCACATTTTGCGTATTTGGTGACTTGATCAAACAAACGGATCAAGTTATGGATACTTGTTGATCCGAGAAGCCGAATTGTGTTAAATGAAAGACTTGTTGATTCGAGAAGTCAATTGAGATCAACTACAAGCCTTAATGATTCGATAACTCGAATCGAGTCAAATAGAATGTGCTTGTTGATCCGAGAAGCCGTATTGGGTAACATTGCGCGTATTTGGTGACTTGATAAAACAAACGGATCAAGTTATGGACACTTGTTGATCCGAGAAACCGAATTGGGTCAAATGGACGACTTATTGATCCGAGAAGTCAATTAAGGTCAAATACAAGCCTTAATAATTCAAGAAGTCGAATCGAGTCAAATAGAAGGTGCTTGTTGATCCGAGAAGTCGTATTGGGTCACATTGTGCGTACTTGGTGACTTGATAAAACAAACGGATCAAGTTATCGATACTTGTTGATCCGAGAAGCCGAATTGGGTCAAATGGAAGACTTGTTAATCCGAGAAGTCAATTGGGGTTAAATACAAGCCTTAGTGATCCGAGAAGTCGAATCGAGTCAAATAGAAGGTGCTTGTTGATCCGAAAAAACGTATTAGATCACATTGTGCTTATTTGGTGACTTGATAAAACAAACGGATCAAGTTATGGATACTTGTTGATCCGAGAATCCGAATTGGGTCAAATGGAAGACTTGTTGATCCAAGAAGTCAATTGAGGTCAAATACAAGCCTTAATGATTCGAGAAGTCGAATCGAGTCAAATAAAAGGTGCTTGTTGATCCGAGAAGCCGTATTGGGTCACATTGTGCATACTTGGTGACTTGATAAAACAAACGGATCAAGTTATGGATACTTGTTGATCCGAGAAGCCGATTTGGGTCAAATGGAAGACTTGTTAATCCGAGAAGTCAATTGGGGTCAAATACAAGCCTTAATGATCCGAGAAGTCGAATCGAGTCAAATAGAAGGTGCTTGTTGATCCGAGAAGCCGTATTAGGTCACATTGTGCGTATTGGGTGACTTGATAAAACAAACGGATCAAGTTATGGATACTTGTTGATCCGAGAAGCCGAATTGTGTTAAATGAAAGACTTGTTGATCCGAGAAGTCAATTGAGATCAAATACAAGCCTTAATGATTCGAGAAGTCGAATCGAGTCAAATAGAAGGTGCTTGTTGATCCGAGAAGCCGTATTGAGTCACATTGTGCGTATTTGGTGACTTGATAAAACAAACGGATCAAGTTATGGATACTTGTTGATCCGAGAAGTCGAATTGGGTCAAATGGAAGACTTGAAATCCAAGAAGTCAATTGAGATCAAATACAAGCCTTAATGATTCGAGAAGTCGAATCGAGTCAAATAGAAGGTGCTTGTTGATCCGAGAAGCCGTATTGGGTCACATTGTGCATACTTGGTGACTTGATAAAACAAACGGATCAAGTAATGGATACTTGTTGATCCGAGAAGCCGAATTAGGTCAAATAGAAGACTTATTTATCCGAGAAGTCAACTGGGGTCAAATACAAGCCTTAATGATTTGAGAAGTCGAATCGAGTCAAATAGTTTGTGCTTGTTGATCCAAGAAGCCGTATTGGGTCACATTGTGCATACTTGGTGACTTGATAAAGAAAACGGATCAAGTTATGGATACTTGTTGATCCGAGAAGCCGAATTGGGTCAAATGGAAGACTTGTTGATCCGAGAAGTTAATTGGGGTCAAATACAAGCCTTAATGATTTATAAAGTCGAATCGAGTAAAATACTTGGTGCTTATTGATCCGAGAAGTCGTATTGGGTCACATTGTGCGTACTTAGTGACTTGATAAAACAAACGGATCATGTTATGGATACTTGTTGATCCGAGAAGCCGAATTGGGTCAAATGGAAGACTTGTTGATCCGAGAAGTCAATTGAGATCAAATACAAGCCTTAATGATTCGAGAAGTCGAATCGAGTCAAATAGAACGTGCTTGTTGATCCGAAAAGCCGTATTGGGTCACATTGTGCGTACTTGGTGACTTGATAAAACAAACGGATCAAGTTATGGATACTTGTTGATCCGAGAAGCCGAATTGGGTTAAATGGAAGACTTGTTAATCCGAGAAGTCAATTAGGGTCAAATACAAGCCTTAATGATCCGAGAAGTCGAATCGAGTTAAATAGAAGGTGCTTGTTGATCCGAGAAGCCGTATTACGTCACATTTTGCGTATTTGGTGACTTGATCAAACAAACGGATCAAGTTATGGATACTTGTTGATCCGAGAAGCCGAATTGTGTTAAATGAAAGACTTGTTGATTCGAGAAGTCAATTGAGATCAAATACAAGCCTTAATGATTCGATAACTCGAATCGAGTCAAATAGAATGTGCATGTTGATCCGAGAAGCCGTATTGGGTAACATTGCGCGTATTTGGTGACTTGATAAAACAAACGGATCAAGTTATGGACACTTGTTGATCCGAGAAACCGAATTGGGTCAAATGGATGACTTATTGATCCGAGAAGTCAATTGAGGTCAAATACAAGCCTTAATGATTCAAGAAGTCGAATCGAGTCAAATAGAAGGTGCTTGTTGATCCGAGAAGTCGTATTGGGTCACATTGTGCGTACTTGGTGACTTGATAAAACAAACGGATCAAGTTATCGATACTTGTTGATCCGAGAAGCCGAATTGGGTCAAATGGAAGACTTGTTAATCCGAGAAGTCAATTGGGGTTAAATACAAGCCTTAATGATCCGAGAAGTCGAATCGAGTCAAATAGAAGGTGCTTGTTGATCCGAAAAGCCGTATTAGGTCACATTGTGCGTATTTGGTGACTTGATAAAACAAACGGATCAAGTTATGGATACTTGTTGATCCGAGAAGCCGAATTGGGTCAAATTGAAAACTTGTTGATACAAGAAGTCAATTGAGATCAAATACAAGCCTTAATGATTCGAGAAGTCGAATCGAGTCAAATAGAAGGTGCTTGTTGATCCGAGAAGCCGTATTGGGTCACATTGTGCATACTTGGTGACATGATAAAAGAAACGGATCAAGTTATGGATACTTGTTGATCCGAGAAGCCGATTTGGGTCAAATGGAAGACTTGTTAATCCGAGAAGTCAATTGGGGTCAAATACAAGCCTTAATGATCCGAGAAGTCAAATCGAGACAAATAGAAGGTGCTTGTTGATCCGAGAAGCCGTTTTGGGTCACATTGTGCGTACTTGGTAACTTGATAAAACAAACGGATCAAGTTATGGATACTTGTTGATCCGAGAAGCCGAATTGGGTCAAATGGAAGATTTGTTAATCCAAGAAGTCAGTTGGGGTTAAATACAAGCCTTAATGATCCGAGAAGTCGAATCGAGTCAAATAGAATGTGCTTGTTGATCCAAAAAGCCGTATTAGGTCACATTGTGCGTCTTTGGTGACTTGATAAAACAAACGGATCAAGTTATGGATACTTGTTGATTCGAGAAGCCGAATTGTGTTAAATGAAAGACTTGTTGATCCGAGAAGTCAATTGAGATCAAATACAAGCCTTAATGATTCGAGGAGTTAAATCGAGTCAAATAGAAGGTGCTTCTTGATCCGAGAAGCCGTATTGGGTCACATTGTGCGTATTTGGTGACTTGATAAAACAAACGGATCAAGTTATGGATACTTGTTGATCCGAGAAGCCGAATTGGGTCAAATGGAAGACTTGTTGATCCAAGAAGTCAATTGAGATAAATACAAGCCTTAATGATTCGAGAAGTCGAATCGAGTCAAATAGAAGGTGCTTGTTGATCCGAGAAGCCGTATTGGGTCACATTGTGCATACTTGGTGACTTGATAAAACAAACGGATCAAGTTATGGATACTTGTTGATCCGAGAAGCCGATTTGGGTCAAATGGAAGACTTGTTAATCCGAGAAGTCAATTGGGGTTAAATACAAGCCTTAATGATCCGAGAAGTCGAATCGAGTCAAATAGTTGGTGCTTGTTGATCCAAGAAACCGTATTGGGTCACATTGTGCATACTTGGTGACTTGATAAAGAACACGGATCAAGTTATGGATACTTGTTGATCCGAGAAGCCGAATTGGGTCAAATGGAAGACTTGTTGATCCGAGAAGTTAATTGGGGTCAAATACAAACCTTAATAATTTATAAAGTCGAATCGAGTAAAATACTTGGTGCTTATTGATCCGAGAAGTCGTATTGGGTCACATTGTGCGTACTTAGTGACTTGATAAAACAAACGGATCATGTTATGGATACTTGTTGATCCGAGAAGCCGAATTGGGTCAAATGGAAGACTTGTTGATCCGAGAAGTTAATTGAGATCAAATACAGGCCTTAATGATTCGAGAAGTCGAATCGAGTCAAATAGAACGTGCTTGTTGATACGAAAAGCCGTATTGGGTCACATTGTGCGTACTTGGTGACTTGATAAAACAAACGGATCAAGTTATGGATACTTGTTGATCCGAGAAGCCGAATTGGGTGAAATGGAAGACTTGTTAATCCGAGAAGTCAATTAGGGTCAAATACAAGCCTTAATGATCAGAGAAGTCGAATCGAGTTAAATAGAAGGTGCTTGTTGATCCGAGAAGCTGTATTAGGTCATATTTTGCGTATTTGGTGACTTGATCAAACAAACGGATCAAGTTATGGATACTTGTTGATCCGAGAAGCCGAATTGTGTTAAATGAAAGACTTGTTGATCCGAGAAGTCAATTGAGATCAAATACAAGCCTTAATGATTCGAGAACTCGAATCGAGTCAAATAGAATGTGCTTGTTGATCCGAGAAGCCGTATTGGGTAACATTGTGCGTATTTGGTGACTTGATAAAACAAACGGATCAAGTTATGGATACTTGTTGATCCGAGAAACCGAATTGGGTCAAATGGATGACTTATTGATCCGAGAAGTCAATTGAGGTCAAATACAAGCCTTAATGATTCAAGAAGTCGAATCGAGTCAAATAGAAGGTGCTTGTTGATCCGAGAAGTCGTATTGGGTCACATTGTGCGTACTTGGTGACTTGATAAAACAAACGGATCAAGTTATCGATACTTGTTGATCCGAGAAGCCGAATTGGGTCAAATGGAAGACTTGTTAATCCGAGAAGTCAATTGGGGTTAAATACAAGCCTTAGTGATCCGAGAAGTCGAATCGAGTCAAATAGAAGGTGCTTGTTGATCCAAAAAAACGTATTAGATCACATTGTGCTTATTTGGTGACTTGATAAAACAAACGGATCAAGTTATGGATACTTGTTGATCCGAGAATCCGAATTGGGTCAAATGGAAGACTTGTTGATCCAAGAAGTCAATTGAGGTCAAATACAAGCCTTAATGATTCGAGAAGTCGAATCGAGTCAAATAAAAGGTGCTTGTTGATCCGAGAAGCCGTATTGGGTCACATTGTGCATACTTGGTGACTTGATAAAACAAACGGATCAAGTTATGGATACTTGTTGATCCGAGAAGCCGATTTGGGTCAAATGGAAGACTTGTTAATCCGAGAAGTCAATTGGGGTCAAATACAAGCCTTAATGATCCGAGAAGTCGAATCGAGTCAAATAGAAGGTGCTTGTTGATCCGAGAAGCCGTATTAGGTCACATTGTGCGTATTGGGTGACTTGATAAAACAAACGGATCAAGTTATGGATACTTGTTGATCCGAGAAGCCGAATTGTGTTAAATGAAAGACTTGTTGATCCGAGAAGTCAATTGAGATCAAATACAAGCCTTAATGATTCGAGAAGTCGAATCGAGTCAAATAGAAGGTGCTTGTTGATCCGAGAAGCCGTATTGAGTCACATTGTGCGTATTTGGTGACTTGATAAAACAAACGGATCAAGTTATGGATACTTGTTGATCCGAGAAGTCGAATTGGGTCAAATGGAAGACTTGAAATCCAAGAAGTCAATTGAGATCAAATACAAGCCTTAATGATTCGAGAAGTCGAATCGAGTCAAATAGAAGGTGCTTGTTGATCCGAGAAGCCGTATTGGGTCACATTGTGCATACTTGGTGACTTGATAAAACAAACGGATCAAGTTATGGATACTTGTTGATCCGAGAAGCCGAATTAGGTCAAATGGAAGACTTATTTATCCGAGAAGTCAACTGGGGTCAAATACAAGCCTTAATGATTTGAGAAGTCGAATCGAGTCAAATAGTTGGTGCTTGTTGATCCAAGAAGCCGTATTGGGTCACATTGTGCATACTTGGTGACTTGATAAAGAAAACGGATCAAGTTATGGATACTTGTTGATCCGAGAAGCCGAATTGGGTCAAATGGAAGACTTGCTGATCCGAGAAGTTAATTGGGGTCAAATACAAGCCTTAATGATTTATAAAGTCGAATCGAGTAAAATACTTGGTGCTTATTGATCCGAGAAGTCGTATTGGGTCACATTGTGCGTACTTAGTGACTTGATAAAACAAACGGATCATGTTATGGATACTTGTTGATCCGAGAAGCCGAATTGGGTCAAATGGAAGACTTGTTGATCCGAGAAGTCAATTGAGATCAAATACAAGCCTTAATGATTCGAGAAGTCGAATCGAGTCAAATAGAACGTGCTTGTTGATCCGAAAAGCCGTATTGGGTCACATTGTGCGTACTTGGTGACTTGATAAAACAAACGGATCAAGTTATGGATACTTGTTGATCCGAGAAGCCGAATTGGGTGAAATGGAAGACTTGTTAATCCGAGAAGTCAATTAGGGTCAAATACAAGCCTTAATGATCCGAGAAGTCGAATCGAGTTAAATAGAAGGTGCTTGTTGATCCGAGAAGCCGTATTAGGTCACATTTTGCGTATTTGGTGACTTGATCAAACAAACGGATCAAGTTATGGATACTTGTTGATCCGAGAAGCCGAATTGTGTTAAATGAAAGACTTGTTGATTCGAGAAGTCAATTGAGATCAAATACAAGCCTTAATGATTCGATAACTCGAATCGAGTCAAATAGAATGTGCTTGTTGATCCGAGAAGCCGTATTGGGTAACATTGCGCGTATTTGGTGACTTGATAAAACAAACGGATCAAGTTATGGACACTTGTTGATCCGAGAAACCGAATTGGGTCAAATGGATGACTTATTGATCCGAGAAGTCAATTGAGGTCAAATACAAGCCTTAATGATTCAAGAAGTCGAATCGAGTCAAATAGAAGGTGCTTGTTGATCCGAGAAGTCGTATTGGGTCACATTGTGCGTACTTGGTGACTTGATAAAACAAACGGATCAAGTTATCGATACTTGTTGATCCGAGAAGCCGAATTGGGTCAAATGGAAGACTTGTTAATCCGAGAAGTCAATTGGGGTTAAATACAAGCCTTAATGATCCGAGAAGTCGAATCGAGTCAAATAGAAGGTGCTTGTTGATCCGAAAAGCCGTATTAGGTCACATTGTGCGTATTTGGTGACTTCATAAAACAAACGGATCAAGTTATGGATACTTGTTGATCCGAGAAGCCGAATTGGGTCAAATTGAAAACTTGTTGATCCAAGAAGTCAATTGAGGTCAAATACAAGCCTTAATGATTCGAGAAGTCGAATCGAGTCAAATAAAAGGTGCTTGTTGATCCGAGAAGCCGTATTGGGTCACATTGTGCATACTTGGTGACTTGATAAAACAAACGGATTAAGTTATGGATACTTGTTGATCCGAGAAGCCGATTTGGGTCAAATGGAAGACTTGTTAATCCGAGAAGTCAATTGGGGTCAAATACAAGCCTTAATGATCCGAGAAGTCGAATCGAGTCAAATAGAAGGTGCTTGTTGATTTGAGAAGCCGTATTAGGTCACATTGTGCGTATTGGGTGACTTGATAAAACAAACGGATCAAGTTATGGATACTTGTTGATCCGAGAAGCCGAATTGTGTTAAATGAAAGACTTGTTGATCCGAGAAGTCAATTGAGATCAAATACAAGCCTTAATGATTCGAGAAGTCGAATCGAGTCAAATAGAAGGTGCTTGTTGATCCGAGAAGCCGTATTGAGTCACATTGTGCGTATTTGGTGACTTGATAAAACAAACGGATCAAGTTATGGATACTTGTTGATCCGAGAAGTCGAATTGGGTCAAATGGAAGACTTGAAATCCAAGAAGTCAATTGAGATCAAATACAAGCCTTAATGATTCGAGAAGTCGAATCGAGTCAAATAGAAGGTGCTTGTTGATCCGAGAAGCCGTATTAGGTCACATTGTGCATACTTGGTGACTTGATAAAACAAACGGATCAAGTTATGGATACTTGTTGATCCGAGAAGCCGAATTAGGTCAAATGGAAGACTTATTTATCCGAGAAGTCAACTGGGGTCAAATACAAGCCTTAATGATTTGAGAAGTCGAATCGAGTCAAATAGTTGGTGCTTGTTGATCCAAGAAGCCGTATTGGGTCACATTGTGCATACTTGGTGACTTGATAAAGAAAACGGATCAAGTTATGGATACTTGTGATCCGAGAAGCCGAATTGGGTCAAATGGAAGACTTGCTGATCCGAGAAGTTAATTGGGGTCAAATACAAGCCTTAATGATTTATAAAGTCGAATCGAGTAAAATACTTGGTGCTTATTGATCCGAGAAGTCGTACTGGGTCACATTGTGCGTACTTAGTGACTTGATAAAACAAACGGATCATGTTATGGATACTTGTTGATCCGAGAAGCCGAATTGGGTCAAATGGAAGACTTCTTGATCCGAGAAGTCAATTGAGATCAAATACAAGCCTTAATGATTCGAGAAGTCGAATCGAGTCAAATAGAACGTGCTTGTTGATCCGAAAAGCCGTATTGGGTCACATTGTGCGTACTTGGTGACTTGATAAAACAAACGGATCAAGTTATGGATACTTGTTGATCCGAGAAGCCGAATTGGGTGAAATGGAAGACTTGTTAATCCGAGAAGTCAATTAGGGTCAAATACAAGCCTTAATGATCCGAGAAGTCGAATCGAGTTAAATAGAAGGTGCTTGTTGATCCGAGAAGCCGTATTAGGTCACATTTTGCGTATTTGGTGACTTGATCAAACAAACGGATCAAGTTATGGATACTTGTTGATCCGAGAAGCCGAATTATGTTAAATGAAAGACTTGTTGATTCGAGAAGTCAATTGAGATCAAATACAAGCCTTAATGATTCGATAACTCGAATCGAGTCAAATAGAATGTGCTTGTTGATCCGAGAAGCCGTATTGGGTAACATTGCGCGTATTTGGTGACTTGATAAAACAAACGGATCATGTTATGGATACTTGTTGATCCGAGAAGCCGAATTGGGTCAAATGGAAGACTTGTTGATCCGAGAAGTCAATTGAGATCAAATACAAGCCTTAATGATTCGAGAAGTCGAATCGAGTCAAATAGAAGGTGCTTGTTGATCCGAGAAGCCGTATTGAGTCACATTGTGCGTATTTGGTGACTTGATAAAACAAACGGATCAAGTTATGGATACTTGTTGATCCGAGAAGTCGAATTGGGTCAAATGGAAGACTTGAAATCCAAGAAGTCAATTGAGATCAAATACAAGCCTTAATGATTCGAGAAGTCGAATCGAGTCAAATAGAAGGTGCTTGTTGATCCGAGAAGCCGTATTAGGTCACATTGTGCATACTTGGTGACTTGATAAAACAAACGGATCAAGTTATGGATACTTGTTGATCCGAGAAGCCGAATTAGGTCAAATGGAAGACTTATTTATCCGAGAAGTCAACTGGGGTCAAATACAAGCCTTAATGATTTGAGAAGTCGAATCGAGTCAAATAGTTGGTGCTTGTTGATCCAAGAAGCCGTATTGGGTCACATTGTGCATACTTGGTGACTTGATAAAGAAAACGGATCAAGTTATGGATACTTGTGATCCGAGAAGCCGAATTGGGTCAAATGGAAGACTTGCTGATCCGAGAAGTTAATTGGGGTCAAATACAAGCCTTAATGATTTATAAAGTCGAATCGAGTAAAATACTTGGTGCTTATTGATCCGAGAAGTCGTACTGGGTCACATTGTGCGTACTTAGTGACTTGATAAAACAAACGGATCATGTTATGGATACTTGTTGATCCGAGAAGCCGAATTGGGTCAAATGGAAGACTTCTTGATCCGAGAAGTCAATTGAGATCAAATACAAGCCTTAATGATTCGAGAAGTCGAATCGAGTCAAATAGAACGTGCTTGTTGATCCGAAAAGCCGTATTGGGTCACATTGTGCGTACTTGGTGACTTGATAAAACAAACGGATCAAGTTATGGATACTTGTTGATCCGAGAAGCCGAATTGGGTGAAATGGAAGACTTGTTAATCCGAGAAGTCAATTAGGGTCAAATACAAGCCTTAATGATCCGAGAAGTCGAATCGAGTTAAATAGAAGGTGCTTGTTGATCCGAGAAGCCGTATTAGGTCACATTTTGCGTATTTGGTGACTTGATCAAACAAACGGATCAAGTTATGGATACTTGTTGATCCGAGAAGCCGAATTATGTTAAATGAAAGACTTGTTGATTCGAGAAGTCAATTGAGATCAAATACAAGCCTTAATGATTCGATAACTCGAATCGAGTCAAATAGAATGTGCTTGTTGATCCGAGAAGCCGTATTGGGTAACATTGCGCGTATTTGGTGACTTGATAAAACAAACGGATCAAGTTATGGATACTTGTTGATCCGAGTAACCGAATTGGGTCAAATGGATGACTTATTGATCCGAGAAGTCAATTGAGGTCAAATACAAGCCTTAATGATTCAAGAAGTCGAATCGAGTCAAATAGAAGGTGCTTGTTGATCCGAGAAGTCGTATTGGGTCACATTGTGCGTACTTGGTGACTTGATAAAACAAACGGATCAAGTTATCGATACTTGTTGATCCGAGAAGCCGAATTGGGTCAAATGGAAGACTTGTTAATCCGAGAAGTCAATTGGGGTTAAATACAAGCCTTAATGATCCGAGAAGTCGAATCGAGTCAAATAGAAGGTGCTTGTTGATCCGAAAAGCCGTATTAGGTCACATTGTGCGTATTTGGTGACTTGATAAAACAAACAGATCAAGTTATGGATACTTGTTGATCCGAGAAGCCGAATTGGGTCAAATTGAAAACTTGTTGATCCAAGAAGTCAATTGAGATCAAATACAAGCTTTAATGATTCGAGAAGTCGAATCGAGTCAAATAGAAGGTGCTTGTTGATCCGAGAAGCCGTATTGGGTCACATTGTGCATACTTGGTGACATAATAAAAGAAACGGATCAAGTTATGGATACTTGTCGATCCGAGAAGCCGATTTGGGTCAAATGGAAGACTTGTTAATCCGAGAAGTCAATTGGGGTCAAATACAAGCCTTAATGATCCGAGAAGTCGAATCGAGTCAAATAGAAGGTGCTTGTTGATCCGAGAAGCCGTATTAGGTCACATTGTGCGTATTGGGTGACTTGATAAAACAAACGGATCAAGTTATGGATACTTGTTGATCCGAGAAGCCGAATTGTGTTAAATGAAAGACTTGTTGATCCGAGAAGTCAATTGAGATCAAATACAAGCCTTAATGATTCGAGAAGTCGAATCGAGTCAAATAGAAGGTGCTTGTTGATCCGAGAAGCCGTATTGAGTCACATTGTGCGTATTTGGTGACTTGATAAAACAAACGGATCAAGTTATGGATACTTGTTGATCCGAGAAGTCGAATTGGGTCAAATGAAAGACTTGAAATCCAAGAAGTCAATTGAGATCAAATACAAGCCTTAATGATTCGAGAAGTCGAATCGAGTCAAATAGAAGGTGCTTGTTGATCCGAGAAGCCGTATTGGGTCACATTGTGCATACTTGGTGACTTGATAAAACAAACGGATCAAGTTATGGATACTTGTTGATCCGAGAAGCCGAATTAGGTCAAATGGAAGACTTATTTATCCGAGAAGTCAACTGGGGTCAAATACAAGCCTTAATGATTTGAGAAGTCGAATCGAGTCAAATAGTTGGTGCTTGTTGATCCAAGAAGCCGTATTGGGTCACATTGTGCATACTTGGTGACTTGATAAAGAAAACGGATCAAGTTATGGATACTTGTGATCCGAGAAGCCGAATTGGGTCAAATGGAAGACTTGCTGATCCGAGAAGTTAATTGGGGTCAAATACAAGCCTTAATGATTTATAAAGTCGAATCGAGTAAAATACTTCGTGCTTATTGATCCGAGAAGTCGTACTGGGTCACATTGTGCGTACTTAGTGACTTGATAAAACAAACGGATCATGTTATGGATACTTGTTGATCCGAGAAGCCGAATTGGGTCAAATGGAAGACTTCTTGATCCGAGAAGTCAATTGAGATCAAATACAAGCCTTAATGATTCGAGAAGTCGAATCGAGTCAAATAGAACGTGCTTGTTGATCCGAAAAGCCGTATTGGGTCACATTGTGCGTACTTGGTGACTTGATAAAACAAACGGATCAAGTTATGGATACTTGTTGATCCGAGAAGCCGAATTGGGTGAAATGGAAGACTTGTTAATCCGAGAAGTCAATTAGGGTCAAATACAAGCCTTAATGATCCGAGAAGTCGAATCGAGTTAAATAGAAGGTGCTTGTTGATCCGAGAAGCCGTATTAGGTCACATTTTGCGTATTTGGTGACTTGATCAAACAAACGGATCAAGTTATGGATACTTGTTGATCCGAGAAGCCGAATTGTGTTAAATGAAAGACTTGTTGATTCGAGAAGTCAATTGAGATCAAATACAAGCCTTAATGATTCGATAACTCGAATCGAGTCAAATAGAATGTGCTTGTTGATCCGAGAAGCCGTATTGGGTAACATTGCGCGTATTTGGTGACTTGATAAAACAAACGGATCAAGTTATGGATACTTGTTGATCCGAGTAACCGAATTGGGTCAAATGGATGACTTATTGATCCGAGAAGTCAATTGAGGTCAAATACAAGCCTTAATGATTCAAGAAGTCGAATCGAGTCAAATAGAAGGTGCTTGTTGATCCGAGAAGTCGTATTGGGTCACATTGTGCGTACTTGGTGACTTGATAAAACAAACGGATCAAGTTATCGATACTTGTTGATCCGAGAAGCCGAATTGGGTCAAATGGAAGACTTGTTAATCCGAGAAGTCAATTGGGGTTAAATACAAGCCTTAATGATCCGAGAAGTCGAATCGAGTCAAATAGAAGGTGCTTGTTGATCCGAAAAGCCGTATTAGGTCACATTGTGCGTATTTGGTGACTTGATAAAACAAACAGATCAAGTTATGGATACTTGTTGATCCGAGAAGCCGAATTGGGTCAAATTGAAAACTTGTTGATCCAAGAAGTCAATTGAGATCAAATACAAGCTTTAATGATTCGAGAAGTCGAATCGAGTCAAATAGAAGGTGCTTGTTGATCCGAGAAGCCGTATTGGGTCACATTGTGCATACTTGGTGACATAATAAAAGAAACGGATCAAGTTATGGATACTTGTCGATCCGAGAAGCCGATTTGGGTCAAATGGAAGACTTGTTAATTCGAGAAGTCAATTGGGGTCAAATACAAGCCTTAATGATCCGAGAAGTCGAATCGAGACAAATAGAAGGTGCTTGTTGATCCGAGAAGCCGTTTTGGGTCACATTGTGCGTACTTGGTAACTTGATAAAACAAACGGATCAAGTTATGGATACTTGTTGATCCGAGAAGCCGAATTGGGTCAAATGGAAGATTTGTTAATCCGAGAAGTCAGTTGGGGTTAAATACAAGCCTTAATGATCCGAGAAGTCGAATCGAGTCAAATAGAATGTGCTTGTTGATCCAAAAAGCCGTATTAGGTCACATTGTGCGTCTTTGGTGACTTGATAAAACAAACGGATCAAGTTATGGATACTTGTTGATTCGAGAAGCCGAATTGTGTTAAATGAAAGACTTGTTGATCCGAGAAGTCAATTGAGATCAAATACAAGCCTTAATGATTCGAGGAGTTAAATCGAGTCAAATAGAAGGTGCTTCTTGATCCGAGAAGCCGTATTGGGTCACATTGTGCGTATTTGGTGACTTGATAAAACAAACGGATCAAGTTATGGATACTTGTTGATCCGAGAAGCCGAATTGGGTCAAATGGAAGACTTGTTGATCCAAGAAGTCAATTGGGATAAATACAAGCCTTAATGATTCGAGAAGTCGAATCGAGTCAAATAGAAGGTGCTTGTTGATCCGAGAAGCCGTATTGGGTCACATTGTGCATACTTGGTGACTTGATAAAACAAACGGATCAAGTTATGGATACTTGTTGATCCGAGAAGCCGATTTGGGTCAAATGGAAGACTTGTTAATCCGAGAAGTCAATTGGGGTTAAATACAAGCCTTAATGATCCGAGAAGTCGAATCGAGTCAAATAGTTGGTGCTTGTTGATCCAAGAAACTGTATTGGGTCACATTGTGCATACTTGGTGACTTGATAAAGAACACGGATCAAGTTATGGATACTTGTTGATCCGAGAAGCCGAATTGGGTCAAATGGAAGACTTGTTGATCCGAGAAGTTAATTGGGGTCAAATACAAACCTTAATAATTTATAAAGTCGAATCGAGTAAAATACTTGGTGCTTATTGATCCGAGAAGTCGTATTGGGTCACATTGTGCGTACTTAGTGACTTGATAAAACAAACGGATCATGTTATGGATACTTGTTGATCCGAGAAGCCGAATTGGGTCAAATGGAAGACTTGTTGATCCGAGAAGTCAATTGAGATCAAATACAGGCCTTAATGATTCGAGAAGTCGAATCGAGTCAAATAGAACGTGCTTGTTGATCCGAAAAGCCGTATTGGGTCACATTGTGCGTACTTGGTGACTTGATAAAACAAACGGATCAAGTTATGGATACTTGTTGATCCGAGAAGCCGAATTGGGTGAAATGGAAGACTTGTTAATCCGAGAAGTCAATTAGGGTCAAATACAAGCCTTAATGATCAGAGAAGTCGAATCGAGTTAAATAGAAGGTGCTTGTTGATCCGAGAAGCTGTATTAGGTCACATTTTGCGTATTTGGTGACTTGATCAAACAAACGGATCAAGTTATGGATACTTGTTGATCCGAGAAGCCGAATTGTGTTAAATGAAAGACTTGTGGATTCGAGAAGTCAATTGAGATCAAATACAAGTCTTAATGATTCGAGAACTCGAATCGAGTCAAATAGAATGTGCTTGTTGATCCGAGAAGCCGTATTGGGTAACATTGTGCGTATTTGGTGACTTGATAAAACAAACGGATCAAGTTATGGATACTTGTTGATCCGAGAAGTCGAATTGGGTCAAATGGAAGACTTGTTAATCCGAGAAGTCAATTAGGGTCAAATACAAGCCTTAATGATCCGAGAAGTCGAATCGAGTTAAATAGAAGGTGCTTGTTGATCCGAGAAGCCGTATTAGGTCACATTTTGCGTATTTGGTGACTTGGTCAAACAAACGGATCAAGTTATGGATACTTGTTGATCCGAGAAGCCGAATTGTGTTAAATGAAAGACTTGTTGATTCGAGAAGTCAATTGAGATCAAATACAAGCCTTAATGATTCGATAACTCGAATCGAGTCAAATAGAATGTGCTTGTTGATCCGAGAAGCCGTATTGGGTAACATTGCGCGTATTTGGTGACTTGATAAAACAAACGGATCAAGTTATGGATACTTGTTGATCCGAGAAACCGAATTGGGTCAAATGGATGACTTATTGATCCGAGAAGTCAATTGAGGTCAAATACAAGCCTTAATGATTCAAGAAGTCGAATCGAGTCAAATAGAAGGTGCTTGTTGATCCGAGAAGTCGTATTGGGTCACATTGTGCGTACTTGGTGACTTGATAAAACAAACGGATCAAGTTATCGATACTTGTTGATCCGAGAAGCCGAATTGGGTCAAATGGAAGACTTGTTAATCCGAGAAGTCAATTGGGGTTAAATACAAGCCTTAATGATCCGAGAAGTCAAATCGACTCAAATAGAAGGTGCTTGTTGATCCGAAAAGCCGTATTAGGTCACATTGTGCGTATTTGGTGACTTGATAAAACAAACAGATCAAGTTATGGATACTTGTTGATCCGAGAAGCCGAATTGGGTCAAATTGAAAACTTGTTGATCCAAGAAGTCAATTGAGATCAAATACAAGCCTTAATGATTCGAGAAGTCGAATCGAGTCAAATAGAAGGTGCTTGTTGATCCGAGAAGCCGTATTGGGTCACATTGTGCATACTTGGTGACATAATAAAAGAAACGGATCAAGTTATGGATACTTGTCGATACGAGAAGCCGATTTTGGTCAAATGGAAGACTTGTTAATCCGAGAAGTCAATTGGGGTCAAATACAAGCCTTAATGATCCGAGAAGTCGAATCGAGACAAATAGAAGGTGCTTGTTGATCCGAGAAGCCGTTTTGGGTCACATTGTGCGTACTTGGTAACTTGATAAAACAAACGGATCAAGTTATGGATACTTGTTGATCCGAGAAGCCGAATTGGGTCAAATGGAAGATTTGTTAATCCGAGAAGTCAGTTGGGGTTAAATACAAGCCTTAATGATCCGAGAAGTCGAATCGAGTCAAATAGAATGTGCTTGTTGATCCAAAAAGCCGTATTAGGTCACATTGTGCGTCTTTGGTGACTTGATAAAACAAACAGATCAAGTTATGGATACTTGTTGATTCGAGAAGCCGAATTGTGTTAAATGAAAGACTTGTTGATCCGAGAAGTCAATTGAGATCAAATACAAGCCTTAATGATTCGAGAAGTCGAATCGAGTCAAATAGAAGGTGCTTGTTGATCCGAGAAGCCGTATTGAGTCACATTGTGCGTATTTGGTGACTTGATAAAATAAACGGATCAAGCTATGGATACTTGTTGATCCGAGAAGTCGAATTGGGTCAAATGGAAGACTTGAAATCCAAGAAGTCAATTGAGATCAAATACAAGCCTTAATGATTCGAGAAGTCGAATCGAGTCAAATAGAAGGTGCTTGTTGATCCGAGAAGCCGTATTGGGTCACATTGTGCATACTTGGTGACTTGATAAAACAAACGGATCAAGTTATGGATACTTGTTGATCCGAGAAGCCGAATTAGGTCAAATGGAAGATTTATTTATCCGAGAAGTCAACTGGGGTCAAATACAAGCCTTAATGATTTGAGAAGTCGAATCGAGTCAAATAGTTGGTGCTTGTTGATCCAAGAAGCCGTATTGGGTCACATTGTGCATACTTGGTGACTTGATAAAGAAAACGGATCAAGTTATGGATACTTGTTGATCCGAGAAGCCGAATTGGGTCAAATGGAAGACTTGCTGATCCGAGAAGTTAATTGGGGTCAAATACAAGCCTTAATGATTTATAAAGTCGAATCGAGTAAAATACTTGGTGCTTATTGATCCGAGAAGTCGTACTGGGTCACATTGTGCGTACTTAGTGACTTGACAAAACAAACGGATCATGTTATGGATACTTGTTGATCCGAGAAGCCGAATTGGGTCAAATGGAAGACTTCTTGATCCGAGAAGTCAATTGAGATCAAATACAAGCCTTAATGATTCGAGAAGTCGAATCGAGTCAAATAGAACGTGCTTGTTGATCCGAAAAGCCGTATTGGGTCACATTGTGCGTACTTGGTGACTTGATAAAACAAACGGATCAAGTATTGGATACTTGTTGATCCGAGAAGCCGAATTGGGTGAAATGGAAGACTTGTTAATCCGAGAAGTCAATTAGGGTCAAATACAAGCCTTAATGATCCGAGAAGTCGAATCGAGTTAAATAGAAGGTGCTTGTTGATCCGAGAAGCCGTATTAGGTCACATTTTGCGTATTTGGTGACTTGATCAAACAAACGGATCAAGTTATGGATACTTGTTGATCCGAGAAGCCGAATTGTGTTAAATGAAAGACTTGTTGATTCGAGAAGTCAATTGAGATCAAATACAAGCCTTAATGATTCGATAACTCGAATCGAGTCAAATAGAATGTGCTTGTTGATCCGAGAAGCCGTATTGGGTAACATTGCGCGTATTTGGTGACTTGATAAAACAAACGGATCAAGTTATGGATACTTGTTGATCCGAGTAACCGAATTGGGTCAAATGGATGACTTATTGATCCGAGAAGTCAATTGAGGTCAAATACAAGCCTTAATGATTCAAGAAGTCGAATCGAGTCAAATAGAAGGTGCTTGTTGATCCGAGAAGTCGTATTGGGTCACATTGTGCATACTTGGTGACTTGATAAAACAAACGGATCAAGTTATGGATACTTGTTGATCCGAGAAGCCGAATTGTTTTAAATGAAAGACTTGTTGATTCGAGAAGTCAATTGAGATCAAATACAAGCCTTAATGATTCGATAACTCGAATCGAGTCAAATAGAATGTGCTTGTTGATCCGAGAAGCCGTATTGGGTAACATTGCGCGTATTTGGTGACTTGATAAAACAAACGGATCAAGTTATGGATACTTGTTGATCCGAGTAACCGAATTGGGTCAAATGGATGACTTATTGATCCGAGAAGTCAATTGAGGTCAAATACAAGCCTTAATGATTCAAGAAGTCGAATCGAGTCAAATAGAAGGTGCTTGTTGATCCGAGAAGTCGTATTGGGTCACATTGTGCGTACTTGGTGACTTGATAAAACAAACGGATCAAGTTATCGATACTTGTTGATCCGAGAAGCCGAATTGGGTCAAATGGAAGACTTGTTAATCCGAGAAGTCAATTGGGGTTAAATACAAGCCTTAATGATCCGAGAAGTCGAATCGAGTCAAATAGAAGGTGCTTGTTGATCCGAAAAGCCGTATTAGGTCACATTGTGCGTATTTGGTGACTTGATAAAACAAACAGATCAAGTTATGGATACTTGTTGATCCGAGAAGCCGAATTGGGTCAAATTGAAAACTTGTTGATCCAAGAAGTCAATTGAGATCAAATACAAGCTTTAATGATTCGAGAAGTCGAATCGAGTCAAATAGAAGGTGCTTGTTGATCCGAGAAGCCGTATTGGGTCACATTGTGCATACTTGGTGACATAATAAAAGAAACGGATCAAGTTATGGATACTTGTCGATCCGAGAAGCCGATTTGGGTCAAATGGAAGACTTGTTAATCCGAGAAGTCAATTGGGGTCAAATACAAGCCTTAATGATCCGAGAAGTCGAATCGAGACAAATAGAAGGTGCTTGTTGATCCGAGAAGCCGTTTTGGGTCACATTGTGCGTACTTGGTAACTTGATAAAACAAACGGATCAAGTTATGGATACTTGTTGATCCGAGAAGCCGAATTGGGTCAAATGGAAGATTTGTTAATCCGAGAAGTCAGTTGGGGTTAAATACAAGCCTTAATGATCCGAGAAGTCGAATCGAGTCAAATAGAATGTGCTTGTTGATCCAAAAAGCCGTATTAGGTCACATTGTGCGTCTTTGGTGACTTGATAAAACAAACGGATCAAGTTATGGATACTTGTTGATTCGAGAAGCCGAATTGTGTTAAATGAAAGACTTGTTGATCCGAGAAGTCAATTGAGATCAAATGCAAGCCTTAATGATTCGAGGAGTTAAATCGAGTCAAATAGAAGGTGCTTCTTGATCCGAGAAGCCGTATTGGGTCACATTGTGCGTATTTGGTGACTTGATAAAACAAACGGATCAAGTTATGGATACTTGTTGATCCGAGAAGCCGAATTGGGTCAAATGGAAGACTTGTTGATCCAAGAAGTCAATTGAGATAAATACAAGCCTTAATGATTCGAGAAGTCGAATCGAGTCAAATAGAAGGTGCTTGTTGATCCGAGAAGCCGTATTGGGTCACATTGTGCATACTTGGTGACTTGATAAAACAAACGGATCAAGTTATGGATACTTGTTGATCCGAGAAGCCGATTTGGGTCAAATGGAAGACTTGTTAATCCGAGAAGTCAATTGGGGTTAAATACAAGCCTTAATGATCCGAGAAGTCGAATCGAGTCAAATAGTTGGTGCTTGTTGATCCAAGAAACCGTATTGGGTCACATTGTGCATACTTGGTGACTTGATAAAGAACACGGATCAAGTTATGGATACTTGTTGATCCGAGAAGCCGAATTGGGTCAAATGGAAGACTTGTTGATCCGAGAAGTTAATTGGGGTCAAATACAAACCTTAATAATTTATAAAGTCGAATCGAGTAAAATACTTGGTGCTTATTGATCCGAGAAGTCGTATTGGGTCACATTGTGCGTACTTAGTGACTTGAAAAAACAAACGGATCATGTTATGGATACTTGTTGATCCGAGAAGCCGAATTGGGTCAAATGGAAGACTTGTTGATCCGAGAAGTCAATTGAGATCAAATACAGGCCTTAATGATTCGAGAAGTCGAATCGAGTCAAATAGAACGTGCTTGTTGATCCGAAAAGCCGTATTGGGTCACATTGTGCGTACTTGGTGACTTGATAAAACAAACGGATCAAGTTATGGATACTTGTTGATCCGAGAAGCCAAATTGGGTGAAATGGAACTTGTTAATCCGAGAAGTCAATTAGGGTCAAATACAAGCCTTAATGATCAGAGAAGTCGAATCGAGTTAAATAGAAGGTGCTTGTTGATCCGAGAAGCTGTATTAGGTCACATTTTGCGTATTTGGTGACTTGATCAAACAAACGGATCAAGTTATGGATACTTGTTGATCCGAGAAGCCGAATTGTGTTAAATGAAAGACTTGTTGATTCGAGAAGTCAATTGAGATCAAATACAAGCCTTAATGATTCGAGAACTCGAATCGAGTCAAATAGAATGTGCTTGTTGATCCGAGAAGCCGTATTGGGTAACATTGTGCATATTTGGTGACTTGATAAAACAAACGGATCAAGTTATGGATACTTGTTGATCCGAGAAGTCGAATTGGGTCAAATGGAAGACTTGTTAATCCGAGAAGTCAATTAGGGTCAAATACAAGCCTTACTGATCCGAGAAGTCGAATCGAGTTAAATAGAAGGTGCTTGTTGATCCGAGAAGCCGTATTAGGTCACATTTTGCGTATTTGGTGACTTGATCAAACAAACGGATCAAGTTATGGATACTTGTTGATCCGAGAAGCCGAATTGTGTTAAATGAAAGACTTGTTGATTCGAGAAGTCAATTGAGATCAAATACAAGCCTTAATGATTCGATAACTCGAATCGAGTCAAATAGAATGTGCTTGTTGATCCGAGAAGCCGTATTGGGTAACATTGCGCGTATTTGGTGACTTGATAAAACAAACGGATCAAGTTATGGATACTTGTTGATCCGAGAAACCGAATTGGGTCAAATGGATGACTTATTGATCCGAGAAGTCAATTGAGGTCAAATACAAGCCTTAATGATTCAAGAAGTCGAATCGAGTCAAATAGAAGGTGCTTGTTGATCCGAGAAGTCGTATTGGGTCACATTGTGCGTACTTGGTGACTTGATAAAACAAACGGATCAAGTTATCGATACTTGTTGATCCGAGAAGCCGAATTGGGTCAAATGGAAGACTTGTTAATCCGAGAAGTCAATTGGGGTTAAATACAAGCCTTAATGATCCGAGAAGTCAAATCGACTCAAATAGAAGGTGCTTGTTGATCCGAAAAGCCGTATTAGGTCACATTGTGCGTATTTGGTGACTTGATAAAACAAACAGATCAAGTTATGGATACTTGTTGATCCGAGAAGCCGAATTGGGTCAAATTGAAAACTTGTTGATCCAAGAAGTCAATTGAGATCAAATACAAGCCTTAATGATTCGAGAAGTCGAATCGAGTCAAATAGAAGGTGCTTGTTGATCCGAGAAGCCGTATTGGGTCACATTGTGCATACTTGGTGACATAATAAAAGAAACGGATCAAGTTATGGATACTTGTCGATCCGAGAAGCCGATTTTGGTCAAATGGAAGACTTGTTAATCCGAGAAGTCAATTGGGGTCAAATACAAGCCTTAATGATCCGAGAAGTCGAATCGAGACAAATAGAAGGTGCTTGTTGATCCGAGAAGCCGTTTTGGGTCACATTGTGCGTACTTGGTAACTTGATAAAACAAACGGATCAAGTTATGGATACTTGTTGATCCGAGAAGCCGAATTGGGTCAAATGGAAGATTTGTTAATCCGAGAAGTCAGTTGGGGTTAAATACAAGCCTTAATGATCCGAGAAGTCGAATCGAGTCAAATAGAATGTGCTTGTTGATCCAAAAAGCCGTATTAGGTCACATTGTGCGTCTTTGGTGACTTGATAAAACAAACAGATCAAGTTATGGATACTTGTTGATTCGAGAAGCCGAATTGTGTTAAATGAAAGACTTGTTGATCCGAGAAGTCAATTGAGATCAAATACAAGCCTTAATGATTCGAGAAGTCGAATCGAGTCAAATAGAAGGTGCTTGTTGATCCGAGAAGCCGTATTGAGTCACATTGTGCGTATTTGGTGACTTGATAAAATAAACGGATCAAGCTATGGATACTTGTTGATCCGAGAAGTCGAATTGGGTCAAATGGAAGACTTGAAATCCAAGAAGTCAATTGAGATCAAATACAAGCCTTAATGATTCGAGAAGTCGAATCGAGTCAAATAGAAGGTGCTTGTTGATCCGAGAAGCCGTATTGGGTCACATTGTGCATACTTGGTGACTTGATAAAACAAACGGATCAAGTTATGGATACTTGTTGATCCGAGAAGCCGAATTAGGTCAAATGGAAGATTTATTTATCCGAGAAGTCAACTGGGGTCAAATACAAGCCTTAATGATTTGAGAAGTCGAATCGAGTCAAATAGTTGGTGCTTGTTGATCCAAGAAGCCGTATTGGGTCACATTGTGCATACTTGGTGACTTGATAAAGAAAACGGATCACGTTATGGATACTTGTTGATCCGAGAAGCCGAATTGGGTCAAATGGAAGACTTGCTGATCCGAGAAGTAAATTGGGGTCAAATACAAGCCATAATGATTTATAAAGTCGAATCGAGTAAAATACTTGGTGCTTATTGATCCGAGAAGTCGTATTGGGTCACATTGTGCGTACTTAGTGACTTGATAAAACAAACGGATCATGTTATGGATACTTGTTGATCCGAGAAGCCGAATTGCGTCAAATGGAAGACTTGTTGATCCGAGAAGTCAATTGAGATCAAATACAAGCCTTAATGATTCGAGAAGTCGAATCGAGTCAAATAGAACGTGCTTGTTGATCCGAAAAGCCGTATTGGGTCACATTGTGCGTACTTGGTGACTTGATAAAACAAACGGATCAAGTTATGGATACTTGTTGATCCGAGAAGCCGAATTGGGTGAAATGGAAGACTTGTTAATCCGAGAAGTCAATTAGGGTCAAATACAAGCCTTAATGATCCGAGAAGTCGAATCGAGTTAAATAGAAGGTGCTTGTTGATCCGAGAAGCCGTATTAGGTCACATTTTGCGTATTTGGTGACTTGATCAAACAAACGGATCAAGTTATGGATACTTGTTGATCCGAGAAGCCGAATTGTGTTAAATGAAAGACTTGTTGATTCGAGAAGTCAATTGAGATCAAATACAAGCCTTAATGATTCGATAACTCGAATCGAGTCAAATAGAATGTGCTTGTTGATCCGAGAAGCCGTATTGGGTAACATTGCGCGTATTTGGTGACTTGATAAAACAAACGGATCAAGTTATGGATACTTGTTGATCCGAGAAACCGAATTGGGTCAAATGGATGACTTATTGATCCGAGAAGTCAATTGAGGTCAAATACAAGCCTTAATGATTCAAGAAGTCGAATCGAGTCAAATAGAAGGTGCTTGTTGATCCGAGAAGTCGTATTGGGTCACATTGTGCGTACTTGGTGACTTGATAAAACAAACGGATCAAGTTATCGATACTTGTTGATCCGAGAAGCCGAATTGGGTCAAATGGAAGACTTGTTAATCCGAGAAGTCAATTGGGGTTAAATGCAAGCCTTAATGATCCGAGAAGTCGAATCGAGTCAAATAGAAGGTGCTTGTTGATCCGAAAAGCCGTATTAGGTCACATTGTGCGTATTTGGTGACTTGATAAAACAAACAGATCAAGTTATGGATACTTGTTGATCCGAGAAGCCGAATTGGGTCAAATTGAAAACTTGTTGATCCAAGAAGTCAATTGAGATCAAATACAAGCCTTAATGATTCGAGAAGTCGAATCGAGTCAAATAGAAGGTGCTTGTTGATCCGAGAAGCCGTATTGGGTCACATTGTGCATACTTGGTGACATAATAAAAGAAACGGATCAAGTTATGGATACTTGTCGATCCGAGAAGCCGATTTGGGTCAAATGGAAGACTTTTTAATCCGAGAAGTCAATTGGGGTCAAATACAAGCCTTAATGATCCGAGAAGTCGAATCGAGACAAATAGAAGGTGCTTGTTGATCCGAGAAGCCGTTTTGGGTCACATTGTGCGTACTTGGTAACTTGATAAAACAAACGGATCAAGTTATGGATACTTGTTGATCCGAGAAGCCGAATTGGGTCAAATGGAAGATTTGTTAATCCGAGAAGTCAGTTGGGGTTAAATACAAGCCTTAATGATCCGAGAAGTCGAATCGAGTCAAATAGAATGTGCTTGTTGATCCAAAAAGCCGTATTAGGTCACATTGTGCGTCTTTGGTGACTTGATAAAACAAACGGATCAAGTTATGGATACTTGTTGATTCGTGAAGCCGAATTGTGTTAAATGAAAGACTTGTTGATCCGAGAAGTCAATTGAGATCAAATACAAGCCTTAATGATTCGAGGAGTTAAATCGAGTCAAATAGAAGGTGCTTCTTGATCCGAGAAGCCGTATTGGGTCACATTGTGCGTATTTGGTGACTTGATAAAACAAACGGATCAAGTTATGGATACTTGTTGATCCGAGAAGCCGAATTGGGTCAAATGGAAGACTTGTTGATCCAAGAAGTCAATTGAGATAAATACAAGCCTTAATGATTCGAGAAGTCGAATCGAGTCAAATAGAAGGTGCTTGTTGATCCGAGAAGCCGTATTGGGTCACATTGTGCATACTTGGTGACATAATAAAAGAAACGGATCAAGTTATGGATACTTGTCGATCCGAGAAGCCGATTTGGGTCAAATGGAAGACTTGTTAATCCGAGAAGTCAATTGGGGTCAAATACAAGCCTTAATGATCCGAGAAGTCGAATCGAGACAAATAGAAGGTGCTTGTTGATCCGAGAAGCCGTTTTGGGTCACATTGTGCGTACTTGGTAACTTGATAAAACAAACGGATCAAGTTATGGATACTTGTTGATCCGAGAAGCCGAATTGGGTCAAATGGAAGATTTGTTAATCCGAGAAGTCAGTTGGGGTTAAATACAAGCCTTAATGATCCGAGAAGTCGAATCGAGTCAAATAGAATGTGCTTGTTGATCCAAAAAGCCGTATTAGGTCACATTGTGCGTCTTTGGTGACTTGATAAAACAAACGGATCAAGTTATGGATACTTGTTGATTCGAGAAGCCGAATTGTGTTAAATGAAAGACTTGTTGATCCGAGAAGTCAATTGAGATCAAATACAAGCCTTAATGATTCGAGGAGTTAAATCGAGTCAAATAGAAGGTGCTTCTTGATCCGAGAAGCCGTATTGGGTCACATTGTGCGTATTTGGTGACTTGATAAAACAAACGGATCAAGTTATGGATACTTGTTGATCCGAGAAGCCGAATTGGGTCAAATGGAAGACTTGTTGATCCAAGAAGTCAATTGAGATAAATACAAGCCTTAATGATTCGAGAAGTCGAATCGAGTCAAATAGAAGGTGCTTGTTGATCCGAGAAGCCGTATTGGGTCACATTGTGCATACTTGGTGACTTGATAAAACAAACGGATCAAGTTATGGATACTTGTTGATCCGAGAAGCCGATTTGGGTCAAATGGAAGACTTGTTAATCCGAGAAGTCAATTGGGGTTAAATACAAGCCTTAATGATCCGAGAAGTCGAATCGAGTCAAATAGTTGGTGCTTGTTGATCCAAGAAACCGTATTGGGTCACATTGTGCATACTTGGTGACTTGATAAAGAACACGGATCAAGTTATGGATACTTGTTGATCCGAGAAGCCGAATTGGGTCAAATGGAAGACTTGTTGATCCGAGAAGTTAATTGGGGTCAAATACAAACCTTAATAATTTATAAAGTCGAATCGAGTAAAATACTTGGTGCTTATTGATCCGAGAAGTCGTATTGGGTCACATTGTGCGTACTTAGTGACTTGATAAAACAAACGGATCATGTTATGGATACTTGTTGATCCGAGAAGCCGAATTGGGTCAAATGGAAGACTTGTTGATCCGAGAAGTCAATTGAGATCAAATACAGGCCTTAATGATTCGAGAAGTCGAATCGAGTCAAATAGAACGTGCTTGTTGATCCGAAAAGCCGTATTGGGTCACATTGTGCGTACTTGGTGACTTGATAAAACAAACGGATCAAGTTATGGATACTTGTTGATCCGAGAAGCCGAATTGGGTGAAATGGAAGACTTGTTAATCCGAGAAGTCAATTAGGGTCAAATACAAGCCTTAATGATCAGAGAAGTCGAATCGAGTTAAATAGAAGGTGCTTGTTGATCCGAGAAGCTGTATTAGGTCACATTTTGCGTATTTGGTGACTTGATCAATCAAACGGATCAAGTTATGGATACTTGTTGATCCGAGAAGCCGAATTGTGTTAAATGAAAGACTTGTTGATCCGAGAAGTCAATTGAGATCAAATACAAGCCTTAATGATTCGAGAACTCGAATCGAGTCAAATAGAATGTGCTTGTTGATCCGAGAAGCCGTATTGGGTAACATTGTGCGTATTTGGTGACTTGATAAAACAAACGGATCAAGTTATGGATACTTGTTGATCCGAGAAACCGAATTGGGTCAAATGGATGACTTATTGATCCGAGAAGTCAATTGAGGTCAAATACAAGCCTTAATGATTCAAGAAGTCGAATCGAGTCAAATAGAAGGTGCTTGTTGATCCGAGAAGTCGTATTGGGTCACATTGTGCGTACTTGGTGACTTGATAAAACAAACGGATCAAGTTATCGATACTTGTTGATCCGAGAAGCCGAATTGGGTCAAATGGAAGACTTGTTAATCCGAGAAGTCAATTGGGGTTAAATACAAGCCTTAGTGATCCGAGAAGTCGAATCGAGTCAAATAGAAGGTGCTTGTTGATCCAAAAAAACGTATTAGATCACATTGTGCTTATTTGGTGACTTGATAAAATAAACGGATCAAGTTATGGATACTTGTTGATCCGAGAATCCGAATTGGGTCAAATGGAAGACTTGTTGATCCAAGAAGTCAATTGAGGTCAAATACAAGCCTTAATGATTCGAGAAGTCGAATCGAGTCAAATAAAAGGTGCTTGTTGATCCGAGAAGCCGTATTGGGTCACATTGTGCATACTTGGTGACTTGATAAAACAAACGGATCAAGTTATGGATACTTGTTGATCCGAGAAGCCGATTTGGGTCAAATGGAAGACTTGTTAATCCGAGAAGTTAATTGGGGTCAAATACAAGCCTTAATGATCCGAGAAGTCGAATCGAGTCAAATAGAAGGTGCTTGTTGATCCGAGAAGCCGTATTAGGTCACATTGTGCGTCTTGGGTGACTTGATAAAACAAACGGATCAAGTTATGGATACTTGTTGATCCGAGAAGCCGAATTGTGTTAAATGAAAGACTTGTTGATCCGAGAAGTCAATTGAGATCAAATACAAGCCTTAATGATTCGAGAAGTCGAATCGAGTCAAATAGAAGGTGCTTGTTGATCCGAGAAGCCGTATTGAGTCACATTGTGCGTATTTGGTGACTTGATAAAACAAACGGATCAAGTTATGGATACTTGTTGATCCGAGAAGTCGAATTGGGTCAAATGGAAGACTTGAAATCCAAGAAGTCAATTGAGATCAAATACAAGCCTTAATGATTCGAGAAGTCGAATCGAGTCAAATAGAAGGTGCTTGTTGATCCGAGAAGCCGTATTGGGTCACATTGTGCATACTTGGTGACCTTATAAAACAAACGGATCAAGTTATGGATACTTGTTGATCCGAGAAGCCGAATTAGGTCAAATGGAAGACTTATTTATCCGAGAAGTCAACTGGGGTCAAATACAAGCCTTAATGATTTGAGAAGTCGAATCGAGTCAAATAGTTGGTGCTTGTTGATCCAAGAAGCCGTATTGGGTCACATTGTGCATACTTGGTGACTTGATAAAGAAAACGGATCAAGTTATGGATACTTGTTGATCCGAGAAGCCGAATTGGGTCAAATGGAAGACTTGCTGATCCGAGAAGTTAATTGGGGTCAAATACATGCCTTAATGATTTATAAAGTCGAATCGAGTAAAATACTTGGTGCTTATTGATCCGAGAAGTCGTATTGGGTCACATTGTGCGTACTTAGTGACTTGATAAAACAAACGGATCATGTTATGGATACTTGTTGATCCGAGAAGTCGAATTGGGTCAAATGGAAGACTTGTTGATCCGAGAAGTCAATTGAGATCAAATACAAGCCTTAATGATTCGAGAAGTCGAATCGAGTCAAATAGAACGTGCTTGTTGATCCGAAAAGCCGTATTGGGTCACATTGTGCGTACTTGGTGACTTGATAAAACAAACGGATCAAGTTATGGATACTTGTTGATCCGAGAAGCCGAATTGGGTGAAATGGAAGACTTGTTAATCCGAGAAGTCAATTAGGGTCAAATACAAGCCTTAATGATCCCAGAAGTCGAATCGAGTTAAATAGAAGGTGCTTGTTGATCCGAGAAGCCGTATTAGGTCACATTTTGCGTATTTGGTGACTTGATCAAACAAACGGATCAAGTTATGGATACTTGTTGATCCGAGAAGCCGAATTGTGTTAAATGAAAGACTTGTTGATTCGAGAAGTCAATTGAGATCACATACAAGCCTTAATGATTCGATAACTCGAATCGAGTCAAATAGAATGTGCTTGTTGATCCGAGAAGCCGTATTGGGTAACATTGCGCGTATTTGGTGACTTGATAAAACAAACGGATCAAGTTATGGATACTTGTTGATCCGAGAAACCGAATTGGGTCAAATGGATGACTTATTGATCCGAGAAGTCAATTGAGGTCAAATACAAGCCTTAATGATTCAAGAAGTCGAATCGAGTCAAATAGAAGGTGCTTGTTGATCCGAGAAGTCGTATTGGGTCACATTGTGCGTACTTGGTGACTTGATAAAACAAACGGATCAAGTTATCGATACTTGTTGATCCGAGAAGCCGAATTGGGTCAAATGGAAGACTTGTTAATCCGAGAAGTCAATTGGGGTTAAATACAAGCCTTAATGATCCGAGAAGTCAAATCGAGTCAAATAGAAGGTGCTTGTTGATCCGAAAAGCCGTATTAGGTCACATTGTGCGTATTTGGTGACTTGATAAAACAAACAGATCAAGTTATGGATACTTGTTGATCCGAGAAGCCGAATTGGGTCAAATTGAAAACTTGTTGATCCAAGAAGTCAATTGAGATCAAATACAAGCCTTAATGATTCGAGAAGTCGAATCGAGTCAAATAGAAGGTGCTTGTTGATCCGAGAAGCCGTATTGGGTCACATTGTGCATACTTGGTGACATAATAAAAGAAACGGATCAAGTTATGGATACTTGTTGATCCGAGAAGCCGATTTGGGTCAAATGGAAGACTTGTTAATCCGAGAAGTCAATTGGGGTCAAGTACAAGCCTTAATGATCCGAGAAGTCGAATCGAGACAAATAGAAGGTGCTTGTTGATCCGAGAAGCCGTTTTGGGTCACATTGTGCGTACTTGGTAACTTGATAAAACAAACGGATCAAGTTATGGATACTTGTTGATCCGAGAAGCCGAATTGGGTCAAATGGAAGATTTGTTAATCCGAGAAGTCAGTTGGGGTTAAATACAAGCCTTAATGATCCGAGAAGTCGAATCGAGTCAAATAGAATGTGCTTGTTGATCCGAGAAGCCGTATTAGGTCACATTGTGCGTCTTGGGTGACTTGATAAAACAAACGGATCAAGTTATGGATACTTGTTGATCCGAGAAGCCGAATTGTGTTAAATGAAAGACTTGTTGATCCGAGAAGTCAATTGAGATCAAATACAAGCCTTAATGATTCGAGAAGTCGAATCGAGTCAAATAGAAGGTGCTTGTTGATCCGAGAAGCCGTATTGAGTCACATTGTGCGTATTTGGTGACTTGATAAAACAAACGGATCAAGTTATGGATACTTGTTGATCCGAGAAGTCGAATTGGGTCAAATGGAAGACTTGAAATCCAAAAAGTCAATTGAGATCAAATACAAGCCTTAATGATTCGAGAAGTCGAATTGAGTCAAATAGAAGGTGCTTGTTGATCCGAGAAGCCGTATTGGGTCACATTGTGCATACTTGGTGACCTTATAAAACAAACGGATCAAGTTATGGATACTTGTTGATCCGAGAAGCCGAATTAGGTCAAATGGAAGACTTATTTATCCGAGAAGTCAACTGGGGTCAAATACAAGCCTTAATGATTTGAGAAGTCGAATCGAGTCAAATAGTTGGTGCTTGTTGATCCAAGAAGCCGTATTGGGTCACATTGTGCATACTTGGTGACTTGATAAAGAAAACGGATCAAGTTATGGATACTTGTTGATCCGAGAAGCCGAATTGGGTCAAATGGAAGACTTGCTGATCCGAGAAGTTAATTGGGGTCAAATACATGCCTTAATGATTTATAAAGTCGAATCGAGTAAAATACTTGGTGCTTATTGATCCGAGAAGTCGTATTGGGTCACATTGTGCGTACTTAGTGACTTGATAAAACAAACGGATCATGTTATGGATACTTGTTGATCCGAGAAGTCGAATTGGGTCAAATGGAAGACTTGTTGATCCGAGAAGTCAATTGAGATCAAATACAAGCCTTAATGATTCGAGAAGTCGAATCGAGTAAAATAGAACGTGCTTGTTGATCCGAAAAGCCGTATTGGGTCACATTGTGCGTACTTGGTGACTTGATAAAACAAACGGATCAAGTTATGGATACTTGTTGATCCGAGAAGCCGAATTGGGTGAAATGGAAGACTTGTTAATCCGAGAAGTCAATTAGGGTCAAATACAAGCCTTAATGATCCGAGAAGTCGAATCGAGTTAAATAGAAGGTGCTTGTTGATCCGAGAAGCCGTATTAGGTCACATTTTGCGTATTTGGTGACTTGATCAAACAAACGGATCAAGTTATGGATACTTGTTGATCCGAGAAGCCGAATTGTGTTAAATGAAGGTGTATTGGGTAACATTGCGCGTATTTGGTGACTTGATAAAACAAACGGATCAAGTTATGGATACTTGTTGATCCGAGAAACCGAATTGGGTCAAATGGATGACTTATTGATCCGAGAAGTCAATTGAGGTCAAATACAAGCCTTAATGATTCAAGAAGTCGAATCGAGTCAAATAGAAGGTGCTTGTTGATCCGAGAAGTCGTATTGGGTCACATTGTGCGTACTTGGTGACTTGATAAAACAAACGGATCAAGTTATCGATACTTGTTGATCCGAGAAGCCGAATTGGGTCAAATGGAAGACTTGTTAATCCGAGAAGTCAATTGGGGTTAAATACAAGCCTTAATGATCCGAGAAGTCAAATCGAGTCAAATAGAAGGTGCTTGTTGATCCGAAAAGCCGTATTAGGTCACATTGTGCGTATTTGGTGACTTGATAAAACAAACAGATCAAGTTATGGATACTTGTTGATCCGAGAAGCCGAATTGGGTCAAATTGAAAACTTGTTGATCCAAGAAGTCAATTGAGATCAAATACAAGCCTTAATGATTCGAGAAGTCGAATCGAGTCAAATAGAAGGTGCTTGTTGATCCGAGAAGCCGTATTGGGTCACATTGTGCATACTTGGTGACATAATAAAAGAAACGGATCAAGTTATGGATACTTGTTGATCCGAGAAGCCGATTTGGGTCAAATGGAAGACTTGTTAATCCGAGAAGTCAATTGGGGTCAAGTACAAGCCTTAATGATCCGAGAAGTCGAATCGAGACAAATAGAAGGTGCTTGTTGATCCGAGAAGCCGTTTTGGGTCACATTGTGCGTACTTGGTAACTTGATAAAACAAACGGATCAAGTTATGGATACTTGTTGATCCGAGAAGCCGAATTGGGTCAAATGGAAGATTTGTTAATCCGAGAAGTCAGTTGGGGTTAAATACAAGCCTTAATGATCCGAGAAGTCGAATCGAGTCAAATAGAATGTGCTTGTTGATCCAAAAAGCCGTATTAGGTCACATTGTGCGTCTTTGGTGACTTGATAAAACAAACGGATCAAGTTATGGATACTTGTTGATTCGAGAAGCCGAATTGTGTTAAATGAAAGACTTGTTGATCCGAGAAGTCAATTGAGATCAAATACAAGCCTTAATGATTCGAGGAGTTAAATCGAGTCAAATAGAAGGTGCTTCTTGATCCGAGAAGCCCTATTGGGTCACATTGTGCGTATTTGGTGACTTGATAAAACAAACGGATCAAGTTATGGATACTTGTTGATCCGAGAAGCCGAATTGGGTTAAATGGAAGACTTATTGATCCAAGAAGTCAATTGAGATAAATACAAGCCTTAATGATTCCAGAAGTCGAATCGAGTCAAATAGAAGGTGCTTGTTGATCCGAGAAGCCGTATTGGGTCACATTGTGCATACTTGGTGACTTGATAAAACAAACGGATCAAGTTATGGATACTTGTTGATCCGAGAAGCCGATTTATGTCAAATGGAAGACTTGTTAATCCGAGAAGTCAATTGGGGTTAAATACAAGCCTTAATGATCCGAGAAGTCGAATCGAGTCAAATAGTTGGTGCTTGTTGATCCAAGAAACCGTATTGGGTCACATTGTGCATACTTGGTGACTTGATAAAGAACACGGATCAAGTTATGGATACTTGTTGATCCGAGAAGCCGAATTGGGTCAAATGGAAGAGTTGTTGATCCGAGAAGTTAATTGGGGTCAAATACAAACCTTAATAATTTATAAAGTCGAATCGAGTAAAATACTTGGTGCTTATTGATCCGAGAAGTCGTATTGGGTCACATTGTGCGTACTTAGTGACTTGATAAAACAAACGGATCATGTTATGGATACTTGTTGATCCGAGAAGCCGAATTGGGTCAAATGGAAGACTTGTTGATCCGAGAAGTCAATTGAGATCAAATACAAGCCTTAATGATTCGAGAAGTCGAATCGAGTCAAATAGAAGGTGCTTGTTGATCCGAAAAGCCGTCTTGGGTCACATTGTGCGTACTTGGTGACTTGATAAAACAAACGGATCAAGTTATGGATACTTGTTGATCCGAGAAGCCGAATTGGGTGAAATGGAAGACTTGTTAATCCGAGAAGTCAATTGGGGTCAAATACAAGCCTTAATGATCCAAGAAGTCGAATCGAGTCAAATAGAAGGTGCTTGTTGATCCGAGAAGCCGTATTAGGTCACATTTTGCGTATTTGGTGACTTGATCAAACAAACGGATCAAGTTATGGATACTTGTTGATCCGAGAAGCCGAATTGTGTTAAATGAAAGACTTGTTGATCCGAGAAGTCAATTGAGATCAAATACAAGCCTTAATGATTCGAGAACTCGAATCGAGTCAAATAGAATGTGCTTGTTGATCCGAGAAGCCGTATTGGGTAACATTGTGCGTATTTGGTGACTTGATAAAACAAACGGATCAAGTTATGGATACTTGTTGATCCGAAAAATCGAATTGGGTCAAATGGATGACTTATTGATCCGAGAAGTCAATTGAGGTCAAATACAAGCCTTAATGATTCAAGAAGTCGAATCGAGTCAAATAGAAGGTGCTTGTTGATCCGAGAAGTCGTATTGGGTCACATTGTGCGTACTTGGTGACTTGATAAAACAAACGGATCAAGTTATCGATACTTGTTGATCCGAGAAGACGAATTGGGTCAAATGGAAGACTTGTTAACCCGAGAAGTCAATTGGGGTTAAATACAAGCCTTAGTGATCCGAGAAGTCCAATCGAGTCAAATAGAAGGTGCCTATTGATCCGAAAAACCGTATTAGGTCACATTGTGCGTATTTGGTGACTTGATAAAACAAACGGATCAAGTTATGGATACTTGTTGATCCGAGAATCCCAATTGGGTCAAATGGAAGACTTGTTGATCCAAGAAGTCAATTGAGATAAATACAAGCCTTAATGATTTGAGAAGTCGAATCGAGTCAAATAGAAGGTTCTTGTTGATCCGAGAAGCCGTATTGGGTCACATTGTGCATACTTGGTAACTTGATAAAACAAACGGATCAAGTTATGGATACTTGTTGATCCGAGAAGCCGATTTGGGTCAAATGGAAGACTTGTTGATCCGAGAAGTTAATTGGGGTTAAATACAAGCCTTAATGATCCGAGAAGTCGAATCGAGTCAAATAGAAGGTGCTTGTTGATCCGAGAAGCCGTATTAGGTCACATTGTGCGTATTTGGTGACTTGATAAAACAAACGGATCAAGTTATGGATACTTGTTGATCCGAGAAGCCGAATTGTGTTAAATGAAAGACTTGTTGATCCGAGAAGTCAATTGATATCAAATACAAGCCTTAATGATTCGAGAAGTCGAATCGAGTCAAATAGAAGGTGCTTTTTGATCCGAGAAGCCGTATTGAGTGACATTGTGCGTATTTGGTAACTTGATAAAACAAACGGATCAAGTTATGGATACTTGTTGATCCGAGAAGCCGAATTGGGTCAAATGGAAGACTTGTTAATCCGAGAAGTCAATTGGGGTTAAATACAAGCCTTAATGATCCGAGAAGTCGAATCGAGTCAAATAGAAGGTGCTTGTTGATCCGAGAAGCCGTATTAGGTCACATTGTGCGTATTTGGTGACTTGATAAAACAAACGGATCAAGTTATGGATACTTGTTGATCCGAGAAGCCGAATTGTGTTAAATGAAAGACTTGTTGATCCGAGAAGTCAATTGAGATCAAATACAAACCTTAATGATTCGAGAACTCGAATCGAGTCAAATAGAAGGTGCTTGTTGATCCGAGAAGCCGTATTGAGTCACATTGTGCGTATTTGGTAACTTGATAAAACAAACGGATCAAGTTATGGATACTTGTTGATCCGAGATACCGAATTGGGTCAAATGGATGACTTATTGATCCGAGAAGTCAATTGAGATCAAATACAAGCCTTAATGATTCAAGAAGTCGAATCGAGTCAAATAGAAGGTGCTTGTTGATCCGAGAAGTCGAATTGGGTCACATTGTGCGTACTTGGTGACTTGATAAAACAAATGGATCAAGTTATCGATACTTGCTGATCTGAGAAGCCGAATTGGGTCAAATGGAAGACTTGTTAATCCGAGAAGTCAATTGGGGTTAAATACAAGCCTTAATGATCCGAGAAGTCGAATCGAGTCAAATAGAAGGTGCTTGTTGATCCAAAAAGCCGTATTAGGTCACATTGTGCGTCTTTGGTGACTTGATAAAACAAACGGATCAAGTTATGGATACTTGTTGATCCGAGAAGCCGAATTGTGTTAAATGAAAGACTTGTTGATCCGAGAAGTCAATTAAGATCAAATACAAGCCTTAATGATTCGAGGAGTTAAATCGAGTCAAATAGAAGGAGCTTCTTGATCCGAGAAGCCGTATTGGGTCACATTGTGCGTACTTGGTGACTTGATAAAACAAACGGATCAAGTTATGGATACTTGTTGATCCAAGAAGCCGAATTGGGTCAAATGGAAGACTTGTTAATCCGAGAAGTTAATTGGGGTCAAATACAAGCCTTAATGATCCGAGAAGTCGAATCGAGTCAAATAGAAGGTGCTTGTTGATCCGAGAAGCCGTGTTGGGTCACATTGTGTGTACTTGGTGACTTGATAAAACAAACGGATCAAGTTATGGATACTTGTTGATCCGAGAAGCCGAATTGGGTCAAATGGAAGACTTATTTATCCGAGAAGTCAACTGGGGTCAAGTACAAGCCTTAATGATTTGAGAAGTCGAATCGAGTCAAATAGTTGGTGCTTGTTGATCCAAGAAGCCGTATTGGGTCACATTGTGCATACTTGGTGACTTGATAAAGAAAACGAATCAAGTTATAGATACTTGTTGATCCGAGAAGCCGAATTGGGTCAAATGGAAGACTTGTTGACCCGAGAAGTTAATTGGGGTCAAATACAAGCCTTAATGATCAGAGAAGTCGAATCGAGTCAAATAGAAGGTGCTTGTTGATCCGAGAAGCCGTATTGGGTCACATTGTGCGTACTTGGTGACTTGATAAAACAAACGGATCAAGTTATGCATACTTGTTGATCCGAGAAGTCGAATTGGGTCAAATGGAAGACTTATTTATCCAAGAAGTCAACTGGGGTCAAATACAAGCCTTAATGATTTGAGAAGTCAAATCGAGTCAAATAGTTGGTGCTTGTTGATCTAAGAAGCCGTATTGGGTCACATTGTGCATACTTGGTGACTTGATAAAGAAAACGGATCAAGTTATGGATACTTGTTGATCCGAGAAGCCGAATTGGGTCAAATGGATGACTTATTGATCCGAGAAGTCAATTGAGATCAAATACAAGCCTTAATGATTCGAGAAGTCGAATCGAGTCAAATAGAAGGTGCTTGTTGATCCGAAAAGCCGTATTGGGTCACATTGTGCGTACTTGGTGACTTGATAAAATAAACGGATCAAGTTATTGATACTTGTTGATCCGAGAAGCCGATTTGGGTCAAATGGAAGACTTGTTAATCCGAGAAGTCAATTGGGGTCAAATACAAGCCTTAATGATCCGAGAAGTCGAATCGAGTCAAATAGAAGGTGCTTGTTAATCCGAAAAGCCGTATTGGGTCACATTGTGCGTACTTGGTGACTTGATAAAACAAACGGATCAAGTTATGGATACTTGTTGATCCGAGAAGCGGAATTGGGTCAAATGGAAGACTTATTTATCCGAGAAGTCAACTGGGGTCAAATACAAGCCTTAATGATTTGAGAAGTCGAATCGAGTTAAATAGTTGGTGCTTGTTGATCCAAGAAGCCGTATTGGGTCACATTGTGCATACTTGGTGACTTGATAAAGAAAACGGGTCAAGTTATGGATACTTGTTGATCCGAGAAGCCGAATTGGGTCAAATGGAAGACTTGTTGACCCGAGAAGTTAATTGGGGTCAAATACAAGCCTTAATAATTTATAAAGTCGAATCGAGTAAAATACTTGGTGCTTATTGATCCGAGAAGTCGTATTGGGTCACATTGTTAGACAAATCAACTCCCAAACACACAACACCAAGAATCTGGAATGAGTTCGAAGACAATCAGTTTGAAAAACACACAACAGTTCGGCCAGAGTTGTGGCCGAAGAGTACTTTGCGCAGAACTGAAAATAAAATGAATCACACAATCGTTTTACGTGGTTCGTTCAAGATGAACTACATCCACGGAGGCCAGGCACACCTCAATTCACTAAGACAATCAGTCAATTACAGAAATCACACTCAGAAATGAATATGCCCAATTCTGGAACAAATTAGGGCAAAAATACTATCACTCTCAAATTCTCTCTGTAATCTAAGAAAACTGGAAATTGCTCGACGTAGTGTTGTTCTTCAAGAAGAGAGCGTTTCAATGATATAGGTCTTGTAGCTCGAATGTAACTACCCAGGAAGTTCTAACTGATTGAATACGACTGCTGCTACCGGACAAATGTGACGGTTTATTCCGTCACAAAGCTGAAACCACCTCATCACAACTGACGGTTATGCTCAACAACCCCGAACCCGGTTTTCCTGTACAGACTTGCTTTTTCACGTTAAAACCCGGTTTATCCAACCGGTTCTTCACCCCCTGATCCCGGTTCCACATTCTAGACACATCCTATTTCAAAATATAGCTCACTTGATGATATTGAACACTGCCTCACAAATCTCCACCTCAATGAATCAAGTACACCTGTTTTCTGCCTCATCACTGCACTTCAGTTATTGCTCTTCATGACACTGCTCAAGCTGCAGCAAGCTCGAGCAATGCTCCACTTTGTTACCAGGTACACCCTTTGTAAGAAAATCAGCAGGATTATGCAAAGTATGCACCTTCTTCACCTCCACAGACCCAAAATCTATGACATCTCTAGCAAAATGTAACCTCACATCAATGTGTTTTGACCTTTCATGAAATGCTTGATGTTTCACAAGGTGTAATGCACTTTGATTATCACAGTAGATTACTACACACTTCTGCTTGATGTCCAAGTCTCTTAACACCCCTTTCAACCAGATTGACTCCTTGATAGCTTCAGTTAAAGAGATATATTCTGCTTCTGTAGTTGATAGTGCCACAACAGATTGTTGTGCACTCCTCCAGCTAATGGCTGTCCCATATAAGGTAAACACAAATCCAGAAATTGACTTCCTTCTGTCCACGTTTGCTGCAAAGTCAGAATCAGCAAACCCCTCCAATGCAACAGTACCCCCATCTGCTTTCTTCTCAAATTTCAGTGACAGGTTCACTGATCCTTTTAGATACCTCATCACATGTTTCAAGGCTTCCCAGTGTTCAGCTCCTGGATTTGACATGAATCTACTTACCAAAGATACAGCATATGCCAAATCAGGCCTGCTGCAGATCATTCCATACATAAGACTTCCAACCCCACTTGCATATGGGATATTGCTCATCTGTATAATCTCCTCTTCAGTATTTGGACATTGATCTTTGGAAAGTTTCTTCTGTAAGTTGACTGGAGTAGAGAGGGGTTTAGCTTCATGCATATGAAACCTCTCCAACACTTTCTGAAGGTATTGTCTCTGAGATAACCACAGCACTCCAGCTTCTCTGTCTCTTAGAATGTTCATTCCCAATATCTTCTTTGCCTCTTCCAGGTCCTTCATGTCAAACTCAGCATTAAGTCTATCCTTCAACCATTGTACTCTCTCCTTGTTTCTGCTAGCAATTAGCATGTCATCCACATACAATAGAAGAAAAACTTTATCTTGCTTTGAAACTTTGTTGAAGTAAACACAACTGTCATAAAGGCTTCTCACAAAACCAGCACTGATCATGAAGTCATTGAACCTCTTGTTCCATTGTCTAGGACTTTGTTTAAGTCCATATAGTGACTTCTTTAACAAACACACTTTGTCTTCTTTCCCAGGAATGACAAAGCCTTCTGGCTGTTTCATATAGATTTCCTCATTGAGTTCTCCATGTAGGAATGCTGTCTTTACATCCAGTTGTTGTAGTTCCATGTCCTCCTGTGTGACTTTTGATAGAAGCAATCTGATTGAGCAATGCTTTACCACAGGGGAGAAGACCTCATTGTAATCAATTCCTTCTCTTTGTGTAAAGCCCCTGGCTACCAACCTTGCTTTAAACCTCACCTGTTTGGACCCTGCAGTTTCTAGTTTCTTCTTGTATATCCACTTGGAGCTCACAAGTTTCTGACCTTTTGGTTTCTCCACCAGTATCCAGGTCTTATTCTTTTCCAGAGACTCCATTTCTTCAGTCATTGCCTGTATCCAGTGTTCACCTTCCTCACAATCTAATGCTTCTTGAAAGCTGCTAGGCTCTTGTGATTCCAGGTCTTCAGCAACACTTAAGGCATAATATACACTCCCTGCTTGGCCATAGAAATCAGGTCTGTTGATTTGTCTTCTAGGCCTATCCCTTCCAATGCTGTATTCCCTGATATTTTGAACTGGTCCAGTTTGTGTTTCTTCTTCAGATGATGAATCACTGTCTTGTACTTCTGTGTGTGGTTGAGGTGTGTGATTGTCTTCTGCAGGTTGCTCCACCTGAATTGATATCTCCTCTGCTTCTTTTGCAGCTTCAAATTCTTCCTTAGAGCCTGTAGAAGTATAGGCCATCACATTCTCATTAAACTTCACATCTCTACTTGTGATTATCTTCTGATTTCCTTGTTCCAGGCACCACAATCTGTAACCCTTAATTCCATCCGGATATCCAAGAAATACACATCTGAGAGCCCTTGCATCTAATTTGTCTTGCCTGATATGAGCAAACGCAAGACATCCAAACACCCTTAACCCTTCATAGCTTGGTTTCTGTCCACTCCACACCTCTTCAGGTGTTTTGAACCCAATTACTGATGAGGGTGACCTGTTAATAAGATAGCATGCTGTAGCAATAGTTTCTCCCCAAAACACCTTTGGCAACCCAGCATCCAACAGCATACACCTCACTCTTTCAAGAAGAGTCCTGTTAAACCTTTCTGCAACTCCATTCTGTTGAGGATTCTGTTAGACAAATCAACTCCAAAAACACACAACACTAAGAACTGGAACAGGTTCAAAGACTATTCAATCGAGAAACACTAAACTGTTCGGCCAGAGTTGTGACCGAAAACCACTTAGCGCAGAACTGAAAACAAAACGAATCACACAATCGTTTTACGTGGTTCGTTCAAGATGAACTACATCCACGGAGGCCAGGCACACCTCAATTCACTAAGATAATCAATCAATTACAAGAATTACACTCAGAATCGTAAACGCCCAATTCTGGAACAAATTAGGGCAGTATTACTTCAGCTAGCTAATTCTCTCTGTAATCTATGAAAACTGGAAATTGCTCGACGTGGTGATCTACTCCTTGAAGAGAGCTATTCAATGATATAAGTCTTGCAGCTCGAATGTAACTACCCAGGAAGTTCTAACTGCTTGAAGTCGACTGCTGCTACAGGACAAATGTGACGGTTTTACACCGTCACAAACTGAAACCTCCTCGTCACATTTGACGGTTATGGCTCAACAACCCTGAACCCGGTTCTTTTTGTACAGCTCCACTTCTTCACGCTGAAACCCGGTTTTCTCATCCGGTTCTCCACCTCCTGAATCCGGTTCCACATTCTAGACACATCATATTACATTGTGTAGCTCACTTGATGATATTGACCACTTCCTCACAAATCTCCACCTCAATGAATCAAGTACACCTGTATCTGCCTCACCACTGCACTTCTGTTATAACTCTTCATTACACTGCTCTAGCTGCAGCAAGCTTGAGCAATGATCCACCTTGTTCCCAGGTACTCCCTTTGTGAGAAAATCCGCAGGATTGTGCAAAGTATGCACCTTCCTTACTTCAACAGAACCAGAATCTATGACATCTCTAGCAAAATGTAACCTTACATCAATGTGTTTTGATCTTTCATGAAATGCTTGATGTTTCACAAGATGCAAAGCACTTTGATTATCACAGTAGATTACTACACACCTCTGCCTGATGTCCAAATCCCTTAACACCCCTTTCAACCAGATTGACTCTTTGATGGCTTCAGTTAAAGAAATGTATTCTGCTTCTGTAGTAGATAGTGCCACAACAGATTGTTGAGCACTCCTCCAGCTGATGGCTGTCCCATATAAGGTAAACACAAACCCAGAGATTGACTTCCTTGTGTCCACATTTGCTGCAAAATCAGAGTCAGCAAATCCTTCCAATGCAACAGTACCTCCACCTGCTCTCTTCTCAAATTTCAGTGACTTGTTCACTGATCCTTTTAGATACCTCATCACATGTTTCAAAGCTTCCCAGTGTTCAACTCCTGGATTTGACATGAATCTGCTTACCAAAGACACAGCATATGCCAAATCAGGCCTGCTACAGATCATTCCATACATAAGACTTCCTACTCCACTTGCATAGGGAATACTGCTCATCTGTATGATCTCCTCTTCATTCTTTGGGCTTTGATCTTTGGAAAGTTTCTTCTGTAGGTTAACCGGAGTGGAGAGAGGTTTGGCTTCATGCATATGAAACCTCTCCAACACTTTCTGAAGATATTGTCTCTGAGATAACCACAGCACTCCAGCTTCTCTGTTTCTTATAATGTTCATTCCCAATATCTTCTTTGCTTCTCCCAGATCCTTCATGTCAAACTCAGCATTAAGTCTATCCTTCAACCATTGTATTTTCTCCTTGTTTCTACTAGCAATTAGCATGTCATCTACATACAACAGAAGGAACACTTTATCTTGCTTTGAAACTTTGTTGAAGTAAACACAACTGTCATAAAGGCTTCTTACAAAACCAGTACTGATCATGAAGTCATTGAACCTCTTGTTCCACTGCCTTGGACTTTGTTTAAGTCCATATAGTGACTTCTTGAGCAAACACACTTTGTCTTCTTTCCCAGGAATGACAAAGCCTTCTGGCTGTTTCATATAGATTTCCTCATTCAGTTCTCCATGTAAGAATGCTGTCTTTACATCAAGTTGTTGCAGTTCCATGTCCTCCTGTGTGACCTTTGATAAAAGCAATCTGATTGAGCAATGTTTTACCACCGGAGAGAAGACCTCATTGTAATCAATTCCTTCTCTTTGAGTAAATCCCCTGGCTACCAACCTTGCTTTAAATCTCACTTTCTTGGACCCTGCTGTTTCCAGTTTCTTCTTGTATATCCACTTGGAGCTCACAAGCTTTTGACCTTTTGGTTTCTCCACCAAAATCCAGGTCTTATTCCTTTCCAGAGACTCCATTTCTTCAGTCATTGCCTGTATCCAGTGTTCACCTTCCTCACACTCTAATGCTTCTTGAAAGCTGCTAGGCTCTTGTGATTCTAGGTCTTCAGCAACACTTAAGGCATAGTAGACACTTCCAGCTTGGCCATAGAAGTCAGGCCTGTTGATTGTTCTTCTAGGCCTATCCCTGCCAATGCTGTATCCTCTGATGTTTTGAGCTGGTTCAGTTTGTGTTTCCTCTTCAGATGATGAATCACTGTCTTGTGCTTCTGTGTGTGGTTGAGGTGTGTGATTATCTTCTGCAGGTTGCTCCACCTGAATTGATATCTCCTCTGCCTCTTTTGCAGCATCAAATTCTTCCTTAGAGCCTGTAGAAGTATAGGCCATCACATTCTCATTAAACTTCACATCTCTGCTTGTGATTATCTTCTGATTTCCTTGTTCCAGGCACCACAATCTGTAACCCTTAATTCCATCCGGATATCCAAGAAACACACATCTGAGGGCCCTTGCATCTAATTTGTCTTGCCTGATGTGGGCAAAAGCAAGACATCCAAACACCCTTAATCCTTCATAGCTTGGTTTCTGTCCACTCCACACCTCTTCAGGTGTTTTGAACCCAATTACTGATGAGGGTGACCTGTTTATAAGATAGCATGCTGTGGCCATTGTTTCTCCCCAAAACACCTTTGGCAACTCAGCATCCAGCAGCATACACCTCACTCTTTCCAGGAGAGTCCTGTTAAACCTCTCTGCAACTCCATTCTGTTGAGGATTCATTGGCACAGTTCTGTGTCTCTTTATTCCTCTTTCCTCGCAGAAAGTTGTGAACTCTGTAGAGAGATACTCAAGTCCATTGTCAGTCCTCAGATGCTTCAGCTTCTTTCCTTTTACATTCTCTAGTTGGATCAACCATGTTTTGAACTTATGAAAGGCATCACTCTTGTTCTTCAGTAACATGATCCACACTTTCCTGCTGTAGTCATCAATCAGGGACATGAAATATCTGGCACCTCCATGTGATTCTGTTCTTGCAGGACCCCATATGTCAGAATGTACATAATCTAATGGTTCTTGAGTTGTATGCACTCCCTTTCCATAAGGTAACTTCTTGGCTTTGCCTAAAGCACATTGATCACAGAATTCCAGTTCTTGATTCCCCAGGTTTCCAATAGCTCCACTCCTTTCCAATTCTTTCAGTCCCTTTACTCCTATGTGCCCAAGTCTCTTATGCCATTTAGCAATCTCAGAATTGTTCAAGACCACATCTACACTTCCAACAATAGGTGAGCCTATCAGGATAAATAGTCCATTATGCTGTCTTCCTTTTATCACCATTTTTCCATGTTTTGTGATATGCAAGAATCCATCTACTGAGCTAAACTGACATCCACTGGTTACCAATGAGCCAAGAGATAGAAGATTTCTTTTGAGGCCAGGAACATACCTAACATTTGAGATGATTCTGATCACCCCATCAAACATTCTAATGCTCACTGATCCCACTCCTTTTACCTGACATGATTGGTCATTTCCCAGGAGAACATTTCCCCCATCTTCTTCCTTCAGATCATTAAACCAAGTCTGATTGGGACACATATGAAAAGAACACCCTGTGTCTAGAACCCATTCCTTCACCATTCTTGAATCAGTAACATTTAGTACTTCTGGAGAGTCTTGTTGGTGATCAATGGCAGCAGCTTCTGCCCCTTGATTACCTGCTTTCTTATTCTTCTTAGGGCAATCCTTCTTCAAGTGACCTGGCTGTTTACACTTGAAGCATTTCCTCTTTTCCACCCAGTCATTTCCCTTCTTAGAGTTTGAGTCCCCTGACTTTGGATCTTTGGCAATTTGACCCTTCTTTCCTTGCCATGGTTTCTTGAATTTGACATTCAAGCCTTCTCCGGGTTGCACCAAGCCTTTGTCTCCTTGAGTCTGAAAGCATTTTGACCTCAGAGCCTTCACTATCCCATCATAGGACAGCTGCTCATCTCTTCCATACATCAAAGCATCCTTGAAACTTTCCATGGATTTTGGAAGAATGTTTAACACCATCAATGCCTTGTCATCCTCCTCCAATTTCACATCCAGATCCTCCAATTCTTCAATCATCTTAATGAATTCATCAAGTTGATCAGAAATTACCTTGTCTTCTGTGATTTTGAAGGCCAACATCTTCTGCTTCAAGAACAGTTTGTTGGATACAGACTTGGATTGATACAGCTCTTCCAGTTTCCTCCATGCTTCCAAAGAACTCTTGCTTCTTGACACCTCCCTCAACGGTTTATCACCCAAGCACAGGAAGATAAGACTCAGGGCCTTCTTATCAACTGCAGCAAACTTGGATTTCTCAGTTTCTTCCCATGATTCCAGAGGTAGCAATGCAAGATCAAGGCTGTTGTGAACCAGGACTGCATTCATCTTGATCTTCCACAATGTGAAGTCATTCCTTCCAGTAAACTTCTCAAAATCCATCTTCATTCCAGCCATTCCTCCTCTCCTTTGACTTGTGCGAGCTGATTCCCACAGACGGCGCCACTTGTTAGACAAATCAACTCCAAAAACACACAACACTAAGAACTGGAACAGGTTCAAAGACTATTCAATCGAGAAACACTAAACTGTTCGGCCAGAGTTGTGACCGAAAACCACTTAGCGCAGAACTGAAAACAAAACGAATCACACAATCGTTTTACGTGGTTCGTTCAAGATGAACTACATCCACGGAGGCCAGGCACACCTCAATTCACTAAGATAATCAATCAATTACAAGAATTACACTCAGAATCGTAAACGCCCAATTCTGGAACAAATTAGGGCAGTATTACTTCAGCTAGCTAATTCTCTCTGTAATCTATGAAAACTGGAAATTGCTCGACGTGGTGATCTACTCCTTGAAGAGAGCTATTCAATGATATAAGTCTTGCAGCTCGAATGTAACTACCCAGGAAGTTCTAACTGCTTGAAGTCGACTGCTGCTACAGGACAAATGTGACGGTTTTACACCGTCACAAACTGAAACCTCCTCGTCACATTTGACGGTTATGGCTCAACAACCCTGAACCCGGTTCTTTTTGTACAGCTCCACTTCTTCACGCTGAAACCCGGTTTTCTCATCCGGTTCTCCACCTCCTGAATCCGGTTCCACATTCTAGACACATCATATTACATTGTGTAGCTCACTTGATGATATTGACCACTTCCTCACAGATTCATTGGCACAGTCCTGTGTCTCTTGATTCCTCTTTCTTCACAGAAGTTTGTAAACTCTGTAGAGAGGTACTCCAGTCCATTATCAGTCCTCAAGTGCTTCAGCTTCTTCCCTTTGACATTTTCCAGTTGGATCAACCATGTTTTGAACTTATGAAAGGCATCACTCTTGTTCTTCAGCAACATGATCCATACCTTTCTGCTGTAGTCATCAATCAAGGACATGAAATATCTGGCACCACCATGAGATTCTGTTCTGGCAGGACCCCATATGTCAGAGTGAACATAATCTAATGGTTCTTGAGTTGTATGAACTCCCTTTCCATAGGGCAGCTTCTTGGACTTGCCCAGGGCACACTGATCACAGAACTCCAGTTCTTGATTTCCCAGCTTTCCAATAACTCCACTCCTTTCCAATTCTTTCAGTCCCTTTACTCCTATGTGCCCAAGTCTCTTATGCCATTTAGCAATCTCAGTATTGTTCAAGACCACATCTACACTTCCAACAATAGGTGAACCAATCAGGATAAATAGTCCATTATGCTGTCTTCCTTTTATCACCATTTTTCCATGTTTTGTGATATGCAAGAATCCCTCTACTGAGCTAAACTGACATCCACTGGTTACCAATGAGCCAAGAGATAGAAGATTCCTTTTAAGGCCAGGAACATACCTAACATTTGAGATGATTCTGATCACTCCATCAAACATTCTTATGCTCACTGATCCAACTCCTTTGACCTTGCATGATTGGTCATTCCCCAGGAGAACATTTCCACCATCTTCTTTCTTCAGTTCATTAAACCATGACTGATGAGGACACATATGAAAAGAACACCCTGTGTCCAGGACCCATTCCTTCACCATTCTTGAATCAGTAACATTTAATACTTCTGGGGGGTCTTGTTGATGATCAATGGCAGCAGCTTCTGCCCCTTGACTTCCAGCTTTCTTAATCTTCTTAGGACAATCCTTCTTCAGGTGACCTGGTTGTTTACACTTGAAGCATTTCCTCTTTTCAACCCAGTCATTCCCCTTCTTAGGATTTGAATCTCCTGACTTTGGATCCTTAGCATTCTGACCCTTCTTGCCTTGCCACGGTTTCTTGAATTTAACATTCAAACCTTCTCCAGATTGCACCATGCCTTTGTCTCCTTGAGTCTGGAAGCATTTTGATCTCAGAGCCTTCACTATTCCATGATAGGACAGCTGCTCATCCCTCCCATACATCAAGGCATCCTTAAAGCTTTCCATGGATTTTGGAAGAATATTTAATACCATCAATGCCTTGTCATCCAACTCCAGCTTCACATCCAGATCTTCCAATTCTTCAATCATCTTAATGAACTCATCAAGTTGATCAGATATTACCTTGTCTTCTGTGATTTTGAAGGCTAACATCTTCTGCTTCAGGAACAGTTTGTTAGATACTGACTTGGATTGATACAGTTCTTCCAATCTCCTCCATGCTTCTAAGGAACTCTTGCATCTTGAAACCTCCCTCAACGGTTTATCACCTAAGCACAAGAAGATAAGACTTAGGGCCTTCTTATCCACTGCTGCAAACTTAGGTTTCTCAGTTTCTTCCCATGATTCCAGAGGTAACAATGCAAGATCAAGGCCATTGTGAACCAGGACTGCATTCATCTTGATCTTCCACAATGTGAAGTCATTTCTTCCAGTAAACTTCTCAAAATCCATCTTCATACCAGCCATTCCTCCTCTTCTTTGACTTGTGCGAGTTGTTTCCCACAGACGGCGCCACTTGTTAGACAAATCAACTCCCAAACACACAACACCAAGAATCTGGAATGAGTTCGAAGACAATCAGTTTGAAAAACACACAACAGTTCGGCCAGAGTTGTGGCCGAAGAGTACTTTGCGCAGAACTGAAAATAAAATGAATCACACAATCGTTTTACGTGGTTCGTTCAAGATGAACTACATCGACGGAGGCCAGGCACACCTCAATTCACTAAGACAATCAGTCAATTACAGAAATCACACTCAGAAATGAATATGCCCAATTCTGGAACAAATTAGGGCAAAAATTCTATCACTCTCAAATTCTCTCTGTAATCTAAGAAAACTGGAAATTGCTCGACGTAGCGTTGTTATTCAAGAAGAGAGCGTTCCAATGATATAGGTCTTGTAGCTCGAATGTAACTACCCAGGAAGTTCTAACTGATTGAAGACGACTGCTGCTACCGCACAAATGTGACGGTTTATTCCGTCACAAAGCTGAAACCACCTCGTCACAACTGACGGTTATGCTCAACAACCCCGAACCCGGTTTTCCTGTACAGACTTGCTTCTTCACGTTAAAACCCGGTTTATCCAACCGGTTCTTCACCCCCTGATCCCGGTTCCACATTCTAGACACATCCTATTTCAAAATATAGCTCACTTGATGATATTGAACACTGCCTCACACACATTGTGCGCACTTAGTGACTTGATAAAACAAACGGATCATGTTATGGATACTTGTTGATCCGAGAAGCCGAATTGGGTCAAATGGAAGACTTGTTGATCCGAGAAGTCAATTGAGATCAAATACAAGCCTTAATGATTCGATGAGTTAAATCGAGTCAAATAGAAGGTGCTTCTTGATCCGAGAAGCCGTATTGGGTCACATTGTGCGTACTTGGTGACTTGATAAAACAAACGGATCAAGTTATGGATACTTGTTGATCCGAGAAGCCGAATTGGGTCAAATGGAAGACTTGTTAATCCGAGAAGTCAATTGGGGTCAAATACAAGCCTTAATGATCCGAGAAGTCGAATCGAGTCAAATAGAATGTGCTTGTTGATCCGAGAAACCGTTTTGGGTCACATTGTGCGTACTTGGTGACTTGATAAAACAAACGGATCAAGTTATGGATACTTGTTGATCCGAGAAGCCGAATTGGGTCAAATGGAAGACTTGTTGATCCGAGAAGTCAATTGAGATCAAATACAAGCCTTAATGATTCGAGAAGTCGAATCGAGTCAAACAGAAGGTGCTTGTTGATCCGAAAAGCCGTATTGGGTCACATTGTGCGTACTTGGTGACTTGATAAAATAAACGGATCAAGTTATGGATACTTGTTGATCCGAGAAGCCGAATTGGGTCAAATGGAAGACTTGTTGATCCGAGAAATTAATTGGGGTCAAATACAAGCCTTAATGATTTATAAAGTCGAATCGAGTAAAATACTTGGTGCTTATTGATCCGAGAAGTCGTATTGGGTCACATTGTGCGTACTTAGTGACTTGATAAAACAAACGGATCATGTTATGGATACTTGTTGATCCGAGAAGCCGAATTGGGTCAAATGGAAGACTTGTTGATCCGAGAAGTCAATTGAGATCAAATACAAGCCTTAATGATTCGAGAAGTCGAATCGAGTCAAATAGAAGGTGCTTGTTGATCCGAAAAGCCGTATTGGGTCACATTGTGCGTACTTGGTGACTTGATAAAACAAACGGATCAAGTTATGGATACTTGTTGATCCGAGAAGCCGAATTGGCTGAAATGGAAGACTTGTTGATCCGTGAAGTCAATTGGGGTCAAATACAAGCCTTAATGATCCGAGAAGTCGAATCGAGTTAAATAGAAGGTGCTTGTTGATCCGAGAAGCCGTATTAGGTCACATTTTGCGTATTTGGTGACTTGATCAAACAAACGGATCAAGTTATGGATACTTGTTGATCCGAGAAGCCGAATTGTGTTAAATGAAAGACTTGTTGATCCGAGAAGTCAATTGAGATCAAATACAAGCCTTAATGATTCGAGAACTCGAATCGAGTCAAATAGAATGTGCTTGTTGATCCGAGAAACCGTATTGGGTAAATTGTGCGTATTTGGTGACTTGATAAAACAAACGGATCAAGTTATGGATACTTGTTGATCCGAAAAATCGAATTGGGTCAAATGGATGACTTATTGATCCGAGAAGTCAATTGAGGTCAAATACAAGCCTTAATGATTCAAGAAGTCGAATCGAGTCAAATAGAAGGGGCTTGTTGATTCGAGAAGTCGTATTGGGTCACATTGTGCGTACTTGGTGACTTGATAAAACAAACGGATCAAGTTATCGATACTTGTTGATCCGAGAAGACGAAATGGGTCAAATGGAAGACTTGTTAATCCGAGAAGTCAATTGGGGTTAAATACAAGCCTTAGTGATCCGAGAAGTCCAATCGAGTCAAATAGAAGGTGCTTGTTGATCCGAAAAACCGTATTAGGTCACATTGTGCGTATTTGGTGACTTGATAAAACAAACGGATCAAGTTATGGATACTTGTTGATCCGAGAATCCCAATTGGGTCAAATGGAAGACTTGTTGATCCAAGAAGTCAATTGAGATAAATACAAGCCTTAATGATTCGAGAAGTCGAATCGAGTCAAATAGAAGGTGCTTGTTGATCCGAGAAGCCGTATTGGGTCACATTGTGCATACTTGGTGACTTGATAAAACAAACGGATCAAGTTATGGATACTTGTTGATCCGAGAAGCCGATTTGTGTCAAATGGAAGACTTGTTAATCCGAGAAGTCAATTGGGGTTAAATACAAGCCTTAATGATCCGAGAAGTCGAATCGAGTCAAATAGAAGGTGCTTGTTGATCCGAGAAGCCGTATTAGGTCACATTGTGCGTATTTGGTGACTTGATAAAACAAACGGATCAAGTTATGGATACTTGTTGATCCGAGAAGCCGAATTGTGTTAAATGAAAGACTTGTTGATCCGATAAGTCAATTGATATCAAATACAAGCCTTAATGATTCGAGAAGTCGAATCGAGTCAAATAGAAGGTGCTTTTTTATCCGAGAAGCCGTATTGAGTCACATTGTGCGTATTTGGTAACTTGATAAAACAAACGGATCAAGTTATGGATACTTGTTGATCCAAGAAGCCGAATTGGGTCAAATGGAAGACTTGTTAATCCGAGAAGTCAATTGGGGTTAAATACAAGCCTTAATGATCCGAGAAGTCGAATCGAGTCAAATAGAATGTGCTTGTTGATCCAAAAAGCCGTATTAGGTCACATTGTGCGTCTTTGGTGACTTGATAAAACAAACGGATCAAGTTATGGATACTTGTTGATTCGAGAAGCCGAATTGTGTTAAATGAAAGACTTGTTTATCCGAGAAGTCAATTGAGATCAAATACAAGCCTTAATGATTCGAGGAGTTAAATCGAGTCAAATAGATGGTGCTTCTTGATCCGAGAAGCCGTATTGGGTCACATTGTGCGTATTTGGTGACTTGATAAAACAAACGGATCAAGTTATGGATACTTGTTGATCCCAGAAGCCGAATTGGGTCAAATGGAAGACTTGTTAATCCGAGAAGTCAATTGGGGTCAAATACAAGCCTTAATGATCCGAGAAGTTGAATCGAGTCAAATAGAAGGTGCTTGTTGATCCGAGAAGCCGTTTTGGGTCACATTGTGCGTACTTGGTGACTTGATAAAACAAACGGATCAAGTTATGGATACTTGTTGATCCGAGAAGCCGAATTGGGTCAAATGGAAGACTTGTTGATCCGAGAAGTCAATTGAGATCAAATACAAGCCTTAATGATTCGAGAAGTCGAATCGAGTCAAACAGAAGGTGCTTGTTGATCCGAAAAGCCGTATTGGGTCACATTGTGCGTACTTGGTGACTTGATAAAACAAACGGATCAAGTTATGGATACTTGTTGATCCGAGAAGCCGAATTGGGTCAAATGGAAGACTTGTTGATCCGAGAAATTAATTGGGGTCAAATACAAGCTTTAATGATTTATAAAGTCGAATCGAGTAAAATACTTGGTGCTTATTGATCCGAGAAGTCGTATTGGGTCACATTGTGCGTACTTAGTGACTTGATAAAACAAACGGATCATGTTATGGATACTTGTTGATCCGAGAAGCCGAATTGGGTCAAATGGAAGACTTGTTGATCCGAGAAGTCAATTGAGATCAAATACAAGCCTTAATGATTCGAGAAGTCGAATCGAGTCAAATAGAAGGTGCTTGTTGATCCGAAAAGCCGTATTGGGTCACATTGTGCGTACTTGGTGACTTGATAAAACAAACGGATCAAGTTATGGATACTTGTTGATCCGAGAAGCCGAATTGGCTGAAATGGAAGACTTGTTAATCCGTGAAGTCAATTGGGGTCAAATACAAGCCTTAATGATCCGAGAAGTCGAATCGAGTTAAATAGAAGGTGCTTGTTGATCCGAGAAGCCGTATTAGGTCACATTTTGCGTATTTGGTGACTTGATCAAACAAACGGATCAAGTTATGGATACTTGTTGATCCGAGAAGCCGAATTGTGTTAAATGAAAGACTTGTTGATCCGAGAAGTCAATTGAGATCAAATACAAGCCTTAATGATTCGAGAACTCGAATCGAGTCAAATAGAATGTGCTTGTTGATCCGAGAAACCGTATTGGGTAACATTGTGCGTATTTGGTGACTTGATAAAACAAACGGATCAAGTTATGGATACTTGTTGATCCGAAAAATCGAATTGGGTCAAATGGATGACTTATTGATCCGAGAAGTCAATTGAGGTCAAATACAAGCCTTAATGATTCAAGAAGTCGAATCGAGTCAAATAGAAGGTGCTTGTTGATTCGAGAAGTCGTATTGGGTCACATTGTGCGTACTTGGTGACTTGATAAAACAAACGGATCAAGTTATCGATACTTGTTGATCCGAGAAGACGAAATGGGTCAAATGGAAGACTTGTTAATCCGAGAAGTCAATTGGGGTTAAATACAAGCCTTAGTGATCCGAGAAGTTGAATCGAGTCAAATAGAAGGTGCTTGTTGATCCGAGAAGCCGTTTTGGGTCACATTGTGCGTACTTGGTGACTTGATAAAACAAACGGATCAAGTTATGGATACTTGTTGATCCGAGAAGCCGAATTGGGTCAAATGGAAGACTTGTTGATCCGAGAAGTCAATTGAGATCAAATACAAGCCTTAATGATTCGAGAAGTCGAATCGAGTCAAACAGAAGGTGCTTGTTGATCCGAAAAGCCGTATTGGGTCACATTGTGCGTACTTGGTGACTTGATAAAACAAACGGATCAAGTTATGGATACTTGTTGATCCGAGAAGCCGAATTGGGTCAAATGGAAGACTTGTTGATCCGAGAAATTAATTGGGGTCAAATACAAGCCTTAATGATTTATAAAGTCGAATCGAGTAAAATACTTGGTGCTTATTGATCCGAGAAGTCGTATTGGGTCACATTGTGCGTACTTAGTGACTTGATAAAACAAACGGATCATGTTATGGATACTTGTTGATCCGAGAAGCCGAATTGGGTCAAATGGAAGACTTGTTGATCCGAGAAGTCAATTGAGATCAAATACAAGCCTTAATGATTCGAGAAGTCGAATCGAGTCAAATAGAAGGTGCTTGTTGATCCGAAAAGCCGTATTGGGTCACATTGTGTGTACTTGTTGACTTGATAAAACAAACGGATCAAGTTATGGATACTTGTTGATCCGAGAAGCCGAATTGGCTGAAATGGAAGACTTGTTAATCCGTGAAGTCAATTGGGGTCAAATACAAGCCTTAATGATCCGAGAAGTCGAATCGAGTTAAATAGAAGGTGCTTGTTGATCCGAGAAGCCGTATTAGGTCACATTTTGCGTATTTGGTGACTTGATCAAACAAACGGATCAAGTTATGGATACTTGTTGATCCGAGAAGCCGAATTGTGTTAAATGAAAGACTTGTTGATCCGAGAAGTCAATTGAGATCAAATACAAGCCTTAATGATTCGAGAACTCGAATCGAGTCAAATAGAATGTGCTTGTTGATCCGAGAAACCGTATTGGGTAACATTGTGCGTATTTGGTGACTTGATAAAACAAACGGATCAAGTTATGGATACTTGTTGATCCGAAAAATCGAATTGGGTCAAATGGATGACTTATTGATCCGGGAAGTCAATTGAGGTCAAATACAAGCCTTAATGATTCAAGAAGTCGAATCGAGTCAAATAGAAGGTGCTTGTTGATTCGAGAAGTCGTATTGGGTCACATTGTGCGTACTTGGTGACTTGATAAAACAAACGGATCAAGTTATCGATACTTGTTGATCCGAGAAGACGAAATGGGTCAAATGGAAGACTTGTTAATCCGAGAAGTCAATTGGGGTTAAATACAAGCCTTAGTGATCCGAGAAGTCCAATCGAGTCAAATAGAAGGTGCTTGTTGATCCGAAAAACCGTATTAGGTCACATTGTGCGTATTTGGTGACTTGATAAAACAAACGGATCAAGTTATGGATACTTGTTGATCCGAGAATCCCAATTGGGTCAAATGGAAGACTTGTTGATCCAAGAAGTCAATTGAGATAAATACAAGCCTTAATGATTCGAGAAGTCGAATCGAGTCAAATAGAAGGTGCTTGTTGATCCGAGAAGCCGTATTGGGTCACATTGTGCATACTTGGTGACTTGATAAAACAAACGGATCAAGTTATGGATACTTGTTGATCCGAGAAGCCGATTTGTGTCAAATGGAAGACTTGTTAATCCGAGAAGTCAATTGGGGTTAAATACAAGCCTTAATGATCCGAGAAGTCGAATCGAGTCAAATAGAAGGTGCTTGTTGATCCGAGAAGCCGTATTAGGTCACATTGTGCGTATTTGGTGACTTGATAAAACAAACGGATCAAGTTATGGATACTTGTTGATCCGAGAAGCCGAATTGTGTTAAATGAAAGACTTGTTGATCCGAGAAGTCAATTGATATCAAATACAAGCCTTAATGATTCGAGAAGTCGAATCGAGTCAAATAGAAGGTGCTTTTTGATCCGAGAAGCCGTATTGAGTCACATTGTGCGTATTTGGTAACTTGATAAAACAAACGGATCAAGTTATGGATACTTGTTGATCCAAGAAGCCGAATTGGGTCAAATGGAAGACTTGTTAATCCGAGAAGTCAATTGGGGTTAAATACAAGCCTTAATGATCCGAGAAGTCGAATCGAGTCAAATAGAATGTGCTTGTTGATCCAAAAAGCCGTATTAGGTCACATTGTGCGTCTTTGGTGACTTGATAAAACAAACGGATCAAGTTATGGATACTTGTTGATTCGAGAAGCCGAATTGTGTTAAATGAAAGACTTGTTTATCCGAGAAGTCAATTGAGATCAAATACAAGCCTTAATGATTCGAGGAGTTAAATCGAGTCAAATAGATGGTGCTTCTTGATCCGAGAAGCCGTATTGGGTCACATTGTGCGTATTTGGTGACTTGATAAAACAAACGGATCAAGTTATGGATACTTGTTGATCCGAGAAGCCGAATTGGGTCAAATGGAAGACTTGTTGATCCGAGAAGTCAATTGAGATCAAATACAAGCCTTAATGATTCGAGAAGTCGAATCGAGTCAAACAGAAGGTGCTTGTTGATCCGAAAAGCCGTATTGGGTCACATTGTGCGTACTTGGTGACTTGATAAAACAAACGGATCAAGTTATGGATACTTGTTGATCCGAGAAGCCGAATTGGGTCAAATGGAAGACTTGTTGATCCGAGAAATTAATTGGGGTCAAATACAAGCCTTAATGATTTATAAAGTCGAATCGAGTAAAATACTTGGTGCTTATTGATCCGAGAAGTCGTATTGGGTCACATTGTGCGTACTTAGTGACTTGATAAAACAAACGGATCATGTTATGGATACTTGTTGATCCGAGAAGCCGAATTGGGTCAAATGGAAGACTTGTTGATCCGAGAAGTCAATTGAGATCAAATACAAGCCTTAATGATTCGAGAAGTCGAATCGAGTCAAATAGAAGGTGCTTGTTTATCCGAAAAGCCGTATTGGGTCACATTGTGCGTACTTGGTGACTTGATAAAACAAACGGATCAAGTTATGGATACTTGTTGATCCGAGAAGCCGAATTGGCTGAAATGGAAGACTTGTTAATCCGTGATGTCAATTGGGGTCAAATACAAGCCTTAATGATCCGAGAAGTCGAATCGAGTTAAATAGAAGGTGCTTGTTGATCCGAGAAGCCGTATTAGGTCACATTTTGCGTATTTGGTGACTTGATCAAACAAACGGATCAAGTTATGGATACTTGTTGATCCGAGAAGCCGAATTGTGTTAAATGAAAGACTTGTTGATCCGAGAAGTCAATTGAGATCAAATACAAGCCTTAATGATTCGAGAACTCGAATCGAGTCAAATAGAATGTGCTTGTTGATCCGAGAAACCGTATTGGGTAACATTGTGCGTATTTGGTGACTTGATAAAACAAACGGATCAAGTTATGGATACTTGTTGATCCGAAAAATCGAATTGGGTCAAATGGATGACTTATTGATCCGAGAAGTCAATTGAGGTCAAATACAAGCCTTAATGATTCAAGAAGTCGAATCGAGTCAAATAGAAGGTGCTTGTTGATTCGAGAAGTCGTATTGGGTCACATTGTGCGTACTTGGTGACTTGATAAAACAAACGGATCAAGTTATCGATACTTGTTGATCCGAGAAGACGAATTGGGTCAAATGGAAGACTTGTTAATCCGAGAAGTCAATTGGGGTTAAATACAAGCCTTAGTGATCCGAGAAGTCCAATCGAGTCAAATAGAAGGTGCTTGTTGATCCGAAAAACCGTATTAGGTCACATTGTGCGTATTTGGTGACTTGATAAAACAAACGGATCAAGTAATGGATACTTGTTGATCCGAGAATCCCAATTGGGTCAAATGGAAGACTTGTTGATCCAAGAAGTCAATTGAGATAAATACAAGCCTTAATGATTCGAGAAGTCGAATCGAGTCAAATAGAAGGTGCTTGTTGATCCGAGAAGCCGTATTGGGTCACATTGTGCATACTTGGTGACTTGATAAAACAAACGGATCAAGTTATGGATACTTGTTGATCCGAGAAGCCGATTTGTGTCAAATGGAAGACTTGTTAATCCGAGAAGTCAATTGGGGTTAAATACAAGCCTTAATGATCCGAGAAGTCGAATCGAGTCAAATAGAAGGTGCTTGTTGATCCGAGAAGCCGTATTAGGTCACATTGTGCGTATTTGGTGACTTGATAAAACAAACGGATCAAGTTATGGATACTTGTTGATCCGAGAAGCCAAATTGTGTTAAATGAAAGACTTGTTGATCCGAGAAGTCAATTGATATCAAATACAAGCCTTAATGATTCGAGAAGTCGAATCGAGTCAAATAGAAGGTGCTTTTTGATCCGAGAAGCCGTATTGAGTCACATTGTGCGTATTTGGTAACTTGATAAAACAAACGGATCAAGTTATGGATACTTGTTGATCCGAGAAGCCGAATTGGGTCAAATGGAAGACTTGTCAATCCGAGAAGTCAATTGGGGTTAAATACAAGCCTTAATGATCCGAGAAGTCGAATCGAGTCAAATAGAATGTGCTTGTTGATCCAAAAAGCCGTATTAGGTCACATTGTGCGTCTTTGGTGACTTGATAAAACAAACGGATCAAGTTATGGATACTTGTTGATTCGAGAAGCCGAATTGTGTTAAATGAAAGACTTGTTTATCCGAGAAGTCAATTGAGATCAAATACAAGCCTTAATGATTCGAGAAGTCGAATCGAGTCAAATAGAAGGTGCTTGTTGATCCGAAAAGCCGTATTGGGTCACATTGTGCGTATTTGGTGACTTGATAAAACAAACGGATCAAGTTATGGATACTTGTTGATCCCAGAAGCCGAATTGGGTCAAATGGAAGACTTGTTAATCCGAGAAGTCAATTGGGGTCAAATACAAGCCTTAATGATCCGAGAAGTCGAATCAAGTCAAATAGAAGGTGCTTGTTGATCCGAGAAGCCGTTTTGGGTCACATTGTGCGTACTTGGTGACTTGATAAAACAAACGGATCAAGTTATGGATACTTGTTGATCCGAGAAGCCGAATTGGGTCAAATGGAAGACTTATTGATCCGAGATGTCAACTGGGGTCAAATACAAGCCTTAATGATTTGAGAAGTCGAATCGAGTCAAATAGTTGGTGCTTGTTGATCCAAGAAACCGTATTGGGTCACATTGTGCATACTTGGTGACTTGATAAAGAAAACGGATCAAGTTATGGATACTTGTTGATCCGAGAAGCCGAATTGGGTCAAATGGAAGACTTGTTGATCCGAGAAGTTAATTGGGGTCAAATACAAGCCTTAATGATTTATAAAGTCGAATCGAGTAAAATACTTGGTGCTTATTGATCCGAGAAGTCGTATTGGGACATATTGTGCGTACTTAGTGACTTGATAAAACAAACGGATCATGTTATGGATACTTGTTGATCCGAGAAGCCGAATTGGGTCAAATGGAAGACTTGTTGATCCGAGAAGTCAATTGAGATCAAATACAAGCCTTAATGATTCGAGAAGTCGAATCGAGTCAAATAGAAGGTGCTTGTTGATCCGAAAAGCCGTATTGGGTCACATTGTGTGTACTTGGTGACTTGATAAAACAAACGGATCAAGTTATGGATACTTGTTGATCCGAGAAGCCGAATTGGCTGAAATGGAAGACTTGTTAATCCGTGAAGTCAATTGGGGTCAAATACAAGCCTTAATGATCCGAGAAGTCGAATCGAGTTAAATAGAAGGTGCTTGTTGATCCGAGAAGCCGTATTAGGTCACATTTTGCGTATTTGGTGACTTGATCAAACAAACGGATCAAGTTATGGATACTTGTTGATCCGAGAAGCCGAATTGTGTTAAATGAAAGACTTGTTGATCCGAGAAGTCAATTGAGATCAAATACAAGCCTTAATGATTCGAGAACTCGAATCGAGTCAAATAGAATGTGCTTGTTGATCCGAGAAACCGTATTGGGTAACATTGTGCGTATTTGGTGACTTGATAAAACAAACGGATCAAGTTATGGATACTTGTTGATCCGAAAAATCGAATTGGGTCAAATGGATGACTTATTGATCCGGGAAGTCAATTGAGGTCAAATACAAGCCTTAATGATTCAAGAAGTCGAATCGAGTCAAATAGAAGGTGCTTGTTGATTCGAGAAGTCGTATTGGGTCACATTGTGCGTACTTGGTGACTTGATAAAACAAACGGATCAAGTTATCGATACTTGTTGATCCGAGAAGACGAAATGGGTCAAATGGAAGACTTGTTAATCCGAGAAGTCAATTGGGGTTAAATACAAGCCTTAGTGATCCGAGAAGTCCAATCGAGTCAAATAGAAGGTGCTTGTTGATCCGAAAAACCGTATTAGGTCACATTGTGCGTATTTGGTGACTTGATAAAACAAACGGATCAAGTTATGGATACTTGTTGATCCGAGAATCCCAATTGGGTCAAATGGAAGACTTGTTGATCCAAGAAGTCAATTGAGATAAATACAAGCCTTAATGATTCGAGAAGTCGAATCGAGTCAAATAGAAGGTGCTTGTTGATCCGAGAAGCCGTATTGGGTCACATTGTGCATACTTGGTGACTTGATAAAACAAACGGATCAAGTTATGGATACTTGTTGATCCGAGAAGCCGATTTGTGTCAAATGGAAGACTTGTTAATCCGAGAAGTCAATTGGGGTTAAATACAAGCCTTAATGATCCGAGAAGTCGAATCGAGTCAAATAGAAGGTGCTTGTTGATCCGAGAAGCCGTATTAGGTCACATTGTGCGTATTTGGTGACTTGATAAAACAAACGGATCAAGTTATGGATACTTGTTGATCCGAGAAGCCGAATTGTGTTAAATGAAAGACTTGTTGATCCGAGAAGTCAATTGATATCAAATACAAGCCTTAATGATTCGAGAAGTCGAATCGAGTCAAATAGAAGGTGCTTTTTGATCCGAGAAGCCGTATTGAGTCACATTGTGCGTATTTGGTAACTTGATAAAACAAACGGATCAAGTTATGGATACTTGTTGATCCAAGAAGCCGAATTGGGTCAAATGGAAGACTTGTTAATCCGAGAAGTCAATTGGGGTTAAATACAAGCCTTAATGATCCGAGAAGTCGAATCGAGTCAAATAGAATGTGCTTGTTGATCCAAAAAGCCGTATTAGGTCACATTGTGCGTCTTTGGTGACTTGATAAAACAAACGGATCAAGTTATGGATACTTGTTGATTCGAGAAGCCGAATTGTGTTAAATGAAAGACTTGTTTATCCGAGAAGTCAATTGAGATCAAATACAAGCCTTAATGATTCGAGGAGTTAAATCGAGTCAAATAGATGGTGCTTCTTGATCCGAGAAGCCGTATTGGGTCACATTGTGCGTATTTGGTGACTTGATAAAACAAACGGATCAAGTTATGGATACTTGTTGATCCGAGAAGCCGAATTGGGTCAAATGGAAGACTTGTTGATCCGAGAAGTCAATTGAGATCAAATACAAGCCTTAATGATTCGAGAAGTCGAATCGAGTCAAACAGAAGGTGCTTGTTGATCCGAAAAGCCGTATTGGGTCACATTGTGCGTACTTGGTGACTTGATAAAACAAACGGATCAAGTTATGGATACTTGTTGATCCGAGAAGCCGAATTGGGTCAAATGGAAGACTTGTTGATCCGAGAAATTAATTGGGGTCAAATACAAGCCTTAATGATTTATAAAGTCGAATCGAGTAAAATACTTGGTGCTTATTGATCCGAGAAGTCGTATTGGGTCACATTGTGCGTACATAGTGACTTGATAAAACAAACGGATCATGTTATGGATACTTGTTGATCCGAGAAGCCGAATTGGGTCAAATGGAAGACTTGTTGATCCGAGAAGTCAATTGAGATCAAATACAAGCCTTAATGATTCGAGAAGTCGAATCGAGTCAAATAGAAGGTGCTTGTTTATCCGAAAAGCCGTATTGGGTCACATTGTGCGTACTTGGTGACTTGATAAAACAAACGGATCAAGTTATGGATACTTGTTGATCCGAGAAGCCGAATTGGCTGAAATGGAAGACTTGTTAATCCGTGATGTCAATTGGGGTCAAATACAAGCCTTAATGATCCGAGAAGTCGAATCGAGTTAAATAGAAGGTGCTTGTTGATCCGAGAAGCCGTATTAGGTCATATTTTGCGTATTTGGTGACTTGATCAAACAAACGGATCAAGTTATGGATACTTGTTGATCCGAGAAGCCGAATTGTGTTAAATGAAAGACTTGTTGATCCGAGAAGTCAATTGAGATCAAATACAAGCCTTAATGATTCGAGAACTCGAATCGAGTCAAATAGAATGTGCTTGTTGATCCGAGAAACCGTATTGGGTAACATTGTGCGTATTTGGTGACTTGATAAAACAAACGGATCAAGTTATGGATACTTGTTGATCCGAAAAATCGAATTGGGTCAAATGGATGACTTATTGATCCGAGAAGTCAATTGAGGTCAAATACAAGCCTTAATGATTCAAGAAGTCGAATCGAGTCAAATAGAAGGTGCTTGTTGATTCGAGAAGTCTAATTGGGTCACATTGTGCGTACTTGGTGACTTGATAAAACAAACGGATCAAGTTATCGATACTTGTTGATCCGAGAAGACGAATTGGGTCAAATGGAAGACTTGTTAATCCGAGAAGTCAATTGGGGTTAAATACAAGCCTTAGTGATCCGAGAAGTCCAATCGAGTCAAATAGAAGGTGCTTGTTGATCCGAAAAACCGTATTAGGTCACATTGTGCGTATTTGGTGACTTGATAAAACAAACGGATCAAGTAATGGATACTTGTTGATCCGAGAATCCCAATTGGGTCAAATGGAAGACTTGTTGATCCAAGAAGTCAATTGAGATAAATACAAGCCTTAATGATTCGAGAAGTCGAATCGAGTCAAATAGAAGGTGCTTGTTGATCCGAGAAGCCGTATTGGGTCACATTGTGCATACTTGGTGACTTGATAAAACAAACGGATCAAGTTATGGATACTTGTTGATCCGAGAAGCCGATTTGTGTCAAATGGAAGACTTGTTAATCCGAGAAGTCAATTGGGGTTAAATACAAGCCTTAATGATCCGAGAAGTCGAATCGAGTCAAATAGAAGGTGCTTGTTGATCCGAGAAGCCGTATTAGGTCACATTGTGCGTATTTGGTGACTTGATAAAACAAACGGATCAAGTTATGGATACTTGTTGATCCGAGAAGCCAAATTGTGTTAAATGAAAGACTTGTTGATCCGAGAAGTCAATTGATATCAAATACAGGCCTTAATGATTCGAGAAGTCGAATCGAGTCAAATAGAAGGTGCTTTTTGATCCGAGAAGCCGTATTGAGTCACATTGTGCGTATTTGGTAACTTGATAAAACAAACGGATCAAGTTATGGATACTTGTTGATCCGAGAAGCCGAATTGGGTCAAATGGAAGACTTGTCAATCCGAGAAGTCAATTGGGGTTAAATACAAGCCTTAATGATCCGAGAAGTCGAATCGAGTCAAATAGAATGTGCTTGTTGATCCAAAAAGCCGTATTAGGTCACATTGTGCGTCTTTGGTGACTTGATAAAACAAACGGATCAAGTTATGGATACTTGTTGATTCGAGAAGCCGAATTGTGTTAAATGAAAGACTTGTTTATCCGAGAAGTCAATTGAGATCAAATACAAGCCTTAATGATTCGAGAAGTCGAATCGAGTCAAATAGAAGGTGCTTGTTGATCCGAAAAGCCGTATTGGGTCACATTGTGCGTATTTGGTGACTTGATAAAACAAACGGATCAAGTTATGGATACTTGTTGATCCCAGAAGCCGAATTGGGTCAAATGGAAGACTTGTTAATCCGAGAAGTCAATTGGGGTCAAATACAAGCCTTAATGATCCGAGAAGTCGAATCAAGTCAAATAGAAGGTGCTTGTTGATCCGAGAAGCCGTTTTGGGTCACATTGTGCGTACTTGGTGACTTGATAAAACAAACGGATCAAGTTATGGATACTTGTTGATCCGAGAAGCCGAATTGGGTCAAATGGAAGACTTATTGATCCGAGATGTCAACTGGGGTCAAATACAAGCCTTAATGATTTGAGAAGTCGAATCGAGTCAAATAGTTGGTGCTTGTTGATCCAAGAAACCGTATTGGGTCACATTGTGCATACTTGGTGACTTGATAAAGAAAACGGATCAAGTTATGGATACTTGTTGATCCGAGAAGCCGAATTGGGTCAAATGGAAGACTTGTTGATCCGAGAAGTTAATTGGGGTCAAATACAAGCCTTAATGATTTATAAAGTCGAATCGAGTAAAATACTTGGTGCTTATTGATCCGAGAAGTCGTATTGGGACATATTGTGCGTACTTAGTGACTTGATAAAACAAACGGATCATGTTATGGATACTTGTTGATCCGAGAAGCCGAATTGGGTCAAATGGAAGACTTGTTGATCCGAGAAGTCAATTGAGATCAAATACAAGCCTTAATGATTCGAGAAGTCGAATCGAGTCAAATAGAAGGTGCTTGTTGATCCGAGAAGCCGTATTGGGTCACATTGTGCGTACTTGGTGACTTGATAAAACAAACGGATCAAGTTATGGATACTTGTTGATCCGAGAAGCCGAATTGGGTCAAATGGAAGACTTGTTGACCCGAGAAGTTAATTGGGGTCAAATACAAGCCTTAATGATCAGAGAAGTCGAATCGAGTCAAATAAAAGGTGCTTGTTGATCCGAGAAGCCGTATTGGGTCACATTGTGCGTACTTGGTGACTTGATAAAACAAACGGATCAAGTTATGCATACTTGTTGATCCGAGAAGCCGAATTGGGTCAAATGGAAGACTTATTTATCCAAGAAGTCAACTGGGGTCAAATACAAGCCTTAATGATTTGAGAAGTCGAATCGAGTCAAATAGTTGGTGCTTGTTGATCTAAGAAGCCGTATTGGGTCACATTGTGCATACTTGGTGACTTGATAAAGAAAACGGATCAAGTTATGGATACTTGTTGATCCGAGAAGCCGAGTTGGGTCAAAAGGATGACTTATTGATCCGAGAAGTCAATTGAGATCAAATACAAGCCTTAATGATTCGAGAAGTCGAATCGAGTCAAATAGAAGGTGCTTGTTGATCTGAAAAGCCGTATTGGGTCACATTGTGCGTATTTGGTGACTTGATAAAACAAACGGATCAAGTTATGGATACTTGTTGATCCGAAAAATCGAATTGGGTCAAATGGATGACTTATTGATCCGAGAAGTCAATTGAGGTCAAATACAAGCCTTAATGATTCAAGAAGTCGAATCGAGTCAAATAGAAGGTGCTTGTTGATTCGAGAAGTCGTATTGGGTCACATTGTGCGTACTTGGTGACTTGATAAAACAAACGGATCAAGTTATCGATACATGTTGATCCGAGAAGACGAATTGGGTCAAATGGAAGACTTGTTAATCCGAGAAGTCAATTGGGGTTAAATACAAGCCTTAGTGATCCGAGAAGTCCAATCGAGTCAAATAGAAGGTGCTTGTTGATCCGAAAAACCGTATTAGGTCACATTGTGCGTATTTGGTGACTTGATAAAACAAACGGATCAAGTAATGGATACTTGTTGATCCGAGAATCCCAATTGGGTCAAATGGAAGACTTGTTGATCCAAGAAGTCAATTGAGATAAATACAAGCCTTAATGATTCGAGAAGTCGAATCGAGTCAAATAGAAGGTGCTTGTTGATCCGAGAAGCCGTATTGGGTCACATTGTGCATACTTGGTGACTTGATAAAACAAACGGATCAAGTTATGGATACTTGTTGATCCGAGAAGCCGATTTGTGTCAAATGGAAGACTTGTTAATCCGAGAAGTCAATTGGGGTTAAATACAAGCCTTAATGATCCGAGAAGTCGAATCGAGTCAAATAGAAGGTGCTTGTTGATCCGAGAAGCCGTATTAGGTCACATTGTGCGTATTTGGTGACTTGATAAAACAAACGGATCAAGTTATGGATACTTGTTGATCCGAGAAGCCAAATTGTGTTAAATGAAAGACTTGTTGATCCGAGAAGTCAATTGATATCAAATACAAGCCTTAATGATTCGAGAAGTCGAATCGAGTCAAATAGAAGGTGCTTTTTGATCCGAGAAGCCGTATTGAGTCACATTGTGCGTATTTGGTAACTTGATAAAACAAACGGATCAAGTTATGGATACTTGTTGATCCGAGAAGCCGAATTGGGTCAAATGGAAGACTTGTCAATCCGAGAAGTCAATTGGGGTTAAATACAAGCCTTAATGATCCGAGAAGTCGAATCGAGTCAAATAGAATGTGCTTGTTGATCCAAAAAGCCGTATTAGGTCACATTGTGCGTCTTTGGTGACTTGATAAAACAAACGGATCAAGTTATGGATACTTGTTGATTCGAGAAGCCGAATTGTGTTAAATGAAAGACTTGTTTATCCGAGAAGTCAATTGAGATCAAATACAAGCCTTAATGATTCGAGGAGTTAAATCGAGTCAAATAGATGGTGCTTCTTGATCCGAGAAGCCGTATTGGGTCACATTGTGCGTATTTGGTGACTTGATAAAACAAACGGATCAAGTTATGGATACTTGTTGATCCCAGAAGCCGAATTGGGTCAAATGGAAGACTTGTTGATCCGAGAAGTTAATTGGGGTCAAATACAAGCCTTAATGATTTATAAAGTCGAATCGAGTAAAATACTTGGTGCTTATTGATCCGAGAAGTCGTATTGGGACACATTGTGCGTACTTAGTGACTTGATAAAACAAACGGATCATGTTATGGATACTTGTTGATCCGAGAAGCCGAATTGGGTCAAATGGAAGACTTGTTGATCCGAGAAGTCAATTGAGATCAAATACAAGCCTTAATGATTCGAGAAGTCAAATCGAGTCAAATAGAAGGTGCTTGTTGATCCGAGAAGCCGTATTGGGTCACATTGTGCGTACTTGGTGACTTGATAAAACAAACGGATCAAGTTATGGATACTTGTTGATCCGAGAAGCCGAATTGGGTCAAATGGAAGACTTGTTGACCCGAGAAGTTAATTGGGGTCAAATACAAGCCTTAATGATTTATAAAGTCGAATCGAGTAAAATACTTGGTGCTTATTGATCCGAGAAGTCGTATTGGGACACATTGTGCGTACTTAGTGACTTGATAAAACAAACGGATCATGTTATGGATACTTGTTGATCCGAGAAGCCGAATTGGGTCAAATGGAAGACTTGTTGATCCGAGAAGTCAATTGAGATCAAATACAAGCCTTAATGATTCGAGAAGTCGAATCGAGTCAAATAGAAGGTGCTTGTTGATTCGAGAAGTCGTATTGGGTCACATTGTGCGTACTTGGTGACTTGATAAAACAAACGGATCAAGTTATCGATACTTGTTGATCCGAGAAGACGAATTGGGTCAAATGGAAGACTTGTTAATCCGAGAAGTCAATTGGGGTTAAATACAAGCCTTAGTGATCCGAGAAGTCCAATCGAGTCAAATAGAAGGTGCTTGTTGATCCGAAAAACCGTATTAGGTCACATTGTGCGTATTTGGTGACTTGATAAAACAAACGGATCAAGTAATGGATACTTGTTGATCCGAGAATCCCAATTGGGTCAAATGGAAGACTTGTTGATCCAAGAAGTCAATTGAGATAAATACAAGCCTTAATGATTCGAGAAGTCGAATCGAGTCAAATAGAAGGTGCTTGTTGATCCGAGAAGCCGTATTGGGTCACATTGTGCATACTTGGTGACTTGATAAAACAAACGGATCAAGTTATGGATACTTGTTGATCCGAGAAGCCGATTTGTGTCAAATGGAAGACTTGTTAATCCGAGAAGTCAATTGGGGTTAAATACAAGCCTTAATGATCCGAGAAGTCGAATCGAGTCAAATAGAAGGTGCTTGTTGATCCGAGAAGCCGTATTAGGTCACATTGTGCGTATTTGGTGACTTGATAAAACAAACGGATCAAGTTATGGATACTTGTTGATCCGAGAAGCCAAATTGTGTTAAATGAAAGACTTGTTGATCCGAGAAGTCAATTGATATCAAATACAAGCCTTAATGATTCGAGAAGTCGAATCGAGTCAAATAGAAGGTGCTTTTTGATCCGAGAAGCCGTATTGAGTCACATTGTGCGTATTTGGTAACTTGATAAAACAAACGGATCAAGTTATGGATACTTGTTGATCCGAGAAGCCGAATTGGGTCAAATGGAAGACTTGTCAATCCGAGAAGTCAATTGGGGTTAAATACAAGCCTTAATGATCCGAGAAGTCGAATCGAGTCAAATAGAATGTGCTTGTTGATCCAAAAAGCCGTATTAGGTCACATTGTGCGTCTTTGGTGACTTGATAAAACAAACGGATCAAGTTATGGATACTTGTTGATTCGAGAAGCCGAATTGTGTTAAATGAAAGACTTGTTTATCCGAGAAGTCAATTGAGATCAAATACAAGCCTTAATGATTCGAGGAGTTAAATCGAGTCAAATAGATGGTGCTTCTTGATCCGAGAAGCCGTATTGGGTCACATTGTGCGTATTTGGTGACTTGATAAAACAAACGGATCAAGTTATGGATACTTGTTGATCCCAGAAGCCGAATTGGGTCAAATGGAAGACTTGTTAATCCGAGAAGTCAATTGGGGTCAAATACAAGCCTTAATGATTCGAGAAGTCGAATCGAGTCAAATAGAAGGTGCTTGTTGATCCGAGAAGCCGTTTTGGGTCACATTGTGCGTACTTGGTCACTTGATAAAACAAACGGATCAAGTTATGGATACTTGTTGATCCGAGAAGCCGAATTGGGTCAAATGGAAGACTTATTGATCCGAGATGTCAACTGGGGTCAAATACAAGCCTTAATGATTTGAGAAGTCGAATCGAGTCAAATAGTTGGTGCTTGTTGATCCAAGAAACCGTATTGGGTCACATTGTGCATACTTGGTGACTTGATAAAGAAAACGGATCAAGTTATGGATACTTGTTGATCCGAGAAGCCGAATTGGGTCAAATGGAAGACTTGTTGATCCGAGAAGTTAATTGGGGTCAAATACAAGCCTTAATGATTTATAAAGTCGAATCGAGTAAAATACTTGGTGCTTATTGATCCGAGAAGTCGTATTGGGACACATTGTGCGTACTTAGTGACTTGATAAAACAAACGGATCATGTTATGGATACTTGTTGATCCGAGAAGCCGAATTGGGTCAAATGGAAGACTTGTTGATCCGAGAAGTCAATTGAGATCAAATACAAGCCTTAATGATTCGAGAAGTCAAATCGAGTCAAATAGAAGGTGCTTGTTGATCCGAGAAGCCGTATTGGGTCACATTGTGCGTACTTGGTGACTTGATAAAACAAACGGATCAAGTTATGGATACTTGTTGATCCGAGAAGCCGAATTGGGTCAAATGGAAGACTTGTTGACCCGAGAAGTTAATTGGGGTCAAATACAAGCCTTAATGATCAGAGAAGTCGAATCGAGTCAAATAGAAGGTGCTTGTTGATCCGAGAAGCCGTATTGGGTCACATTGTGCATACTTGGTGACTTGATAAAACAAACGGATCAAGTTATGCATACTTGTTGATCCGAGAAGCCGAATTGGGTCAAATGGAAGACTTATTTATCCAAGAAGTCAACTGGGGTCAAATACAAGCCTTAATGATTTGAGAAGTCGAATCGAGTCAAATAGTTGGTGCTTGTTGATCTAAGAAGCCGTATTGGGTCATATTGTGCATACTTGGTGACTTGATAAAGAAAACGGATCAAGTTATGGATACTTGTTGATCCGAGAAGCCGAGTTGGGTCAAAAGGATGACTTATTGATCCGAGAAGTCAATTGAGATCAAATACAAGCCTTAATGATTCGAGAAGTCGAATCGAGTCAAATAGAAGGTGCTTGTTGATCTGAAAAGCCGTATTGGGTCACATTGTGCGTATTTGGTGACTTGATAAAACAAACGGATCAAGTTATGGATACTTGTTGATCCGAAAAATCGAATTGGGTCAAATGGATGACTTATTGATCCGAGAAGTCAATTGAGGTCAAATACAAGCCTTAATGATTCAAGAAGTCGAATCGAGTCAAATAGAAGGTGCTTGTTGATCCGAGAAGTCGTATTGGGTCACATTGTGCGTACTTGGTGACTTGATAAAACAAACGGATCAAGTTATCGATACTTGTTGATCCGAGAAGACGAATTGGGTCAAATGGAAGACTTGTTAATCCGAGAAGTCAATTGGGGTTAAATACAAGCCTTAGTGATCCGAGAAGTCCAATCGAGTCAAATAGAAGGTGCTTGTTTATCCGAAAAACCGTATTAGGTCACATTGTGCGTATTTGGTGACTTGATAAAACAAACGGATCAAGTTATGGATACTTGTTGATCCGAGAATCCCAATTGGGTCAAATGGAAGACTTGTTAATCCGAGAAGTCAATTGGGGTTAAATACAAGCCTTAATGATCCGAGAAGTCGAATCGAGTCAAATAGAATGTGCTTGTTGATCCAAAAAGCCGTATTAGGTCACATTGTGCGTCTTTGGTGACTTGATAAAACAAACGGATCAAGTTATGGATACTTGTTGATTCGAGAAGCCGAATTGTGTTAAATGAAAGACTTGTTTATCCGAGAAGTCAATTGAGATCAAATACAAGCCTTAATGATTCGAGGAGTTAAATCGAGTCAAATAGATGGTGCTTCTTGATCCGAGAAGCCGTATTGGGTCACATTGTGCGTATTTGGTGACTTGATAAAACAAACGGATCAAGTTATGGATACTTGTTGATCCCAGAAGCCGAATTGGGTCAAATGGAAGACTTGTTAATCCGAGAAGTCAATTGGGGTCAAATACAAGCCTTAATGATCCGAGAAGTCGAATCGAGTCAAATAGAAGGTGCTTGTTGATCCGAGAAGCCGTTTTGGGTCACATTGTGCGTACTTGGTGACTTGATAAAACAAACGGATCAAGTTATGGATACTTGTTGATCCGAGAAGCCGAATTGGGTCAAATGGAAGACTTGTTGATCCGAGAAGTCAATTGAGATCAAATACAAGCCTTAATGATTCGAGAAGTTGAATCGAGTCAAACAGAAGGTGCTTGTTGATCCGAAAAGCCGTATTGGGTCACATTGTGCGTACTTGGTGACTTGATAAAACAAACGGATCAAGTTATGGATACTTGTTGATCCGAGAAGCCGAATTGGGTCAAATGGAAGACTTGTTGATCCGAGAAATTAATTGGGGTCAAATACAAGCCTTAATGATTTATAAAGTCGAATCGAGTAAAATACTTGGTGCTTATTGATCCGAGAAGTCGTATTGGGTCACATTGTGCGTACTTAGTGACTTGATAAAACAAACGGATCATGTTATGGATACTTGTTGATCCGAGAAGCCGAATTGGGTCAAATGGAAGACTTGTTGATCCGAGAAGTCAATTGAGATCAAATACAAGCCTTAATGATTCGAGAAGTCGAATCGAGTCAAATAGAAGGTGCTTGTTTATCCGAAAAGCCGTATTGGGTCACATTGTGCGTACTTGGTGACTTGATAAAACAAACGGATCAAGTTATGGATACTTGTTGATCCGAGAAGCCGAATTGGCTGAAATGGAAGACTTGTTAATCCGTGATGTCAATTGGGGTCAAATACAAGCCTTAATGATCCGAGAAGTCGAATCGAGTTAAATAGAAGGTGCTTGTTGATCCGAGAAGCCGTATTAGGTCACATTTTGCGTATTTGGTGACTTGATCAAACAAACGGATCAAGTTATGGATACTTGTTGATCCGAGAAGCCGAATTGTGTTAAATGAAAGACTTGTTTATCCGAGAAGTCAATTGAGATCAAATACAAGCCTTAATGATTCGAGAACTCGAATCGAGTCAAATAGAATGTGCTTGTTGATCCGAGAAACCGTATTGGGTAACATTGTGCGTATTTGGTGACTTGATAAAACAAACGGATCAAGTTATGGATACTTGTTGATCCGAAAAATCGAATTTGGTCAAATGGATGACTTATTGATCCGAGAAGTCAATTGAGGTCAAATACAAGCCTTAATGATTCAAGAAGTCGAATCGAGTCAAATAGAAGGTGCTTGTTGATTCGAGAAGTCGTATTGGGTCACATTGTGCGTACTTGGTGACTTGATAAAACAAACGGATCAAGTTATCGATACTTGTTGATCCGAGAAGACGAATTGGGTCAAATGGAAGACTTGTTAATCCGAGAAGTCAATTGGGGTTAAATACAAGCCTTAGTGATCCGAGAAGTCCAATCGAGTCAAATAGAAGGTGCTTGTTGATCCGAAAAACCGTATTAGGTCACATTGTGCGTATTTGGTGACTTGATAAAACAAACGGATCAAGTTATGGATACTTGTTGATCCGAGAATCCCAATTGGGTCAAATGGAAGACTTGTTGATCCAAGAAGTCAATTGAGATAAATACAAGCCTTAATGATTCGAGAAGTCGAATCGAGTCAAATAGAAGGTGCTTGTTGATCCGAGAAGCCGTATTAGGTCACATTGTGCGTATTTGGTGGCTTGATAAAACAAACGGATCAAGTTATGGATACTTGTTGATCCGAGAAGCCAAATTGTGTTAAATGAAAGACTTGTTGATCCGAGAAGTCAATTGATATCAAATACAAGCCTTAATGATTCGAGAAGTCGAATCGAGTCAAATAGAAGGTGCTTTTTGATCCGAGAAGCCGTATTGAGTCACATTGTGCGTATTTGGTAACTTGATAAAACAAACGGATCAAGTTATGGATACTTGTTGATCCGAGAAGCCGAATTGGGTCAAATGGAAGACTTGTCAATCCGAGAAGTCAATTGGGGTTAAATACAAGCCTTAATGATCCGAGAAGTCGAATCGAGTCAAATAGAATGTGCTTGTTGATCCAAAAAGCCGTATTAGGTCACATTGTGCGTCTTTGGTGACTTGATAAAACAAACGGATCAAGTTATGGATACTTGTTGATTCGAGAAGCCGAATTGTGTTAAATGAAAGACTTGTTTATCCGAGAAGTCAATTGAGATCAAATACAAGCCTTAATGATTCGAGGAGTTAAATCGAGTCAAATAGATGGTGCTTCTTGATCCGAGAAGCCGTATTGGGTCACATTGTGCGTATTTGGTGACTTGATAAAACAAACGGATCAAGTTATGGATACTTGTTGATCCCAGAAGCCGAATTGGGTCAAATGGAAGACTTGTTAATCCGAGAAGTCAATTGGGGTCAAATACAAGCCTTAATGATCCGAGAAGTCGAATCGAGTCAAATAGAAGGTGCTTGTTGATCCGAGAAGCCGTTTTGGGTCACATTGTGCGTACTTGGTGACTTGATAAAACAAACGGATCAAGTTATGCATACTTGTTGATCCGAGAAGCCGAATTGGGTCAAATGGAAGACTTATTTATCCAAGAAGTCAACTGGGGTCAAATACAAGCCTTAATGATTTGAGAAGTCGAATCGAGTCAAATAGTTGGTGCTTGTTGATCTAAGCAGCCGTATTGGGTCACATTGTGCATACTTGGTGACTTGATAAAGAAAACGGATCAAGTTATGGATACTTGTTGATCCGAGAAGCCGAATTGGGTCAAATGGATGACTTATTGATCCGAGAAGTCAATTGAGGTCAAATACAAGCCTTAATGATTCAAGAAGTCGAATCGAGTCAAATAGAAGGTGCTTGTTGATTCGAGAAGTCGTATTGGGTCACATTGTGCGTACTTGGTGACTTGATAAAACAAACGGATCAAGTTATCGATACTTGTTGATCCGAGAAGACGAATTGGGTCAAATGGAAGACTTGTTAATCCGAGAAGTCAATTGGGGTTAAATACAAGCCTTAGTGATCCGAGAAGTCCAATCGAGTCAAATAGAAGGTGCTTGTTGATTCGAAAAACCGTATTAGGTCACATTGTGCGTATTTGGTGACTTGATAAAACAAACGGATCAAGTTATGGATACTTGTTGATCCGAGAATCCCAATTGGGTCAAATGGAAGACTTGTTGATCCAAGAAGTCAATTGAGATAAATACAAGCCTTAATGATTCGAGAAGTCGAATCGAGTCAAATAGAAGGTGCTTGTTGATCCGAGAAGCCGTATTGGGTCACATTGTGCATACTTGGTGACTTGATAAAACAAACGGATCAAGTTATGGATACTTGTTGATTCGAGAAGCCGATTTGTGCCAAATGGAAGACTTGTTAATCCGAGAAGTCAATTGGGGTTAAATACAAGCCTTAATGATCCGAGAAGTCGAATCGAGTCAAATAGAAGGTGCTTGTTGATCCGAGAAGCCGTATTAGGTCACATTGTGCGTATTTGGTGGCTTGATAAAACAAACGGATCAAGTTATGGATACTTGTTGATCCGAGAAGCCAAATTGTGTTAAATGAAAGACTTGTTGATCCGAGAAGTCAATTGATATCAAATACAAGCCTTAATGATTCGAGAAGTCGAATCGAGTCAAATAGAAGGTGCTTTTTGATCCGAGAAGCCGTATTGAGTCACATTGTGCGTATTTGGTAACTTGATAAAACAAACGGATCAAGTTATGGATACTTGTTGATCCGAGAAGCCGAATTGGGTCAAATGGAAGACTTGTCAATCCGAGAAGTCAATTGGGGTTAAATACAAGCCTTAATGATCCGAGAAGTCGAATCGAGTCAAATAGAATGTGCTTGTTGATCCAAAAAGCCGTATTAGGTCACATTGTGCGTCTTTGGTGACTTGATAAAACAAACGGATCAAGTTATGGATACTTGTTGATTCGAGAAGCCGAATTGTGTTAAATGAAAGACTTGTTTATCCGAGAAGTCAATTGAGATCAAATACAAGCCTTAATGATTCGAGGAGTTAAATCGAGTCAAATAGATGGTGCTTCTTGATCCGAGAAGCCGTATTGGGTCACATTGTGCGTATTTGGTGACTTGATAAAACAAACGGATCAAGTTATGGATACTTGTTGATCCCAGAAGCCGAATTGGGTCAAATGGAAGACTTGTTAATCCGAGAAGTCAATTGGGGTCAAATACAAGCCTTAATGATCCGAGAAGTCGAATCGAGTCAAATAGAAGGTGCTTGTTGATCCGAGAAGCCGTTTTGGGTCACATTGTGCGTACTTGGTGACTTGATAAAACAAACGGATCAAGTTATGCATACTTGTTGATCCGAGAAGCCGAATTGGGTCAAATGGAAGACTTATTTATCCAAGAAGTCAACTGGGGTCAAATACAAGCCTTAATGATTTGAGAAGTCGAATCGAGTCAAATAGTTGGTGCTTGTTGATCTAAGCAGCCGTATTGGGTCACATTGTGCATACTTGGTGACTTGATAAAGAAAACGGATCAAGTTATGGATACTTGTTGATCCGAGAAGCCGAATTGGGTCAAATGGATGACTTATTGATCCGAGAAGTCAATTGAGATCAAATACAAGCCTTAATGATTCGAGAAGTCGAATCGAGTCAAATAGAAGGTGCTTGTTGATCTGAAAAGCCGTATTGGGTCACATTGTGCGTATTTGGTGACTTGATAAAACAAACGGATCAAGTTATGGATACTTGTTGATCCGAAAAATCGAATTGGGTCAAATGGATGACTTATTGATCCGAGAAGTCAATTGAGGTCAAATACAAGCCTTAATGATTCAAGAAGTCGAATCGAGTCAAATAGAAGGTGCTTGTTGATCCGAGAAGTCGTATTGGGTCACATTGTGCGTACTTGGTGACTTGATAAAACAAACGGATCAAGTTATCGATACTTGTTGATCCGAGAAGACGAATTGGGTCAAATGGAAGACTTGTTAATCCGAGAAGTCAATTGGGGTTAAATACAAGCCTTAGTGATCCGAGAAGTCCAATCGAGTCAAATAGAAGGTGCTTGTTGATCCGAAAAACCGTATTAGGTCACATTGTGCGTATTTGGTGACTTGATAAAACAAACGGATCAAGTTATGGATACTTGTTGATCCGAGAATCCCAATTGGGTCAAATGGAAGACTTGTTGATCCAAGAAGTCAATTGAGATAAATACAAGCCTTAATGATTCGAGAAGTCGAATCGAGTCAAATAGAAGGTGCTTGTTGATCCGGGAAGCCGTATTGGGTCACATTGTGCATACTTGGTGACTTGATAAAACAAACGGATCAAGTTATGGATACTTGTTGATCCGAGAAGCCGATTTGGGTCAAATGGAAGACTTGTTAATCCGAGAAGTCAATTGGGGTTAAATACAAGCCTTAATGATCCGAGAAGTCGAATCGAGTCAAATAGAATGTGCTTGTTGATCCGAGAAGCCGTATTAGGTCACATTGTGCGTATTTGGTGACTTGATAAAACAAACGGATCAAGTTATGGATACTTGTTGATCCGAGAAGCCGAATTGTGTTAAATGAAAGACTTGTTGATCCGAGAAGTCAATTGATATCAAATACAAGCCTTAATGATTCAAGAAGTCGAATCGAGTCAAATAGAAGGTGCTTTTTGATCCGAGAAGCCGTATTGAGTCACATTGTGCGTACTTGGTGACTTGATAAAACAAACGGATCAAGTTATCGATACTTGTTGATCCGAGAAGACGAATTGGGTCAAATGGAAGACTTGTTAATCCGAGAAGAAAATTGGGGTTAAATACAAGCCTTAATGATCCGAGAAGTCGAATCGAGTCAAATAGAATGTGCTTGTTGATCTAAAAAGCCGTATTAGGTCACATTGTGCGTCTTTGGTGACTTGATAAAACAAACGGATCAAGTTATGGATACTTGTTGATTCGAGAAGCCGAATTGTGTTAAATGAAAGACTTGTTGATCCGAGAAGTCAATTGAGATCAAATACGAGCCTTAATGATTCGAGGAGTTAAATCGAGTCAAATAGAAGGTGCTTCTTGATCCAAGAAACCGTATTGGGACACATTGTGCGTACTTAGTGACTTGATAAAACAAACGGATCATGTTATGGATACTTGTTGATCCGAGAAGCCGAATTGGGTCAAATGGAAGACTTGTTGATCCGAGAAGTCAATTGAGATCAAATACAAGCCTTAATGATTCGAGAAGTCGAATCGAGTCAAATAGAAGGTGCTTGTTGATCCGAAAAGCCGTATTGGGTCACATTGTGCGTACTTGGTGACATGATAAAACAAACGGATCAAGTTATGGATACTTGTTGATCCGAGAAGCCGAATTGGGTGAAATGGAAGACTTGTTAATCCGAGAAGTCAATTGGGGTCAAATACAAGCCTTAATGATCCAAGAAGTCGAATCGAGTTAAATAGAAGGTGCTTGTTGATCCGAGAAGCCGTATTGGGTCACATTGTGCGTACTTGGTGACTTGATAAAACAAACGGATCAAGTTATGGATACTTGTTGATCCGAGAAGCCGAATTGGGTCAAATGGAAGACTTGTTGACCCGAGAAGTTAATTGGGGTCAAATACAAGCCTTAATGATCAGAGAAGTCGAATCGAGTCAAATAGAAGGTGCTTGTTGATCCGAGAAGCCGTATTGGGTCACATTGTGCGTACTTGGTGACTTGATAAAACAAACGGATCAAGTTATGCATACTTGTTGATCCGAGAAGCCGAATTGGGTCAAATGGAAGACTTATTTATCCAAGAAGTCAACTGGGGTCAAATACAAGCCTTAATGATTTGAGAAGTCGAATCGAGTCAAATAGTTGGTGCTCGTTGATCTAAGAAGCCGTATTGGGTCAAATGGATGACTTATTGATCCGAGAAGTCAATTGAGATCAAATACAAGCCTTAATGATTCGAGAAGTCGAATCGAGTCAAATAGAAGGTGCTTGTTGATCTGAAAAGCCGTATTGGGTCACATTGTGCGTACTTGGTGACTTGATAAAATAAACGGATCAAGTTATTGATACTTGTTGATCCGAGAAGCCGATTTGGGTCAAATGGAAGACTTGTTAATCCGAAAAGTCAATTGGGGTCAAATACAAGCCTTAATGATCCGAGAAGTCGAATCGAGTTAAATAGAAGGTGCTTGTTGATCCGAGAAGCCGTATTAGGTCACATTTTGCGTATTTGGTGACTTGATCAAACAAACGGATCAAGTTATGGATACTTGTTGATCCGAGAAGCCGAATTGTGTTAAATGAAAGACTTGTTTATCCGAGAAGTCAATTGAGATCAAATACAAGCCTTAATGATTCGAGAACTCGAATCGAGTCAAATAGAATGTGCTTGTTGATCCGAGAAACCGTATTGGGTAACATTGTGCGTATTTGGTGACTTGATAAAACAAACGGATCAAGTTATGGATACTTGTTGATCCGAAAAATCGAATTTGGTCAAATGGATGACTTATTGATCCGAGAAGTCAATTGAGGTCAAATACAAGCCTTAATGATTCAAGAAGTCGAATCGAGTCAAATAGAAGGTGCTTGTTGATTCGAGAAGTCGTATTGGGTCACATTGTGCGTACTTGGTGACTTGATAAAACAAACGGATCAAGTTATCGATACTTGTTGATCCGAGAAGACGAATTGGGTCAAATGGAAGACTTGTTAATCCGAGAAGTCAATTGGGGTTAAATACAAGCCTTAGTGATCCGAGAAGTCCAATCGAGTCAAATAGAAGGTGCTTGTTGATCCGAAAAACCGTATTAGGTCACATTGTGCGTATTTGGTGACTTGATAAAACAAACGGATCAAGTTATGGATACTTGTTGATCCGAGAATCCCAATTGGGTCAAATGGAAGACTTGTTGATCCAAGAAGTCAATTGAGATAAATACAAGCCTTAATGATTCGAGAAGTCGAATCGAGTCAAATAGAAGGTGCTTGTTGATCCGAGAAGCCGTATTAGGTCACATTGTGCGTATTTGGTGGCTTGATAAAACAAACGGATCAAGTTATGGATACTTGTTGATCCGAGAAGCCAAATTGTGTTAAATGAAAGACTTGTTGATCCGAGAAGTCAATTGATATCAAATACAAGCCTTAATGATTCGAGAAGTCGAATCGAGTCAAATAGAAGGTGCTTTTTGATCCGAGAAGCCGTATTGAGTCACATTGTGCGTATTTGGTAACTTGATAAAACAAACGGATCAAGTTATGGATACTTGTTGATCCGAGAAGCCGAATTGGGTCAAATGGAAGACTTGTCAATCCGAGAAGTCAATTGGGGTTAAATACAAGCCTTAATGATCCGAGAAGTCGAATCGAGTCAAATAGAATGTGCTTGTTGATCCAAAAAGCCGTATTAGGTCACATTGTGCGTCTTTGGTGACTTGATAAAACAAACGGATCAAGTTATGGATACTTGTTGATTCGAGAAGCCGAATTGTGTTAAATGAAAGACTTGTTTATCCGAGAAGTCAATTGAGATCAAATACAAGCCTTAATGATTCGAGGAGTTAAATCGAGTCAAATAGATGGTGCTTCTTGATCCGAGAAGCCGTATTGGGTCACATTGTGCGTATTTGGTGACTTGATAAAACAAACGGATCAAGTTATGGATACTTGTTGATCCCAGAAGCCGAATTGGGTCAAATGGAAGACTTGTTAATCCGAGAAGTCAATTGGGGTCAAATACAAGCCTTAATGATCCGAGAAGTCGAATCGAGTCAAATAGAAGGTGCTTGTTGATCCGAGAAGCCGTTTTGGGTCACATTGTGCGTACTTGGTGACTTGATAAAACAAACGGATCAAGTTATGCATACTTGTTGATCCGAGAAGCCGAATTGGGTCAAATGGAAGACTTATTTATCCAAGAAGTCAACTGGGGTCAAATACAAGCCTTAATGATTTGAGAAGTCGAATCGAGTCAAATAGTTGGTGCTTGTTGATCTAAGCAGCCGTATTGGGTCACATTGTGCATACTTGGTGACTTGATAAAGAAAACGGATCAAGTTATGGATACTTGTTGATCCGAGAAGCCGAATTGGGTCAAATGGATGACTTATTGATCCGAGAAGTCAATTGAGGTCAAATACAAGCCTTAATGATTCAAGAAGTCGAATCGAGTCAAATAGAAGGTGCTTGTTGATTCGAGAAGTCGTATTGGGTCACATTGTGCGTACTTGGTGACTTGATAAAACAAACGGATCAAGTTATCGATACTTGTTGATCCGAGAAGACGAATTGGGTCAAATGGAAGACTTGTTAATCCGAGAAGTCAATTGGGGTTAAATACAAGCCTTAGTGATCCGAGAAGTCCAATCGAGTCAAATAGAAGGTGCTTGTTGATCCGAAAAACCGTATTAGGTCACATTGTGCGTATTTGGTGACTTGATAAAACAAACGGATCAAGTTATGGATACTTGTTGATCCGAGAATCCCAATTGGGTCAAATGGAAGACTTGTTGATCCAAGAAGTCAATTGAGATAAATACAAGCCTTAATGATTCGAGAAGTCGAATCGAGTCAAATAGAAGGTGCTTGTTGATCCGAGAAGCCGTATTGGGTCACATTGTGCATACTTGGTGACTTGATAAAACAAACGGATCAAGTTATGGATACTTGTTGATTCGAGAAGCCGATTTGTTCCAAATGGAAGACTTGTTAATCCGAGAAGTCAATTGGGGTTAAATACAAGCCTTAATGATCCGAGAAGTCGAATCGAGTCAAATAGAAGGTGCTTGTTGATCCGAGAAGCCGTATTAGGTCACATTGTGCGTATTTGGTGGCTTGATAAAACAAACGGATCAAGTTATGGATACTTGTTGATCCGAGAAGCCAAATTGTGTTAAATGAAAGACTTGTTGATCCGAGAAGTCAATTGATATCAAATACAAGCCTTAATGATTCGAGAAGTCGAATCGAGTCAAATAGAAGGTGCTTTTTGATCCGAGAAGCCGTATTGAGTCACATTGTGCGTATTTGGTAACTTGATAAAACAAACGGATCAAGTTATGGATACTTGTTGATCCGAGAAGCCGAATTGGGTCAAATGGAAGACTTGTCAATCCGAGAAGTCAATTGGGGTTAAATACAAGCCTTAATGATCCGAGAAGTCGAATCGAGTCAAATAGAATGTGCTTGTTGATCCAAAAAGCCGTATTAGGTCACATTGTGCGTCTTTGGTGACTTGATAAAACAAACGGATCAAGTTATGGATACTTGTTGATTCGAGAAGCCGAATTGTGTTAAATGAAAGACTTGTTTATCCGAGAAGTCAATTGAGATCAAATACAAGCCTTAATGATTCGAGGAGTTAAATCGAGTCAAATAGATGGTGCTTCTTGATCCGAGAAGCCGTATTGGGTCACATTGTGCGTATTTGGTGACTTGATAAAACAAACGGATCAAGTTATGGATACTTGTTGATCCCAGAAGCCGAATTGGGTCAAATGGAAGACTTGTTAATCCGAGAAGTCAATTGGGGTCAAATACAAGCCTTAATGATCCGAGAAGTCGAATCGAGTCAAATAGAAGGTGCTTGTTGATCCGAGAAGCCGTTTTGGGTCACATTGTGCGTACTTGGTGACTTGATAAAACAAACGGATCAAGTTATGCATACTTGTTGATCCGAGAAGCCGAATTGGGTCAAATGGAAGACTTATTTATCCAAGAAGTCAACTGGGGTCAAATACAAGCCTTAATGATTTGAGAAGTCGAATCGAGTCAAATAGTTGGTGCTTGTTGATCTAAGCAGCCGTATTGGGTCACATTGTGCATACTTGGTGACTTGATAAAGAAAACGGATCAAGTTATGGATACTTGTTGATCCGAGAAGCCGAATTGGGTCAAATGAATGACTTATTGATCCGAGAAGTCAATTGAGATCAAATACAAGCCTTAATGATTCAAGAAGTCGAATCGAGTCAAATAGAAGGTGCTTGTTGATCTGAAAAGCCGTATTGGGTCACATTGTGCGTATTTGGTGACTTGATAAAACAAACGGATCAAGTTATGGATACTTGTTGATCCGAAAAATCGAATTGGGTCAAATGGATGACTTATTGATCCGAGAAGTCAATTGAGGTCAAATACAAGCCTTAATGATTCAAGAAGTCGAATCGAGTCAAATAGAAGGTGCTTGTTGATCCGAGAAGTCGTATTGGGTCACATTGTGCGTACTTGGTGACTTGATAAAACAAACGGATCAAGTTATCGATACTTGTTGATCCGAGAAGACGAATTGGGTCAAATGGAAGACTTGTTAATCCGAGAAGTCAATTGGGGTTAAATACAAGCCTTAGTGATCCGAGAAGTCCAATCGAGTCAAATAGAAGGTGCTTGTTGATCCGAAAAACCGTATTAGGTCACATTGTGCGTATTTGGTGACTTGATAAAACAAACGGATCAAGTTATGGATACTTGTTGATCCGAGAATCCCAATTGGGTCAAATGGAAGACTTGTTGATCCAAGAAGTCAATTGAGATAAATACAAGCCTTAATGATTCGAGAAGTCGAATCGAGTCAAATAGAAGGTGCTTGTTGATCCGGGAAGCCGTATTGGGTCACATTGTGCATACTTGGTGACTTGATAAAACAAACGGATCAAGTTATGGATACTTGTTGATCCGAGAAGCCGATTTGGGTCAAATGGAAGACTTGTTAATCCGAGAAGTCAATTGGGGTTAAATACAAGCCTTAATGATCCGAGAAGTCGAATCGAGTCAAATAGAATGTGCTTGTTGATCCGAGAAGCCGTATTAGGTCACATTGTGCGTATTTGGTGACTTGATAAAACAAACGGATCAAGTTATGGATACTTGTTGATCCGAGAAGCCGAATTGTGTTAAATGAAAGACTTGTTGATCCGAGAAGTCAATTGATATCAAATACAAGCCTTAATGATTCAAGAAGTCGAATCGAGTCAAATAGAAGGTGCTTTTTGATCCGAGAAGCCGTATTGAGTCACATTGTGCGTACTTGGTGACTTGATAAAACAAACGGATCAAGTTATCGATACTTGTTGATCCGAGAAGACGAATTGGGTCAAATGGAAGACTTGTTAATCCGAGAAGAAAATTGGGGTTAAATACAAGCCTTAATGATCCGAGAAGTCGAATCGAGTCAAATAGAATGTGCTTGTTGATCTAAAAAGCCGTATTAGGTCACATTGTGCGTCTTTGGTGACTTGATAAAACAAACGGATCAAGTTATGGATACTTGTTGATTCGAGAAGCCGAATTGTGTTAAATGAAAGACTTGTTGATCCGAGAAGTCAATTGAGATCAAATACGAGCCTTAATGATTCGAGGAGTTAAATCGAGTCAAATAGAAGGTGCTTCTTGATCCAAGAAACCGTATTGGGACACATTGTGCGTACTTAGTGACTTGATAAAACAAACGGATCATGTTATGGATACTTGTTGATCCGAGAAGCCGAATTGGGTCAAATGGAAGACTTGTTGATCCGAGAAGTCAATTGAGATCAAATACAAGCCTTAATGATTCGAGAAGTCGAATCGAGTCAAATAGAAGGTGCTTGTTGATCCGAAAAGCCGTATTGGGTCACATTGTGCGTACTTGGTGACATGATAAAACAAACGGATCAAGTTATGGATACTTGTTGATCCGAGAAGCCGAATTGGGTGAAATGGAAGACTTGTTAATCCGAGAAGTCAATTGGGGTCAAATACAAGCCTTAATGATCCAAGAAGTCGAATCGAGTTAAATAGAAGGTGCTTGTTGATCCGAGAAGCCGTATTGGGTCACATTGTGCGTACTTGGTGACTTGATAAAACAAACGGATCAAGTTATGGATACTTGTTGATCCGAGAAGCCGAATTGGGTCAAATGGAAGACTTGTTGACCCGAGAAGTTAATTGGGGTCAAATACAAGCCTTAATGATCAGAGAAGTCGAATCGAGTCAAATAGAAGGTGCTTGTTGATCCGAGAAGCCGTATTGGGTCACATTGTGCGTACTTGGTGACTTGATAAAACAAACGGATCAAGTTATGCATACTTGTTGATCCGAGAAGCCGAATTGGGTCAAATGGAAGACTTATTTATCCAAGAAGTCAACTGGGGTCAAATACAAGCCTTAATGATTTGAGAAGTCGAATCGAGTCAAATAGTTGGTGCTCGTTGATCTAAGAAGCCGTATTGGGTCAAATGGATGACTTATTGATCCGAGAAGTCAATTGAGATCAAATACAAGCCTTAATGATTCGAGAAGTCGAATCGAGTCAAATAGAAGGTGCTTGTTGATCTGAAAAGCCGTATTGGGTCACATTGTGCGTACTTGGTGACTTGATAAAATAAACGGATCAAGTTATTGATACTTGTTGATCCGAGAAGCCGATTTGGGTCAAATGGAAGACTTGTTAATCCGAAAAGTCAATTGGGGTCAAATACAAGCCTTAATGATCCGAGAAGTCGAATCGAGTCAAATAGAAGGTGCTTGTTGATCCGAAAAGCCGTATTGGGTCACATTGTGCGTACTTGGTGACTTGATAAAACAAACGGATCAAGTTATGGATACTTGTTGATCCGACGAAGCGGAATTGGGTCAAATGGAAGACTTATTTATCCGAGAAGTCAACTGGGGTCAAATACAAGCCTTAATGATTCGAGAAGTCGAATCGAGTCAAATAGAAGGTGCTTGTTTATCCGAAAAGCCGTATTGGGTCACATTGTGCGTACTTGGTGACTTGATAAAACAAACGGATCAAGTTATGGATACTTGTTGATCCGAGAAGCCGAATTGGCTGAAATGGAAGACTTGTTAATCCGTGATGTCAATTGGGGTCAAATACAAGCCTTAATGATCCGAGAAGTCGAATCGAGTTAAATAGAAGGTGCTTGTTGATCCGAGAAGCCGTATTAGGTCACATTTTGCGTATTTGGTGACTTGATCAAACAAACGGATCAAGTTATGGATACTTGTTGATCCGAGAAGCCGAATTGTGTTAAATGAAAGACTTGTTGATCCGAGAAGTCAATTGAGATCAAATACAAGCCTTAATGATTCGAGAACTCGAATCGAGTCAAATAGAATGTGCTTGTTGATCCGAGAAACCGTATTGGGTAACATTGTGCGTATTTGGTGACTTGATAAAACAAACGGATCAAGTTATGGATACTTGTTGATCCGAAAAATCGAATTGGGTCAAATGGATGACTTATTGATCCGAGAAGTCAATTGAGGTCAAATACAAGCCTTAATGATTCAAGAAGTCGAATCGAGTCAAATAGAAGGTGCTTGTTGATTCGAGAAGTCGTATTGGGTCACATTGTGCGTACTTGGTGACTTGATAAAACAAACGGATCAAGTTATCGATACTTGTTGATCCGAGAAGACGAATTGGGTCAAATGGAAGACTTGTTAATCCGAGAAGTCAATTGGGGTTAAATACAAGCCTTAGTGATCCGAGAAGTCCAATCGAGTCAAATAGAAGGTGCTTGTTGATCCGAAAAACCGTATTAGGTCACATTGTGCGTATTTGGTGACTTGATAAAACAAACGGATCAAGTTATGGATACTTGTTGATCCGAGAATCCCAATTGGGTCAAATGGAAGACTTGTTGATCCAAGAAGTCAATTGAGATAAATACAAGCCTTAATGATTCGAGAAGTCGAGTCGAGTCAAATAGAAGGTGCTTGTTGATTCGAGAAGCCGTATTGGGTCACATTGTGCATACTTGGTGACTTGATAAAACAAACGGATCAAGTTATGGATACTTGTTGATCCGAGAAGCCGATTTGTGTCAAATGGAAGACTTGTTAATCCGAGAAGTCAATTGGGGTTAAATACAAGCCTTAATGATCCGAGAAGTCGAATCGAGTCAAATAGAAGGTGCATGTTGATCCGAGAAGCCGTATTAGGTCACATTGTGCGTATTTGGTGACTTGATAAAACAAACGGATCAAGTTATGGATAGTTGTTGATCCGAGAAGCCGAATTGTGTTAAATGAAAGACTTGTTGATCCGAGAAGTCAATTGATATCAAATACAAGCCTTAATGATTCGAGAAGTCGAATCGAGTCAAATAGAAGGTGCTTTTTGATCCGAGAAGCCGTATTGAGTCACATTTTTTTTATTTGGTAACTTGATAAAACAAACGGATCAAGTTATGGATACTTGTTGATCCGAGAAGCCGAATTGGGTCAAATGGAAGACTTGTCAATCCGAGAAGTCAATTGGGGTTAAATACAAGCCTTAATGATCCGAGAAGTTGAATCGAGTCAAATAGAATGTGCTTGTTGATCCAAAAAGCCGTATTAGGTCACATTGTGCGTCTTTGGTGACTTGATAAAACAAACGGATCAAGTTATGGATACTTGTTGATTCGAGAAGCCGAATTGTGTTAAATGAAAGACTTGTTTATCCGAGAAGTCAATTGAGATAAAATACAAGCCTTAATGATTCGAGGAGTTAAATCGAGTCAAATAGATGGTGCTTCTTGATCCGAGAAGACGTATTGGGTCACATTGTGCGTATTTGGTGACTTGATAAAACAAACGGATCAAGTTATGGATACTTGTTGATCCCAGAAGCCGAATTGGGTCAAATGGAAGACTTGTTAATCCGAGAAGTCAATTGGGGTCAAATACAAGCCTTAATGATCCGAGAAGTCGAATCAAGTCAAATAGAAGGTGCTTGTTGATCCGAGAAGCCGTTTTGGGTCACATTGTGCGTACTTGGTGACTTGATAAAACAAACGGATCAAGTTATGGATACTTGTTGATCCGAGAAGCCGAATTGGGTCAAATGGAAGACTTATTGATCCGAGATGTCAACTGGGGTCAAATACAAGCCTTAATGATTTGAGAAGTCGAATCGAGTCAAATAGTTGGTGCTTGTTGATCCAAGAAACCGTATTGGGTCACATTGTGCATACTTGGTGACTTGATAAAGAAAACGGATCAAGTTATGGATACTTGTTGATCCGAGAAGCCGAATTGGGTCAAATGGAAGACTTGTTGATCCGAGAAGTTAATTGGGGTCAAATACAAGCCTTAATGATTTAGAAAGTCGAATCGAGTAAAATACTTGGTGCTTATTGATCCGAGAAGTCGTATTGGGACACATTGTGCGTACTTAGTGACTTGATAAAACAAACGGATCATGTTATGGATACTTGTTGATCCGAGAAGCCGAATTGGGTCAAATGGAAGACTTGTTGATCCGAGAAGTCAATTGAGATCAAATACAAGCCTTAATGATTCGAGAAGTCGAATCGAGTCAAATAGAAGGTGCTTGTTGATCCGAGAAGCCGTATTGGGTCACATTGTGCGTACTTGGTGACTTGATAAAACAAACGGATCAAGTTATGGATACTTGTTGATCCCAGAAGCCGAATTGGGTCAAATGGAAGACTTGTTAATCCGAGAAGTCAATTGGGGTCAAATACAAGCCTTAATGATCCGAGAAGTCGAATCGAGTCAAATAGAAGGTGCTTGTTGATCCGAGAAGCCGTTTTGGGTCACATTGTGCGTACTTGGTGACTTGATAAAACAAACGGATCAAGTTATGGATACTTGTTGATCCGAGAAGCCGAATTGGGTCAAATGGAAGACTTATTGATCCGAGATGTCAACTGGGGTCAATACAAGCCTTAATGATTTGAGAAGTCGAATCGAGTCAAATAGTTGGTGCTTGTTGATCCAAGAAACCGTATTGGGTCACATTGTGCATACTTGGTGACTTGATAAAGAAAACGGATCAAGTTATGGATACTTGTTGATCCGAGAAGCCGAATTGGGTCAAATGGAAGACTTGTTGATCCGAGAAGTTAATTGGGGTCAAATACAAGCCTTAATGATTTAGAAAGTCGAATCGAGTAAAATACTTGGTGCTTATTGATCCGAGAAGTCGTATTGGGACACATTGTGCGTACTTAGTGACTTGATAAAACAAACGGATCATGTTATGGATACTTGTTGATCCGAGAAGCCGAATTGGGTCAAATGGAAGACTTGTTGATCCGAGAAGTCAATTGAGATCAAATACAAGCCTTAATGATTCGAGAAGTCGAATCGAGTCAAATAGAAGGTGCTTGTTGATCCGAGAAGCCGTATTGGGTCACATTGTGCGTACTTGGTGACTTGATAAAACAAACGGATCAAGTTATGGATACTTGTTGATCCGAGAAGCCGAATTGGGTCAAATGGAAGACTTGTTGACCCGAGAAGTTAATTGGGGTCAAATACAAGCCTTAATGATCAGAGAAGTCGAATCGAGTCAAATAGAAGGTGCTTGTTGATCCGAGAAGCCGTATTGGGTCACATTGTGCGTACTTGGTGACTTGATAAAACAAACGGATCAAGTTATGCATACTTGTTGATCCGAGAAGCCGAATTGAGTCAAATGGAAGACTTATTTATCCAAGAAGTCAACTGGGGTCAAATACAAGCCTTAATGATTTGAGAAGTCGAATCGAGTCAAATAGAATGTGCTTGTTGATCCGAGAAGCCGTATTGGGTAACATTGTGCGTATTTGGTGACTTGATAAAACAAACGGATCAAGTTATGGATACTTGTTGATCCGAAAAATCGAATTGGGTCAAATGGATGACTTATTGATCCGAGAAGTCAATTGAGGTCAAATACAAGCCTTAATGATTCAAGAAGTCGAATCGAGTCAAATAGAAGGTGCTTGTTGATCCGAGAAGTCGTATTGGGTCACATTGTGCGTACTTGGTGACTTGATAAAACAAACGGATCAAGTTATCGATACTTGTTGATCCGAGAAGACGAATTGGGTCAAATGGAAGACTTGTTAATCCGAGAAGTCAATTGGGGTTAAATACAAGCCTTAGTGATCCGAGAAGTCCAATCGAGTCAAATAGAAGGTGCTTGTTGATCCGAAAAACCGTATTAGGTCACATTGTGCGTATTTGGTGACTTGATAAAACAAACGGATCAAGTTATGGATACTTGTTGATCCGAGAATCCCAATTGGGTCAAATGGAAGACTTGTTGATCCAAGAAGTCAATTGAGATAAATACAAGCCTTAATGATTCGAGAAGTCGAATCGAGTCAAATAGAAGGTGCTTGTTGATCCGGGAAGCCGTATTGGGTCACATTGTGCATACTTGGTGACTTGATAAAACAAACGGATCAAGTTATGGATACTTGTTGATCCGAGAAGCCGATTTGGGTCAAATGGAAGACTTGTTAATCCGAGAAGTCAATTGGGGTTAAATACAAGCCTTAATGATCCGAGAAGTCGAATCGAGTCAAATAGAATGTGCTTGTTGATCCGAGAAGCCGTATTAGGTCACATTGTGCGTATTTGGTGACTTGATAAAACAAACGGATCAAGTTATGGATACTTGTTGATCCGAGAAGCCGAATTGTGTTAAATGAAAGACTTGTTGATCCGAGAAGTCAATTGATATCAAATACAAACCTTAATGATTCAAGAAGTCGAATCGAGTCAAATAGAAGGTGCTTTTTGATCCGAGAAGCCGTATTGAGTCACATTGTGCGTACTTGGTGACTTGATAAAACAAACGGATCAAGTTATCGATACTTGTTGATCCGAGAAGACGAATTGGGTCAAATGGAAGACTTGTTAATCCGAGAAGAAAATTGGGGTTAAATACAAGCCTTAATGATCCGAGAAGTCGAATCGAGTCAAATAGAATGTGCTTGTTGATCTAAAAAGCCGTATTAGGTCACATTGTGCGTCTTTGGTGACTTGATAAAACAAACGGATCAAGTTATGGATACTTGTTGATTCGAGAAGCCGAATTGTGTTAAATGAAAGACTTGTTGATCCGAGAAGTCAATTGAGATCAAATACGAGCCTTAATGATTCGAGGAGTTAAATCGAGTCAAATAGAAGGTGCTTCTTGATCCAAGAAACCGTATTGGGACACATTGTGCGTACTTAGTGACTTGATAAAACAAACGGATCATGTTATGGATACTTGTTGATCCGAGAAGCCGAATTGGGTCAAATGGAAGACTTGTTGATCCGAGAAGTCAATTGAGATCAAATACAAGCCTTAATGATTCGAGAAGTCGAATCGAGTCAAATAGAAGGTGCTTGTTGATCCGAAAAGCCGTATTGGGTCACATTGTGCGTACTTGGTGACTTGATAAAACAAACGGATCAAGTTATGGATACTTGTTGATCCGAGAAGCCGAATTGGGTGAAATGGAAGACTTGTTAATCCGAGAAGTCAATTGGGGTCAAATACAAGCCTTAATGATCCAAGAAGTCGAATCGAGTTAAATAGAAGGTGCTTGTTGATACGAGAAGCCGTATTGGGTCACATTGTGCGTACTTGGTGACTTGATAAAACAAACGGATCAAGTTATGGATACTTGTTGATCCGAGAAGCAGAATTGGGTCAAATGGAAGACTTGTTGACCCGAGAAGTTAATTGGGGTCAAATACAAGCCTTAATGATCAGAGAAGTCGAATCGAGTCAAATAGAAGGTGCTTGTTGATCCGAGAAGCCGTATTGGGTCACATTGTGCGTACTTGGTGACTTGATAAAACAAACGGATCAAGTTATGCATACTTGTTGATCCGAGAAGCCGAATTGGGTCAAATGGAAGACTTATTTATCCAAGAAGTCAACTGGGGTCAAATACAAGCCTTAATGATTTGAGAAGTCGAATCGAGTCAAATAGTTGGTGCTCGTTGATCTAAGAAGCCGTATTGGGTCAAATGGATGACTTATTGATCCGAGAAGTCAATTGAGATCAAATACAAGCCTTAATGATTCGAGAAGTCGAATCGAGTCAAATAGAAGGTGCTTGTTGATCTGAAAAGCCGTATTGGGTCACATTGTGCGTACTTGGTGACTTGATAAAATAAACGGATCAAGTTATTGATACTTGTTGATCCGAGAAGCCGATTTGGGTCAAATGGAAGACTTGTTAATCCGAAAAGTCAATTGGGGTCAAATACAAGCCTTAATGATCCGAGAAGTCGAATCGAGTCAAATAGAAGGTGCTTGTTGATCCGAAAAGCCGTATTGGGTCACATTGTGCGTACTTGGTGACTTGATAAAACAAACGGATCAAGTTATGGATACTTGTTGATCCGACGAAGCGGAATTGGGTCAAATGGAAGACTTATTTATCCGAGAAGTCAACTGGGGTCAAATACAAGCCTTAATGATTCGAGAAGTCGAATCGAGTCAAATAGAAGGTGCTTGTTTATCCGAAAAGCCGTATTGGGTCACATTGTGCGTACTTGGTGACTTGATAAAACAAACGGATCAAGTTATGGATACTTGTTGATCCGAGAAGCCGAATTGGCTGAAATGGAAGACTTGTTAATCCGTGATGTCAATTGGGGTCAAATACAAGCCTTAATGATCCGAGAAGTCGAATCGAGTTAAATAGAAGGTGCTTGTTGATCCGAGAAGCCGTATTAGGTCACATTTTGCGTATTTGGTGACTTTATCAAACAAACGGATCAAGTTATGGATACTTGTTGATCCGAGAAGCCGAATTGTGTTAAATGAAAGACTTGTTGATCCGAGAAGTCAATTGAGATCAAATACAAGCCTTAATGATTCGAGAACTCGAATCGAGTCAAATAGAATGTGCTTGTTGATCCGAGAAACCGTATTGGGTAACATTGTGCGTATTTGGTGACTTGATAAAACAAACGGATCAAGTTATGGATACTTGTTGATCCGAAAAATCGAATTGGGTCAAATGGATGACTTATTGATCCGAGAAGTCAATTGATGTCAAATACAAGCCTTAATGATTCAAGAAGTCGAATCGAGTCAAATAGAAGGTGCTTGTTGATTCGAGAAGTCGTATTGGGTCACATTGTGCGTACTTGGTGACTTGATAAAACAAACGGATCAAGTTATCGATACTTGTTGATCCGAGAAGACGAATTGGGTCAAATGGAAGACTTGTTAATCCGAGAAGTCAATTGGGGTTAAATACAAGCCTTAGTGATCCGAGAAGTCCAATCGAGTCAAATAGAAGGTGCTTGTTGATCCGAAAAACCGTATTAGGTCACATTGTGCGTATTTGGTGACTTGATAAAACAAACGGATCAAGTTATGGATACTTGTTGATCCGAGAATCCCAATTGGGTCAAATGGAAGACTTGTTGATCCAAGAAGTCAATTGAGATAAATACAAGCCTTAATGATTCGAGAAGTCGAATCGAGTCAAATAGAAGGTGCTTGTTGATCCGAGAAGCCGTATTGGGTCACATTGTGCATACTTGGTGACTTGATAAAACAAACGGATCAAGTTATGGATACTTGTTGATCCGAGAAGCCGATTTGTGTCAAATGGAAGACTTGTTAATCCGAGAAGTCAATTGGGGTTAAATACAAGCCTTAATGATCCGAGAAGTCGAATCGAGTCAAATAGAAGGTGCATGTTGATCCGAGAAGCCGTATTAGGTCACATTGTGCGTATTTGGTGACTTGATAAAACAAACGGATCAAGTTATGGATACTTGTTGATCCGAGAAGCCGAATTGTGTTAAATGAAAGACTTGTTGATCCGAGAAGTCAATTGATATCAAATACAAGCCTTAATGATTCGAGAAGTCGAATCGAGTCAAATAGAAGGTGCTTTTTGATCCGAGAAGCCGTATTGAGTCACATTTTTTTTATTTGGTAACTTGATAAAACAAACGGATCAAGTTATGGATACTTGTTGATCCGAGAAGCCGAATTGGGTCAAATGGAAGACTTGTCAATCCGAGAAGTCAATTGGGGTTAAATACAAGCCTTAATGATCCGAGAAGTCGAATCGAGTCAAATAGAATGTGCTTGTTGATCCAAAAAGCCGTATTAGGTCACATTGTGCGTCTTTGGTGACTTGATAAAACAAACGGATCAAGTTATGGATACTTGTTGATTCGAGAAGCCGAATTGTGTTAAATGAAAGACTTGTTTATCCGAGAAGTCAATTGAGATAAAATACAAGCCTTAATGATTCGAGGAGTTAAATCGAGTCAAATAGATGGTGCTTCTTGATCCGAGAAGACGTATTGGGTCACATTGTGCGTATTTGGTGACTTGATAAAACAAACGGATCAAGTTATGGATACTTGTTGATCCCAGAAGCCGAATTGGGTCAAATGGAAGACTTGTTAATCCGAGAAGTCAATTGGGGTCAAATACAAGCCTTAATGATCCGAGAAGTCGAATCGAGTCAAATAGAAGGTGCTTGTTGATCCGAGAAGCCGTTTTGGGTCACATTGTGCGTACTTGGTGACTTGATAAAACAAACGGATCAAGTTATGGATACTTGTTGATCCGAGAAGCCGAATTGGGTCAAATGGAAGACTTATTGATCCGAGATGTCAACTGGGGTCAAATACAAGCCTTAATGATTTGAGAAGTCGAATCGAGTCAAATAGTTGGTGCTTGTTGATCCAAGAAACCGTATTGGGTCACATTGTGCATACTTGGTGACTTGGTAAAGAAAACGGATCAAGTTATGGATACTTGTTGATCCGAGAAGCCGAATTGGGTCAAATGGAAGACTTGTTGATCCGAGAAGTTAATTGGGGTCAAATACAAGCCTTAATGATTTAGAAAGTCGAATCGAGTAAAATACTTGGTGCTTATTGATCCGAGAAGTCGTATTGGGACACATTGTGCGTACTTAGTGACTTGATAAAACAAACGGATCATGTTATGGATACTTGTTGATCCGAGAAGCCGAATTGGGTCAAATGGAAGACTTGTTGATCCGAGAAGTCAATTGAGATCAAATACAAGCCTTAATGATTCGAGAAGTCGAATCGAGTCAAATAGAAGGTGCTTGTTGATCCGAGAAGCCGTATTGGGTCACATTGTGCGTACTTGGTGACTTGATAAAACAAACGGATCAAGTTATGGATACTTGTTGATCCCAGAAGCCGAATTGGGTCAAATGGAAGACTTGTTAATCCGAGAAGTCAATTGGGGTCAAATACAAGCCTTAATGATCCGAGAAGTCGAATCGAGTCAAATAGAAGGTGCTTGTTGATCCGAGAAGCCGTTTTGGGTCACATTGTGCGTACTTGGTGACTTGATAAAACAAACGGATCAAGTTATGGATACTTGTTGATCCGAGAAGCCGAATTGGGTCAAATGGAAGACTTATTGATCCGAGATGTCAACTGGGGTCAATACAAGCCTTAATGATTTGACAAGTCGAATCGAGTCAAATAGTTGGTGCTTGTTGATCCAAGAAACCGTATTGGGTCACATTGTGCATACTTGGTGACTTGATAAAGAAAACGGATCAAGTTATGGATACTTGTTGATCCGAGAAGCCGAATTGGGTCAAATGGAAGACTTGTTGATCCGAGAAGTTAATTGGGGTCAAATACAAGCCTTAATGATTTAGAAAGTCGAATCGAGTAAAATACTTGGTGCTTATTGATCCGAGAAGTCGTATTGGGACACATTGTGCGTACTTAGTGACTTGATAAAACAAACGGATCATGTTATGGATACTTGTTGATCCGAGAAGCCGAATTGGGTCAAATGGAAGACTTGTTGATCCGAGAAGTCAATTGAGATCAAATACAAGCCTTAATGATTCGAGAAGTCGAATCGAGTCAAATAGAAGGTGCTTGTTGATCCGAGAAGCCGTATTGGGTCACATTGTGCGTACTTGGTGACTTGATAAAACAAACGGATCAAGTTATGGATACTTGTTGATCCGAGAAGCCGAATTGGGTCAAATGGAAGACTTGTTGACCCGAGAAGTTAATTGGGGTCAAATACAAGCCTTAATGATCAGAGAAGTCGAATCGAGTCAAATAGAAGGTGCTTGTTGATCCGAGAAGCCGTATTGGGTCACATTGTGCGTACTTGGTGACTTGATAAAACAAACGGATCAAGTTATGCATACTTCTTGATCCGAGAAGCCGAATTGGGTCAAATGGAAGACTTATTTATCCAAGAAGTCAACTGGGGTCAAATACAAGCCTTAATGATTTGAGAAGTCGAACCGAGTCAAATAGAATGTGCTTGTTGATCCGAGAAGCCGTATTGGGTAACATTGTGCGTATTTGGTGACTTGATAAAACAAACGGATCAAGTTATGGATACTTGTTGATCCGAAAAATCGAATTGGGTCAAATGGATGACTTATTGATCCGAGAAGTCAATTGAGGTCAAATACAAGCCTTAATGATTCAAGAAGTCGAATCGAGTCAAATAGAAGGTGCTTGTTGATCCGAGAAGTCGTATTGGGTCACATTGTGCGTACTTGGTGACTTGATAAAACAAACGGATCAAGTTATCGATACTTGTTGATCCGAGAAGACGAATTGGGTCAAATGGAAGACTTGTTAATCCGAGAAGTCAATTGGGGTTAAATACAAGCCTTAGTGATCCGAGAAGTCCAATCGAGTCAAATAGAAGGTGCTTGTTGATCCGAAAAACCGTATTAGGTCACATTGTGCGTATTTGGTGACTTGATAAAACAAACGGATCAAGTTATGGATACTTGTTGATCCGAGAATCCCAATTGGGTCAAATGGAAGACTTGTTGATCCAAGAAGTCAATTGAGATAAATACAAGCCTTAATGATTCGAGAAGTCGAATCGAGTCAAATAGAAGGTGCTTTTTGATCCGAGAAGCCGTATTGAGTCACATTGTGCGTATTTGGTAACTTGATAAAACAAACGGATCAAGTTATGGATACTTGTTGATCCGAGAAGCCGAATTGGGTCAAATGGAAGACTTGTTAATCCGAGAAGAAAATTGGGGTTAAATACAAGCCTTAATGATCCGAGAAGTCGAATCGAGTCAAATAGAATGTGCTTGTTGATCTAAAAAGCCGTATTAGGTCACATTGTGCGTCTTTGGTGACTTGATAAAACAAACGGATCAAGTTATGGATACTTGTTGATTCGAGAAGCCGAATTGTGTTAAATGAAAGACTTGTTGATCCGAGAAGTCAATTGAGATCAAATACAAGCCTTAATGATTCGAGGAGTTAAATCGAGTCAAATAGAAGGTGCTTCTTGATCCAAGAAACCGTATTGCGACACATTGTGCGTACTTAGTGACTTGATAAAACAAACGGATCATGTTATGGATACTTGTTGATCCGAGAAGCCGAATTGGGTCAAATGGAAGACTTGTTGATCCGAGAAGTCAATTGAGATCAAATACAAGCCTTAATGATTCGAGAAGTCGAATCGAGTCAAATAGAAGGTGCTTGTTGATCCGAAAAGCCGTATTGGGTCACATTGTGCGTGGTGACTTGATAAAACAAACGGATCAAGTTATGGATACTTGTTGATCCTAGAAGCCGAATTGGGTGAAATGGAAGACTTGTTAATCCGAGAAGTCAATTGGGGTCAAATACAAGCCTTAATGATCCAAGAAGTCGAATCGAGTTAAATAGAAGGTGCTTGTTGATCCGAGAAGCCGTATTGGGTCACATTGTGCGTACTTGGTGACTTGACAAAACAAACGGATCAAGTTATGGATACTTGTTGATCCGAGAAGCCGAATTGGGTCAAATGGAAGACTTGTTGATCCGAGAAGTTAATTGGGGTCAAATACAAGCCTTAATGATCAAAGAAGTCGAATCGAGTCAAATAGAAGGTGCTTGTTGATCCGAGAAGCCGTATTGGGTTACATTGTGCGTACTTGGTGACTTGATAAAACAAACGGATCAAGTTATGCATACTTGTTGATCCGAGAAGCCGAATTGGGTCAAATGGAAGACTTATTTATCCAAGAAGTCAACTGGGGTCAAATACAAGCCTTAATGATTTGAGAAGTCGAATCGAGTTAAATAGTTGGTGCTTGTTGATCCAAGAAGCCGTATTGGGTCACATTGTGCATACTTGGTGACTTGATAAAGAAAACGGATCAAGTTATGGATACTTGTTGATCCGAGAAGCCGAATTGGGTCAAATGGAAGACTTGTTGACCCGAGAAGTTTAATTGGGGTCAAATACAAGCCTTAATAATTTATAAAGTCGAATCGAGTAAAATACTTGGTGCTTATTGATCCGAGAAGTCGTATTGGATCACATTGTGCATACTTAGAGACTTGATAAAACAAATGGATCATGTTATGGATACTTGTTGATCCGAGAAGCCGAATTGGATCAAATGGAAGACTTGTTGATCCGAGAAGTCAATTGAGATCAAATACAAGCCTTAATGATTCGAGAAGTCGAATCGAGTCAAATAGAACGTGCTTGTTGATCCGAAAAGCCGTATTGGGTCACATTGTGCGTACTTGGTGACTTGATATAACAAACTGATCAAGTTATGGATACTTGTTGATCCGAGAAGCCGGATTGGGTGAAATGGAAGACTTGTTAATCCGAGAAGTCAATTGGGGTCATATACAAGCCTTAATGATCCGAGAAGTCGAATCGAGTTAAATAGAAGGTGCTTGTTGATCCAAGAAGCCGTATTAGGTCACATTTTGCGTATTTTGTGACTTGATCAAACAAACGGATCAAGTTTTGGATACTTGTTGATCCGAGAAGCCGAATTGTGTTAAATGAAAGACTTGTTGATCCGAGAAGTCAATTGAGATCAAATACAAGCCTTAATGATTCGAGAACTCGAATCGAGTCAAATAGAATGTGCTTGTTGATCCGAGAAGCCGTATTGGGTAACATTGTGCGTATTTGGTGACTTGATAAAACAAACGGATCAAGTTATGGATACTTGTTGATCCGAGAAACCGAATTGGGTCAAATGGATGACTTATTGATCCGAAAAGTCAATTGAGGTCAAATACAAGCCTTAATGATTCAAGAAGTCGAATCGAGTCAAATAGAAGGTGCTTGTTGATCCGAGAAGTCGTATTGGGTCACATTGTGCGTACTTGGTGACTTGATAAAACAAACGGATCAAGTTATCGATACTTGTTGATCCGAGAAGTCGAATTGTGTCAAATGGAAGACTTGTTAATCCGAGAAGTCAATTGGGGTTAAATACAAGCCTTAGTGATCCGAGAAATCGAATCGAGTCAAATAGAAGGTGCTTGTTGATCCGAATAACCGTATTAGGTCACATTGTGCTTATTTGGTGACTTGATAAAACAAACGGATCAAGTTATGGATACTTGTTGATCCGAGAATCCGAATTGGGTCAAATGGAAGACTTGTTGATCCAAGAAGTCAATTGAGATCAAATACAAGCCTTAATGATTCGAGAAGTCGAATCGAGTCAAATAGAAGGTGCTTGTTGATCCGAGAAGCCGTATTGGGTCACATTGTGCATACTTGGTGACTTGATAAAACAAACGGATCAAGTTATGGATACTTGTTGATCCGAGAAGCCGATTTGGGTCAAATGGAAGACTTGTTAATCCGAGAAGTCAATTGGGGTCTAATACAAGCCTTAATGTCCCGAGAAGTCGAATCGAGTCAAATAGAAGGTGCTTGTTGATCCGAGAAGCCGTATTAGGTCACATTGTGTGTATTTGGTGACTTGATAAAACAAACGGATCAAGTTATGGATACTTGTTGGTCCGAGAAGCCGAATTGTGTCCAATGGATGACTTATTTATCCGAGAAGTCAACTGGGGTCAAATACAAGCCTTAATGATTCGAGAAGTCGAATCGAGTCAAATAGAAGGTGCTTGTTGATCCGAGAATTCGTATTGAGTCACATTGTGCGTATTTGGTAACTTGATAAAACAAACGGATCAAGTTATGGATACTTGTTGATCCGAGAAGCCGAATTGGGTCAAATGGAAGACTTGTTAATCCGATAAGTCAATTGGGGTTAAATACAAGCCTTAATGATCCGAGAAGTCGAATCGAGTCAAATAGAAGGTGCTTGTTGATCCAAAAAGCCGTATTAGGTCACATTGTGCGTCTTTGGTGACTTGATAAAACAAACGGATCAAGATATGGATACTTGTTGATCCGAGAAGCCAACTTGTGTTAGATGAAAGACTTGTTGATCCGAGAAGTCAATTGAGATCAAATACAAGCCTTAATGATTCGAGGAGTTAAATCGAGTCAAATAGAAGGTGCTTCTTGATCCGAGAAGCCGTATTGGGTCACATTGTGCGTACTTGGTGACTTGATAAAACAAACGGATCAAGTTATGGATACTTGTTGATCCGAGAAGCCGAATTGGGTCAAATGGAAGACTTGTTAATCCGAGAAGTCAATTGGGGTCAAATACAAGCCTTAATGATCCGAGAAGTCGAATCGAGTCAAATAGAAGGTGCTTGTTGATCCGAGAAGCCGTTTTGGGTCACATTGTGCGTACTTGGTGACATGATAAAACAAATGGATCAAGTTATGGATACTTGTTGATCCGAGAAGCCGAATTGGGTCAAATGGAAGACTTATTTATCCGAGAAGTCAACTGGGGTCAAATACAAGCCTTAATGATTTGAGAAGTCGAACCGAGTCAAATAGTTGGTGCTTGTTGATCCAAGAAGCCGTATTGGGTCACATTGTGCTTACTTGGTGACTTGATAAAGAAAACGGATCAAGTTATGGATACTTGTTGATCCGAGAAGCCGAATTGGGTCAAATGGAAGACTTGTTGATCCAAGAAGTCAATTGAGATCAAATACAAGCCTTAATGATTCGAGAACTCGAATCGAGTCAAATAGAAGGTGCTTGTTGATCCGAGAAGCCGTATTGGGTCACATTGTGCGTATTTGGTAACTTGATAATACAAATGGATCAAGTTATGGATACTTGTTGATCCGAGAAACCGAATTGGGTCCAATGGATGACTTATTGATCCGAGAAGTCAATTGAGATCAAATACAAGCCTTAATGATTCGAGAAGTCGAATCGAGTCAAATAGAACGTGCTTGTTGATCCGAAAAGCCGTATTGGGTCACATTGTGCGTACTTGGTGACTTGATATAACAAACGGATCAAGTTATGGATACTTGTTGATCCGAGAAGCTGAATTGGGTGAAATGGAAGACTTGTTAATCCGAGAAGTCAATTGGGGTCATATACAATCCTTAATGATCCGAGAAGTCGAATCGAGTTAAATAGAAGGTGCTTGTTGATCCGAGAAGCCGTATTAGGTCACATTTTGCGTATTTGGTGACTTGATCAAACAAACGGATCAAGTTATGGATACTTGTTGATCCGAGAAGCCGAATTGTGTTAAATGAAAGACTTGTTGATCCGAGAAGTCAATTAAGATCAAATACAAGCCTTAATGATTCGAGAAGTCGAATCGAGTCAAATAGAAGGTGCTTGTTGATCCGAGAATTCGTATTGAGTCACATTGTGCGTATTTGGTAACTTGATAAAACAAACGGATCAAGTTATGGATACTTGTTGATCCGAGAAGCCGAATTGGGTCAAATGGAAGACTTGTTAATCCGATAAGTCAATTGGGGGTTAAATACAAGCCTTAATGATCCGAGAAGTCGAATCGAGTCAAATAGAAGGTGCTTGTTGATCCAAAAAGCCGTATTAGGTCACATTGTGCGTCTTTGGTGACTTGATAAAACAAACGGATCAAGTTATGGATACTTGTTGATCCGAGAAGCCGAATTGTGTTAAATGAAAGACTTGTTGATCCGAGAAGTCAATTGAGATAAAATACAAGCCTTAATGATTCGAGGAGTTAAATCGAGTAAAATAGAAGGTGCTTCTTGATCCGAGAAGCCGTATTGGGTCACATTGTGCGTACTTGGTGACTTGATAAAACAAACGGATCAAGTTATGGATAATTGTTGATCCGAGAAGCCGAATTGGGTCAAATGGAAGACTTGTTAATCCGAGAAGTCAATTGGGGTCAAATACAAGCCTTAATGATCCGAGAAGTCGAATCGAGTCAAATAGAAGGTGCTTGTTGATCCGAGAAGCCGTTTTGGGTCACATTGTGCGTACTTGGTGACATGATAAAACAAATGGATCAAGTTATGGATACTTGTTGATCCGAGAAGCCGAATTGGGTCAAATGGAAGACTTATTTATCCGAGAAGTCAACTGGGGTCAAATACAGGCCTTAATGATTTGAGAAGTCGAACCGAGTCAAATAGTTGGTGCTTGTTGATCCAAGAAGCCGTATTGGGTCACATTGTGCATACTTGGTGACTTGATAAAGAAAACGGATCAAGTTATGGATACTTGTTGATCCGAGAAGCCGAATTGGGTCAAATGGAAGACTTGTTGATCCAAGAAGTCAATTGAGATCAAATACAAGCCTTAATGATTCGAGAACTCGAATCGAGTCAAATAGAAGGTGCTTGTTGATCCGAGAAGCCGTATTGGGTCACATTGTGCGTATTTGGTAACTTGATAATACAAATGGATCAAGTTATGGATACTTGTTGATCCGAGAAACCGAATTGGGTCCAATGGATGACTTATTGATCCGAGAAGTCAATTGAGATCAAATACAAGCCTTAATGATTCGAGAAGTCGAATCGAGTCAAATAGAACGTGCTTGTTGATCCGAAAAGCCGTATTGGGTCACATTGTGCGTACTTGGTGACTTGATATAACAAACGGATCAAGTTATGGATACTTGTTGATCCGAGAAGCTGAATTGGGTGAAATGGAAGACTTGTTAATCCGAGAAGTCAATTGGGGTCATATACAATCCTTAATGATCCGAGAAGTCGAATCGAGTTAAATAGAAGGTGCTTGTTGATCCGAGAAGCCGTATTAGGTAACATTGTGCGTATTTGGTGACTTGATAAAACAAACGGATCAAGTTATGGATACTTGTTGATCCGAAAAATCGAATTGGGTCAAATGGATGACTTATTGATCCGAGAAGTCAATTGAGGTCAAATACAAGCCTTAATGATTCAAGAAGTCGAATCGAGTCAAATAGAAGGTGCTTGTTGATCCGAGAAGTCGTATTGGGTCACATTGTGCGTACTTGGTGACTTGATAAAACAAACGGATCAAGTTATCGATACTTGTTGATCCGAGAAGACGAATTGGGTCAAATGGAAGACTTGTTAATCCGAGAAGTCAATTGGGGTTAAATACAAGCCTTAGTGATCCGAGAAGTCCAATCGAGTCAAATAGAAGGTGCTTGTTGATCCGAAAAACCGTATTAGGTCACATTGTGCGTATTTGGTGACTTGATAAAACAAACGGATCAAGTTATGGATACTTGTTGATCCGAGAATCCCAATTGGGTCAAATGGAAGACTTGTTGATCCAAGAAGTCAATTGAGATAAATACAAGCCTTAATGATTCGAGAAGTCGAATCGAGTCAAATAGAAGGTGCTTTTTGATCCGAGAAGCCGTATTGAGTCACATTGTGCGTATTTGGTAACTTGATAAAACAAACGGATCAAGTTATGGATACTTGTTGATCCGAGAAGCCGAATTGGGTCAAATGGAAGACTTGTTAATCCGAGAAGAAAATTGGGGTTAAATACAAGCCTTAATGATCCGAGAAGTCGAATCGAGTCAAATAGAATGTGCTTGTTGATCTAAAAAGCCGTATTAGGTCACATTGTGCGTCTTTGGTGACTTGATAAAACAAACGGATCAAGTTATGGATACTTGTTGATTCGAGAAGCCGAATTGTGTTAAATGAAAGACTTGTTGATCCGAGAAGTCAATTGAGATCAAATACAAGCCTTAATGATTCGAGGAGTTAAATCGAGTCAAATAGAAGGTGCTTCTTGATCCAAGAAACCGTATTGCGACACATTGTGCGTACTTAGTGACTTGATAAAACAAACGGATCATGTTATGGATACTTGTTGATCCGAGAAGCCGAATTGGGTCAAATGGAAGACTTGTTGATCCGAGAAGTCAATTGAGATCAAATACAAGCCTTAATGATTCGAGAAGTCGAATCGAGTCAAATAGAAGGTGCTTGTTGATCCGAAAAGCCGTATTGGGTCACATTGTGCGTGGTGACTTGATAAAACAAACGGATCAAGTTATGGATACTTGTTGATCCTAGAAGCCGAATTGGGTGAAATGGAAGACTTGTTAATCCGAGAAGTCAATTGGGGTCAAATACAAGCCTTAATGATCCAAGAAGTCGAATCGAGTTAAATAGAAGGTGCTTGTTGATCCGAGAAGCCGTATTGGGTCACATTGTGCGTACTTGGTGACTTGACAAAACAAACGGATCAAGTTATGGATACTTGTTGATCCGAGAAGCCGAATTGGGTCAAATGGAAGACTTGTTGATCCGAGAAGTTAATTGGGGTCAAATACAAGCCTTAATGATCAAAGAAGTCGAATCGAGTCAAATAGAAGGTGCTTGTTGATCCGAGAAGCCGTATTGGGTTACATTGTGCGTACTTGGTGACTTGATAAAACAAACGGATCAAGTTATGCATACTTGTTGATCCGAGAAGCCGAATTGGGTCAAATGGAAGACTTATTTATCCAAGAAGTCAACTGGGGTCAAATACAAGCCTTAATGATTTGAGAAGTCGAATCGAGTTAAATAGTTGGTGCTTGTTGATCCAAGAAGCCGTATTGGGTCACATTGTGCATACTTGGTGACTTGATAAAGAAAACGGATCAAGTTATGGATACTTGTTGATCCGAGAAGCCGAATTGGGTCAAATGGAAGACTTGTTGACCCGAGAAGTTTAATTGGGGTCAAATACAAGCCTTAATAATTTATAAAGTCGAATCGAGTAAAATACTTGGTGCTTATTGATCCGAGAAGTCGTATTGGATCACATTGTGCATACTTAGAGACTTGATAAAACAAATGGATCATGTTATGGATACTTGTTGATCCGAGAAGCCGAATTGGATCAAATGGAAGACTTGTTGATCCGAGAAGTCAATTGAGATCAAATACAAGCCTTAATGATTCGAGAAGTCGAATCGAGTCAAATAGAACGTGCTTGTTGATCCGAAAAGCCGTATTGGGTCACATTGTGCGTACTTGGTGACTTGATATAACAAACTGATCAAGTTATGGATACTTGTTGATCCGAGAAGCCGGATTGGGTGAAATGGAAGACTTGTTAATCCGAGAAGTCAATTGGGGTCATATACAAGCCTTAATGATCCGAGAAGTCGAATCGAGTTAAATAGAAGGTGCTTGTTGATCCAAGAAGCCGTATTAGGTCACATTTTGCGTATTTTGTGACTTGATCAAACAAACGGATCAAGTTTTGGATACTTGTTGATCCGAGAAGCCGAATTGTGTTAAATGAAAGACTTGTTGATCCGAGAAGTCAATTGAGATCAAATACAAGCCTTAATGATTCGAGAACTCGAATCGAGTCAAATAGAATGTGCTTGTTGATCCGAGAAGCCGTATTGGGTAACATTGTGCGTATTTGGTGACTTGATAAAACAAACGGATCAAGTTATGGATACTTGTTGATCCGAGAAACCGAATTGGGTCAAATGGATGACTTATTGATCCGAAAAGTCAATTGAGGTCAAATACAAGCCTTAATGATTCAAGAAGTCGAATCGAGTCAAATAGAAGGTGCTTGTTGATCCGAGAAGTCGTATTGGGTCACATTGTGCGTACTTGGTGACTTGATAAAACAAACGGATCAAGTTATCGATACTTGTTGATCCGAGAAGTCGAATTGTGTCAAATGGAAGACTTGTTAATCCGAGAAGTCAATTGGGGTTAAATACAAGCCTTAGTGATCCGAGAAATCGAATCGAGTCAAATAGAAGGTGCTTGTTGATCCGAATAACCGTATTAGGTCACATTGTGCTTATTTGGTGACTTGATAAAACAAACGGATCAAGTTATGGATACTTGTTGATCCGAGAATCCGAATTGGGTCAAATGGAAGACTTGTTGATCCAAGAAGTCAATTGAGATCAAATACAAGCCTTAATGATTCGAGAAGTCGAATCGAGTCAAATAGAAGGTGCTTGTTGATCCGAGAAGCCGTATTGGGTCACATTGTGCATACTTGGTGACTTGATAAAACAAACGGATCAAGTTATGGATACTTGTTGATCCGAGAAGCCGATTTGGGTCAAATGGAAGACTTGTTAATCCGAGAAGTCAATTGGGGTCTAATACAAGCCTTAATGTCCCGAGAAGTCGAATCGAGTCAAATAGAAGGTGCTTGTTGATCCGAGAAGCCGTATTAGGTCACATTGTGTGTATTTGGTGACTTGATAAAACAAACGGATCAAGTTATGGATACTTGTTGGTCCGAGAAGCCGAATTGTGTCCAATGGATGACTTATTTATCCGAGAAGTCAACTGGGGTCAAATACAAGCCTTAATGATTCGAGAAGTCGAATCGAGTCAAATAGAAGGTGCTTGTTGATCCGAGAATTCGTATTGAGTCACATTGTGCGTATTTGGTAACTTGATAAAACAAACGGATCAAGTTATGGATACTTGTTGATCCGAGAAGCCGAATTGGGTCAAATGGAAGACTTGTTAATCCGATAAGTCAATTGGGGTTAAATACAAGCCTTAATGATCCGAGAAGTCGAATCGAGTCAAATAGAAGGTGCTTGTTGATCCAAAAAGCCGTATTAGGTCACATTGTGCGTCTTTGGTGACTTGATAAAACAAACGGATCAAGATATGGATACTTGTTGATCCGAGAAGCCAACTTGTGTTAGATGAAAGACTTGTTGATCCGAGAAGTCAATTGAGATCAAATACAAGCCTTAATGATTCGAGGAGTTAAATCGAGTCAAATAGAAGGTGCTTCTTGATCCGAGAAGCCGTATTGGGTCACATTGTGCGTACTTGGTGACTTGATAAAACAAACGGATCAAGTTATGGATACTTGTTGATCCGAGAAGCCGAATTGGGTCAAATGGAAGACTTGTTAATCCGAGAAGTCAATTGGGGTCAAATACAAGCCTTAATGATCCGAGAAGTCGAATCGAGTCAAATAGAAGGTGCTTGTTGATCCGAGAAGCCGTTTTGGGTCACATTGTGCGTACTTGGTGACATGATAAAACAAATGGATCAAGTTATGGATACTTGTTGATCCGAGAAGCCGAATTGGGTCAAATGGAAGACTTATTTATCCGAGAAGTCAACTGGGGTCAAATACAAGCCTTAATGATTTGAGAAGTCGAACCGAGTCAAATAGTTGGTGCTTGTTGATCCAAGAAGCCGTATTGGGTCACATTGTGCTTACTTGGTGACTTGATAAAGAAAACGGATCAAGTTATGGATACTTGTTGATCCGAGAAGCCGAATTGGGTCAAATGGAAGACTTGTTGATCCAAGAAGTCAATTGAGATCAAATACAAGCCTTAATGATTCGAGAACTCGAATCGAGTCAAATAGAAGGTGCTTGTTGATCCGAGAAGCCGTATTGGGTCACATTGTGCGTATTTGGTAACTTGATAATACAAATGGATCAAGTTATGGATACTTGTTGATCCGAGAAACCGAATTGGGTCCAATGGATGACTTATTGATCCGAGAAGTCAATTGAGATCAAATACAAGCCTTAATGATTCGAGAAGTCGAATCGAGTCAAATAGAACGTGCTTGTTGATCCGAAAAGCCGTATTGGGTCACATTGTGCGTACTTGGTGACTTGATATAACAAACGGATCAAGTTATGGATACTTGTTGATCCGAGAAGCTGAATTGGGTGAAATGGAAGACTTGTTAATCCGAGAAGTCAATTGGGGTCATATACAATCCTTAATGATCCGAGAAGTCGAATCGAGTTAAATAGAAGGTGCTTGTTGATCCGAGAAGCCGTATTAGGTCACATTTTGCGTATTTGGTGACTTGATCAAACAAACGGATCAAGTTATGGATACTTGTTGATCCGAGAAGCCGAATTGTGTTAAATGAAAGACTTGTTGATCCGAGAAGTCAATTAAGATCAAATACAAGCCTTAATGATTCGAGAAGTCGAATCGAGTCAAATAGAAGGTGCTTGTTGATCCGAGAATTCGTATTGAGTCACATTGTGCGTATTTGGTAACTTGATAAAACAAACGGATCAAGTTATGGATACTTGTTGATCCGAGAAGCCGAATTGGGTCAAATGGAAGACTTGTTAATCCGATAAGTCAATTGGGGGTTAAATACAAGCCTTAATGATCCGAGAAGTCGAATCGAGTCAAATAGAAGGTGCTTGTTGATCCAAAAAGCCGTATTAGGTCACATTGTGCGTCTTTGGTGACTTGATAAAACAAACGGATCAAGTTATGGATACTTGTTGATCCGAGAAGCCGAATTGTGTTAAATGAAAGACTTGTTGATCCGAGAAGTCAATTGAGATAAAATACAAGCCTTAATGATTCGAGGAGTTAAATCGAGTAAAATAGAAGGTGCTTCTTGATCCGAGAAGCCGTATTGGGTCACATTGTGCGTACTTGGTGACTTGATAAAACAAACGGATCAAGTTATGGATAATTGTTGATCCGAGAAGCCGAATTGGGTCAAATGGAAGACTTGTTAATCCGAGAAGTCAATTGGGGTCAAATACAAGCCTTAATGATCCGAGAAGTCGAATCGAGTCAAATAGAAGGTGCTTGTTGATCCGAGAAGCCGTTTTGGGTCACATTGTGCGTACTTGGTGACATGATAAAACAAATGGATCAAGTTATGGATACTTGTTGATCCGAGAAGCCGAATTGGGTCAAATGGAAGACTTATTTATCCGAGAAGTCAACTGGGGTCAAATACAGGCCTTAATGATTTGAGAAGTCGAACCGAGTCAAATAGTTGGTGCTTGTTGATCCAAGAAGCCGTATTGGGTCACATTGTGCATACTTGGTGACTTGATAAAGAAAACGGATCAAGTTATGGATACTTGTTGATCCGAGAAGCCGAATTGGGTCAAATGGAAGACTTGTTGATCCAAGAAGTCAATTGAGATCAAATACAAGCCTTAATGATTCGAGAACTCGAATCGAGTCAAATAGAAGGTGCTTGTTGATCCGAGAAGCCGTATTGGGTCACATTGTGCGTATTTGGTAACTTGATAATACAAATGGATCAAGTTATGGATACTTGTTGATCCGAGAAACCGAATTGGGTCCAATGGATGACTTATTGATCCGAGAAGTCAATTGAGATCAAATACAAGCCTTAATGATTCGAGAAGTCGAATCGAGTCAAATAGAACGTGCTTGTTGATCCGAAAAGCCGTATTGGGTCACATTGTGCGTACTTGGTGACTTGATATAACAAACGGATCAAGTTATGGATACTTGTTGATCCGAGAAGCTGAATTGGGTGAAATGGAAGACTTGTTAATCCGAGAAGTCAATTGGGGTCATATACAATCCTTAATGATCCGAGAAGTCGAATCGAGTTAAATAGAAGGTGCTTGTTGATCCGAGAAGCCGTATTAGGTCACATTTTGCGTATTTGGTGACTTGATCAAACAAACGGATCAAGTTATGGATACTTGTTGATCCGAGAAGCCGAATTGTGTTAAATGAAAGACTTGTTGATCCGAGAAGTCAATTAAGATCAAATACAAGCCTTAATGATTCGAGAAGTCGAATCGAGTCAAATAGAAGGTGCTTGTTGATCCGAGAATTCGTATTGAGTCACATTGTGCGTATTTGGTAACTTGATAAAACAAACGGATCAAGTTATGGATACTTGTTGATCCGAGAAGCCGAATTGGGTCAAATGGAAGACTTGTTAATCCGATAAGTCAATTGGGGGTTAAATACAAGCCTTAATGATCCGAGAAGTCGAATCGAGTCAAATAGAAGGTGCTTGTTGATCCAAAAAGCCGTATTAGGTCACATTGTGCGTCTTTGGTGACTTGATAAAACAAACGGATCAAGTTATGGATACTTGTTGATCCGAGAAGCCGAATTGTGTTAAATGAAAGACTTGTTGATCCGAGAAGTCAATTGAGATAAAATACAAGCCTTAATGATTCGAGGAGTTAAATCGAGTAAAATAGAAGGTGCTTCTTGATCCGAGAAGCCGTATTGGGTCACATTGTGCGTACTTGGTGACTTGATAAAACAAACGGATCAAGTTATGGATAATTGTTGATCCGAGAAGCCGAATTGGGTCAAATGGAAGACTTGTTAATCCGAGAAGTCAATTGGGGTCAAATACAAGCCTTAATGATCCGAGAAGTCGAATCGAGTCAAATAGAAGGTGCTTGTTGATGCGAGAAGCCGTTTTGGGTCACATTGTGCGTACTTGGTGACATGATAAAACAAACGGATCAAGTTATGGATACTTGTTGATCCGAGAAGCCGAATTGTGTTAAATGAAAGACTTGTTGATCCGAGAAGTAAATTGAGATCAAATACAAGCCTTAATGATTCGAGGAGTTAAATCGAGTCAAATAGAAGATGCTTCTTGATCCGAGAAGCCGTATTGGGTCACATTGTGCGTACTTGGTGACTTGATAAAACAAAAGGATCAAGTTATGGATACTTGTTGATCCGAGAAGCCGAATTGGGTCAAATGGAAGACTTGTTAATCCGAGAAGTCAATTGGGGTCAAATACAAGCCTTAATGATCCGAGAAGTCGAATCGAGTCAAATAGAAGGTGCTTGTTGATCCGAGAAGCCGTTTTGGGTCACATTGTGCGTACTTGGTGACTTGATAAAACAAACGGATCAAGTTATGGATACTTGTTGATCCGAGAAGCCGAATTGGGTCAAATGGAAGACTTATTTATCCGAGAAGTCAACTGGGGTCAAATACAAGCCTTAATGATTTGAGGAGTCGAAACGAGTCAAATAGTTGGTGCTTGTTGATCCAAGAAGCCGTATTGGGTCACATTGTGCATACTTGGTAACTTGATAAAGAAAACGGATCAAGTTATGGATACTTGTTGATCCGAGAAGCAGAAATTGGGTCAAATGGAAGACTTGTTGATCCGAGAAGTTAATTGGGGTCAAATACAAGCCTTAATGATTTATAAAGTCAAATCGAGTAAAATACTTGGTGCTTATTGATCCGAGAAGTCGTATTGGGTCACATTGTGCGTACTTAGTGACTTGATAAAATAAACGGATCATGTTATGGATACTTGTTGATCCGAGAAGCCGAATTGGGTCAAATGGAAGACTTGTTAATCCGATAAGTCAATTGGGGTTAAATACTAGCCTTAATGATCCGAGAAGTCGAATCGAGTCAAATAGAAGGTGCTTGTTGATCCAAAAAGCCGTATTAGGTCACATTGTGCGTCTTTGGTGACTTGATAAAACAAACGGATCAAGTTATGGATACTTGTTGATCCGAGAAGCCGAATTGTGTTAACTGAAAGACTTGTTGATCCGAGAAGTCAATTGAGATCAAATACAAGCCTTAATGATTCGAGAACTCGAATCGAGTCAAATAGAATGTGCTTGTTGATCCGAGAAGCCGTATTGGGTAACATTGTGCGTATTTGGTGACTTTATAAAACAAACGGATCAAGTTATGGATACTTGTTGATCCGAAAAATCGAATTGGGTCAAATGGATGACTTATTGATCCGAGAAGTCAATTGAGGTCAAATACAAGCCTTAATGATTCAAGAAGTCGAATCGAGTCAAATAGAAGGTGCTTGTTGATCCGAGAAGTCGTATTGGGTCACATTGTGCGTATTTGGTGACTTGATAAAACAAACGGATCAAGTTATCGATACTTGTTGATCCGAGAGGGTCAAATGGAAGACTTGTTAATCCGAGAAGTCAATTGGGGTTAAATACAAGCCTTAGTGATCCGAGAAGTCGAATCGAGTCAAATAGAAGGTGCTTGTTGATCCGAAAAACCGTATTAGGTCACATTGTGCGTATTTGGTGACTTGATAAAACAAACGGATCAAGTTATGGATACTTGTTGATCCGAGAATCCGAATTGGGTCAAATGGAAGACTTGTTGATCCAAGAAGTCAATTGAGATATACAAGCCTTAATGATTCGAGAAGTCGAATCGAGCCAAATAGAAGGTGTTTGTTGATCCGAGAAGCCGTATTGGGTCACATTGTGCATACTTGGTGACTTGATATAACAAACGGATCAAGTTATGGATACTTGTTGATCCGAGAAGCCGAATTGGGTGAAATGGAAGACTTGTTAATCCGAGAAGTCAATTGGGGTCATATACAAGCCTTAATGATCCGAGAAGTCGAATCTAGTTAAATAGAAGGTGCTTGTTGATCCGAGAAGCCGTATTAGGTCACATTTTGCGTATTTGGTGACTTGATCAAACAAACGGATCAAGTTATGGATACTTGTTGATCCGAGAAGCCGAATTGTGTTAAATGAAAGACTTGTTGATCCGAGAAGTCAATTAAGATCAAATACAAGCCTTAATGATTCGAGAAGTCGAATCGAGTCAAATAGAAGGTGCTTGTTGATCCGAGAATTCGTATTGAGTCACATTGTGCGTATTTGGTAACTTGATAAAACAAACGGATCAAGTTATGGATACTTGTTGATCCGAGAAGCCGAATTGGGTCAAATGGAAGAGTTGTTAATCCGATAAGTCAATTGGGGGTTAAATACAAGCCTTAATGATCCGAGAAGTCGAATCGAGTCAAATAGAAGGTGCTTGTTGATCCAAAAAGCCGTATTAGGTCACATTGTGCGTCTTTGGTGACTTGATAAAACAAACGGATCAAGTTATGGATACTTGTTGATCCGAGAAGCCGAATTGTGTTAAATGAAAGACTTGTTGATCCAAGAAGTCAATTGAGATCAAATACAAGCCTTAATGATTCGAGGAGTTGAATCGAGTCAAATAGAAGGTGCTTCTTGATCCGAGAAGCCGTATTGGGTCACATTGTGCGTACTTGGTGACTTGATAAAACAAACGGATCAAGTTATGGATACTTGTTGATTCGAGAAGCCGAATTGGGTCAAATGGAAGACTTGTTAATCCGAGAAGTCAATTGGGGTCAAATACAAGCCTTAATGATCCGAGAAGTCAAATCGAGTCAAATAAAAGGTGCTTGTTGATCCGAGAAGCCGTTTTGGGTCACTTTGTGCGTACTTGGTGACATGATAAAACAAACGGATCAAGTTATGGATACTTGTTGATCCGAGAAGCCGAATTGTGTTAAATGAAAGACTTGTTGATCCGAGAAGTTAATTGAGATCAAATACAAGCCTTAATGATTCGAGGAGTTAAATCGAGTCAAATAGAAGGTGCTTCTTGATCCGAGAAGCCGTATTGGGTCACATTGTGCGTACTTGGTGACTTGATAAAACAAACGGATCAAGTTATGGATACTTGTTGATCCGAGAAGCCGAATTGGGTCAAATGGAAGACTTGTTATTCCGAGAAGTCAATTGGGGTCAAATACAAGCCTTAATGATCCGAGAAGTCGAATCGAGTCAAATAGAAGGTGCTTGTTGATCCGAGAAGCCGTTTTGGGTCACATTGTGCGTACTTGGTGACTTGATAAAACAAACGGATCAAGTTATGGATACTTGTTGATCCGAGAAGCCGAATTGGGTCAAATGGAAGACTTATTTATCCGAGAAGTCAACTGGGGTCAAATACAAGCCTTAATGATTTGAGGAGTCGAAACGAGTCAAATAGTTGGTGCTTGTTGATCCAAGAAGCCGTATTGGGTCACATTGTGCATACTTGGTAACTTGATAAAGAAAACGGATCAAGTTATGGATACTTGTTGATCCGAGAAGCCGAATTGGGTCAAATGGAAGACTTATTTATCCGAGAAGTCAACTGGGGTCAAATACAAGCCTTAATGATTTGAGAAGTCAAATCGAGTCAAATAGTTGGTGCTTGTTGATCCAAGAAGCCGTATTGGGTCACATTGTGCATACTTGGTGACTTGATAAAGAAAACGGACCAAGTTATGGATACTTGTTGATCCGAGAAGCCGAATTGGGTCAAATGGAAGACTTGTTGATCCAAGAAGTCAATTGAGATCAAATACAAGCCTTAATGATTCGAGAACTCGAATCGAGTCAAATAGAAGGTGCTTGTTGATCCGAGAAGCCGTATTGGGTCACATTGTGCGTATTTGGTAACTTGATAATACAAACGGATCAAGTTATGGATACTTGTTGATCCGAGAATCCGAATTGGGTCAAATGGAAGACTTGTTGATCCAAGAAGTCAATTGAGATATACAAGCCTTAATGATTCGAGAAGTCGAATCGAGCCAAATAGAAGGTGTTTGTTGATCCGAGAAGCCGTATTGGGTCACATTGTGCATACTTGGTGACTTGATATAACAAACGGATCAAGTTATGGATACTTGTTGATCCGAGAAGCCGAATTGGGTGAAATGGAAGACTTGTTAATCCGAGAAGTCAATTGGGGTCATATACAAGCCTTATTGATCCGAGAAGTCGAATCGAGTTAAATAGAAGGTGCTTGTTGATCCGAGAAGCCGTATTAGGTCACATTTTGCGTATTTGGTGACTTGATCAAACAAACGGATCAAGTTATGGATACTTGTTGATCCGAGAAGCCGAATTGTGTTAAATGAAAGACTTGTTGATCCGAGAAGTCAATTAAGATCAAATACAAGTTTTAATGATTCGAGAAGTCGAATCGAGTCAAATAGAAGGTGCTTGTTGATCCGAGAATTCGTATTGAGTCACATTGTGCGTATTTGGTAACTTGATAAAACAAACGGATCAAGTTATGGATACTTGTTGATCCGAGAAGCCGAATTGGGTTAAATGGAAGACTTGTTAATCCGATAAGTCAATTGGGGGTTAAATACAAGCCTTAATGATCCGAGAAGTCGAATCGAGTCAAATAGAAGGTGCTTGTTGATCCAAAAAGCCGTATTAGGTCACATTGTGCGTCTTTGGTGACTTGATAAAACAAACGGATCAAGTTATGGATACTTGTTGATCCGAGAAGCCGAATTGTGTTAAATGAAAGACTTGTTGATCCGAGAAGTCAATTGAGATAAAATACAAGCCTTAATGATTCGAGGAGTTAAATCGAGTAAAATAGAAGGTGCTTCTTGATCCGAGAAGCCGTATTGGGTCACATTGTGCGTACTTGGTGACTTGATAAAACAAACGGATCAAGTTATGGATACTTGTTGATTCGAGAAGCCGAATTGGGTCAAATGGAAGACTTGTTAATCCGAGAAGTCAATTGGGGTCAAATACAAGCCTTAATGATCCGAGAAGTCAAATCGAGTCAAATAAAAGGTGCTTGTTGATCCGAGAAGCCGTTTTGGGTCACTTTGTGCGTATTTGGTGACATGATAAAACAAACGGATCAAGTTATGGATACTTGTTGATCCGAGAAGCCGAATTGTGTTAAATGAAAGACTTGTTGATCCGAGAAGTTAATTGAGATCAAATACAAGCCTTAATGATTCGAGGAGTTAAATCGAGTCAAATAGAAGGTGCTTCTTGATCCGAGAAGCCGTATTGGGTCACATTGTGCGTACTTGGTGACTTGATAAAACAAACGGATCAAGTTATGGATACTTGTTGATCCGAGAAGCCGAATTGGGTCAAATGGAAGACTTGTTATTCCGAGAAGTCAATTGGGGTCAAATACAAGCCTTAATGATCCGAGAAGTCGAATCGAGTCAAATAGAAGGTGCTTGTTGATCCGAGAAGCCGTTTTGGGTCACATTGTGCGTACTTGGTGACTTGATAAAACAAACGGATCAAGTTATGGATACTTGTTGATCCGAGAAGCCGAATTGGGTCAAATGGAAGACTTATTTATCCGAGAAGTCAACTGGGGTCAAATACAAGCCTTAATGATTTGAGGAGTCGAAACGAGTCAAATAGTTGGTGCTTGTTGATCCAAGAAGCCGTATTGGGTCACATTGTGCATACTTGGTAACTTGATAAAGAAAACGGATCAAGTTATGGATACTTGTTGATCCGAGAAGCCGAATTGGGTCAAATGGAAGACTTATTTATCCGAGAAGTCAACTGGGGTCAAATACAAGCCTTAATGATTTGAGAAGTCAAATCGAGTCAAATAGTTGGTGCTTGTTGATCCAAGAAGCCGTATTGGGTCACATTGTGCATACTTGGTGACTTGATAAAGAAAACGGACCAAGTTATGGATACTTGTTGATCCGAGAAGCCGAATTGGGTCAAATGGAAGACTTGTTGATCCAAGAAGTCAATTGAGATCAAATACAAGCCTTAATGATTCGAGAACTCGAATCGAGTCAAATAGAAGGTGCTTGTTGATCCGAGAAGCCGTATTGGGTCACATTGTGCGTATTTGGTAACTTGATAATACAAACGGATCAAGTTATGGATACTTGTTGATCCGAGAATCCGAATTGGGTCAAATGGAAGACTTGTTGATCCAAGAAGTCAATTGAGATATACAAGCCTTAATGATTCGAGAAGTCGAATCGAGCCAAATAGAAGGTGTTTGTTGATCCGAGAAGCCGTATTGGGTCACATTGTGCATACTTGGTGACTTGATATAACAAACGGATCAAGTTATGGATACTTGTTGATCCGAGAAGCCGAATTGGGTGAAATGGAAGACTTGTTAATCCGAGAAGTCAATTGGGGTCATATACAAGCCTTATTGATCCGAGAAGTCGAATCGAGTTAAATAGAAGGTGCTTGTTGATCCGAGAAGCCGTATTAGGTCACATTTTGCGTATTTGGTGACTTGATCAAACAAACGGATCAAGTTATGGATACTTGTTGATCCGAGAAGCCGAATTGTGTTAAATGAAAGACTTGTTGATCCGAGAAGTCAATTAAGATCAAATACAAGTTTTAATGATTCGAGAAGTCGAATCGAGTCAAATAGAAGGTGCTTGTTGATCCGAGAATTCGTATTGAGTCACATTGTGCGTATTTGGTAACTTGATAAAACAAACGGATCAAGTTATGGATACTTGTTGATCCGAGAAGCCGAATTGGGTTAAATGGAAGACTTGTTAATCCGATAAGTCAATTGGGGGTTAAATACAAGCCTTAATGATCCGAGAAGTCGAATCGAGTCAAATAGAAGGTGCTTGTTGATCCAAAAAGCCGTATTAGGTCACATTGTGCGTCTTTGGTGACTTGATAAAACAAACGGATCAAGTTATGGATACTTGTTGATCCGAGAAGCCGAATTGTGTTAAATGAAAGACTTGTTGATCCGAGAAGTCAATTGAGATAAAATACAAGCCTTAATGATTCGAGGAGTTAAATCGAGTAAAATAGAAGGTGCTTCTTGATCCGAGAAGCCGTATTGGGTCACATTGTGCGTACTTGGTGACTTGATAAAACAAACGGATCAAGTTATGGATACTTGTTGATCCGAGAAGCCGAATTGGGTCAAATGGAAGACTTGTTAATCCGAGAAGTCAATCGGGGTCAAATACAACCCTTAATGATCCGAGAAGTCGAATCGAGTCAAATAGAAGGTGCTTGTTGATCCGAGAAGCCGTTTTGGGTCACATTGTGCGTACTTGGTGACATGATAAAACAAACGGATCAAGTTATGGATACTTGTTGATCCGAGAAGCCGAATTGTGTTAAATGAAAGACTTGTTGATCCGAGAAGTCAATTGAGATCAAATACAAGCCTTAATGATTCGAGGAGTTAAATCGAGTCAAATAGAAGATGCTTCTTGATCCGAGAAGCCGTATTGGGTCACATTGTGCGTACTTGGTGACTTGATAAAACAAACGGATCAAGTTATGGATACTTGTTGATCCGAGAAGCCGAATTGGGTCAAATGGAAGACTTGTTAATCCGAGAAGTCAATTGGGGTCAAATACAAGCCTTAATGATCCGAGAAGTCGAATCGAGTCAAATAGAAGGTGCTTGTTGATCCGAGAATTCGTATTGAGTCACATTGTGCGTATTTGGTAACTTGATAAAACAAACGGATCAAGTTATGGATACTTGTTGATCCGAGAAGCCGAATTGGGTCAAATGGAAGACTTGTTAATCCGATAAGTCAATTGGGGGTTAAATACAAGCCTTAATGATCCGAGAAGTCGAATCGAGTCAAATAGAAGGTGCTTGTTGATCCAAAAAGCCGTATTAGGTCACATTGTGCGTCTTTGGTGACTTGATAAAACAAACGGATCAAGTTATGGATACTTGTTGATCCGAGAAGCCGAATTGTGTTAAATGAAAGACTTGTTGATCCAAGAAGTCAATTGAGATCAAATACAAGCCTTAATGATTCGAGGAGTTGAATCGAGTCAAATAGAAGGTGCTTCTTGATCCGAGAAGCCGTATTGGGTCACATTGTGCGTACTTGGTGACTTGATAAAACAAACGGATCAAGTTATGGATACTTGTTGATCCGAGAAGCCGAATTGGGTCAAATGGAAGACTTGTTAATCCAAGAAGTCAATTGGGGTCAAATACAAGCCTTAATGATCCGAGAAGTCAAATCGAGTCAAATAGAAGGTGCTTGTTGATCCGAGAAGCCGTTTTGGGTCACTTTGTGCGTACTTGGTGACATGATAAAACAAACGGATCAAGTTATGGATACTTGTTGATCCGAGAAGCCGAATTGTGTTAAATGAAAGACTTGTTGATCCGAGAAGTCAATTGAGATCAAATACAAGCCTTAATGATTCGAGGAGTTAAATCGAGTCAAATAGAAGGTGCTTCTTGATCCGAGAAGCCGTATTGGGTCACATTGTGCGTACTTGGTGACTTGATAAAACAAACGGATCAAGTTATGGATACTTGTTGATCCGAGAAGCCGAATTGGGTCAAATGGAAGACTTGTTAATCCGAGAAGTCAATTGGGGTCAAATACAAGCCTTAATGATCCGAGAAGTCGAATCGAGTCAAATAGAAGGTGCTTGTTGATCCGAGAAGCCGTTTTGGGTCACATTGTGCGTACTTGGTGACTTGATAAAACAAATGGATCAAGTTATGGATACTTGTTGATCCGAGAAGCCGAATTGGGTCAAATGGAAGACTTATTTATCCGAGAAGTCAACTGGGGTCAAATACAAGCCTTAATGATTTGAGAAGTCGAATCGAGTCAAATAGTTGGTGCTTGTTGATCCAAGAAGCCGTATTGGGTCACATTGTGCATACTTGGTGACTTGATAAAGAAAACGGACCAAGTTATGGATACTTGTTGATCCGAGAAGCCGAATTGGGTCAAATGGAAGACTTGTTGATCCAAGAAGTCAATTGAGATCAAATACAAGCCTTAATGATTCGAGAACTCGAATCGAGTCAAATAGAAGGTGCTTGTTGATCCGAGAAGCCGTATTGGGTCACATTGTGCGTATTTGGTAACTTGATAATACAAACGGATCAAGTTATGGATACTTGTTGATCCGAGAAACCGAATTGGGTCAAATGGATGACTTATTGATCCGAGAAGTCAATTGAGGTCAAATACAAGCCTTAATGATTCGAGAAGTCGAATCGAGTCAAATAGAACGTGCTTGTTGATCCGAAAAGCCGTATTGGGTCACATTGTGCGTACTTGGTGACTTGATATAACAAACGGATCAAGTTATGGATACTTGTTGATCCGAGAAGCCGAATTGGGTGAAATGGAAGACTTGTTAATCCGAGAAGTCAATTGGGGTCATATACAAGCCTTATTGATCCGAGAAGTCGAATCGAGTTAAATAGAAGGTGCTTGTTGATCCGAGAAGCCGTATTAGGTCACATTTTGCGTATTTGGTGACTTGATCAAACAAACGGATCAAGTTATGGATACTTGTTGATCCGAGAAGCCGAATTGTGTTAAATGAAAGACTTGTTGATCCGAGAAGTCAATTAAGATCAAATACAAGTTTTAATGATTCGAGAAGTCGAATCGAGTCAAATAGAAGGTGCTTGTTGATCCGAGAATTCGTATTGAGTCACATTGTGCGTATTTGGTAACTTGATAAAACAAACGGATCAAGTTATGGATACTTGTTGATCCGAGAAGCCGAATTGGGTTAAATGGAAGACTTGTTAATCCGATAAGTCAATTGGGTGTTAAATACAAGCCTTAATGATCCGAGAAGTCGAATCGAGTCAAATAGAAGGTGCTTGTTGATCCAAAAAGCCGTATTAGGTCACATTGTGCGTCTTTGGTGACTTGATAAAACAAACGGATCAAGTTATGGATACTTGTTGATCCGAGAAGCCGAATTGTGTTAAATGAAAGACTTGTTGATCCGAGAAGTCAATTGAGATAAAATACAAGCCTTAATGATTCGAGGAGTTAAATCGAGTAAAATAGAAGGTGCTTCTTGATCCGAGAAGCCGTATTGGGTCACATTGTGCGTACTTGGTGACTTGATAAAACAAACGGATCAAGTTATGGATACTTGTTGATCCGAGAAGCCGAATTGGGTCAAATGGAAGACTTGTTAATCCGAGAAGTCAATCGGGGTCAAATACAACCCTTAATGATCCGAGAAGTCGAATCGAGTCAAATAGAAGGTGCTTGTTGATCCGAGAAGCCGTTTTGGGTCACATTGTGCGTACTTGGTGACATGATAAAACAAACGGATCAAGTTATGGATACTTGTTGATCCGAGAAGCCGAATTGTGTTAAATGAAAGACTTGTTGATCCGAGAAGTCAATTGAGATCAAATACAAGCCTTAATGATTCGAGGAGTTAAATCGAGTCAAATAGAAGATGCTTCTTGATCCGAGAAGCCGTATTGGGTCACATTGTGCGTACTTGGTGACTTGATAAAACAAACGGATCAAGTTATGGATACTTGTTGATCCGAGAAGCCGAATTGGGTCAAATGGAAGACTTGTTAATCCGAGAAGTCAATTGGGGTCAAATACAAGCCTTAATGATCCGAGAAGTCGAATCGAGTCAAATAGAAGGTGCTTGTTGATCCGAGAATTCGTATTGAGTCACATTGTGCGTATTTGGTAACTTGATAAAACAAACGGATCAAGTTATGGATACTTGTTGATCCGAGAAGCCGAATTGGGTCAAATGGAAGACTTGTTAATCCGATAAGTCAATTGGGGGTTAAATACAAGCCTTAATGATCCGAGAAGTCGAATCGAGTCAAATAGAAGGTGCTTGTTGATCCAAAAAGCCGTATTAGGTCACATTGTGCGTCTTTGGTGACTTGATAAAACAAACGGATCAAGTTATGGATACTTGTTGATCCGAGAAGCCGAATTGTGTTAAATGAAAGACTTGTTGATCCAAGAAGTCAATTGAGATCAAATACAAGCCTTAATGATTCGAGGAGTTGAATCGAGTCAAATAGAAGGTGCTTCTTGATCCGAGAAGCCGTATTGGGTCACATTGTGCGTACTTGGTGACTTGATAAAACAAACGGATCAAGTTATGGATACTTGTTGATCCGAGAAGCCGAATTGGGTCAAATGGAAGACTTGTTAATCCAAGAAGTCAATTGGGGTCAAATACAAGCCTTAATGATCCGAGAAGTCAAATCGAGTCAAATAGAAGGTGCTTGTTGATCCGAGAAGCCGTTTTGGGTCACTTTGTGCGTACTTAGTGACATGATAAAACAAACGGATCAAGTTATGGATACTTGTTGATCCGAGAAGCCGAATTGTGTTAAATGAAAGACTTGTTGATCCGAGAAGTCAATTGAGATCAAATACAAGCCTTAATGATTCGAGGAGTTAAATCGAGTCAAATAGAAGGTGCTTCTTGATCCGAGAAGCCGTATTGGGTCACATTGTGCGTACTTGGTGACTTGATAAAACAAACGGATCAAGTTATGGATACTTGTTGATCCGAGAAGCCGAATTGGGTCAAATGGAAGAGTTGTTAATCCGAGAAGTCAATTGGGGTCAAATACAAGCCTTAATGATCCGAGAAGTCGAATCGAGTCAAATAGAACGTGCTTGTTGATCCGAGAAGCCGTTTTGGGTCACATTGTGCGTACTTGGTGACTTGATAAAACAAATGGATCAAGTTATGGATACTTGTTGATCCGAGAAGCCGAATTGGGTCAAATGGAAGACTTATTTATCCGAGAAGTCAACTGGGGTCAAATACAAGCCTTAATGATTTGAGAAGTCGAATCGAGTCAAATAGTTGGTGCTTGTTGATCCAAGAAGCCGTATTGGGTCACATTGTGCATACTTGGTGACTTGATAAAGAAAACGGACCAAGTTATGGATACTTGTTGATCCGAGAAGCCGAATTGGGTCAAATGGAAGACTTGTTGATCCAAGAAGTCAATTGAGATCAAATACAAGCCTTAATGATTCGAGAACTCGAATCGAGTCAAATAGAAGGTGCTTGTTGATCCGAGAAGCCGTATTGGGTCACATTGTGCGTATTTGGTAACTTGATAATACAAACGGATCAAGTTATGGATACTTGTTGATCCGAGAAACCGAATTGGGTCAAATGGATGACTTATTGATCCGAGAAGTCAATTGAGGTCAAATACAAGCCTTAATGATTCGAGAAGTCGAATCGAGTCAAATAGAACGTGCTTGTTGATCCGAAAAGCCGTATTGGGTCACATTGTGCGTACTTGGTGACTTGATATAACAAACGGATCAAGTTATGGATACTTGTTGATCCGAGAAGCCGAATTGGGTGAAATGGAAGACTTGTTAATCCGAGAAGTCAATTGGGGTCATATACAAGCCTTATTGATCCGAGAAGTCGAATCGAGTTAAATAGAAGGTGCTTGTTGATCCGAGAAGCCGTATTAGGTCACATTTTGCGTATTTGGTGACTTGATCAAACAAACGGATCAAGTTATGGATACTTGTTGATCCGAGAAGCCGAATTGTGTTAAATGAAAGACTTGTTGATCCGAGAAGTCAATTATGATCAAATACAAGCCTTAATGATTCGAGAAGTCGAATCGAGTCAAATAGAAGGTGCTTGTTGATCCGAGAATTCGTATTGAGTCACATTGTGCGTATTTGGTAACTTGATAAAACAAACGGATCAAGTTATGGATACTTGTTGATCCGAGAAGCCGAATTGGGTTAAATGGAAGACTTGTTAATCCGATAAGTCAATTGGGGGTTAAATACAAGCCTTAATGATCCGAGAAGTCGAATCGAGTCAAATAGAAGGTGCTTGTTGATCCAAAAAGCCGTATTAGGTCACATTGTGCGTCTTTGGTGACTTGATAAAACAAACGGATCAAGTTATGGATACTTGTTGATCCGAGAAGCCGAATTGTGTTAAATGAAAGACTTGTTGATCCGAGAAGTCAATTGAGATAAAATACAAGCCTTAATGATTCGAGGAGTTAAATCGAGTAAAATAGAAGGTGCTTCTTGATCCGAGAAGCCGTATTGGGTCACATTGTGCGTACTTGGTGACTTGATAAAACAAACGGATCAAGTTATGGATACTTGTTGATCCGAGAAGCCGAATTGGGTCAAATGGAAATACTTGTTAATCCGAGAAGTCAATTGGGGTCAAATACAAGCCTTAATGATCCGAGAAGTCAAATCGAGTCAAATAGAAGGTGCTTGTTGATCCGAGAAGCCGTTTTGGGTCACTTTGTGCGTACTTGGTGACATGATAAAACAAACGGATCAAGTTATGGATACTTGTTGATCCGAGAAGCCGAATTGTGTTAAATGAAAGACTTGTTGATCCGAGAAGTCAATTGAGATCAAATACAAGCCTTAATGATTCGAGGAGTTAAATCGAGTCAAATAGAAGGTGCTTCTTGATCCGAGAAGCCGTATTGGGTCACATTGTGCGTACTTGGTGACTTGATAAAACAAACGGATCAAGTTATGGATACTTGTTGATCCGAGAAGCCGAATTGGGTCAAATGGAAGACTTGTTAATCCGAGAAGTCAATTGGGGTCAAATACAAGCCTTAATGATCCGAGAAGTCGAATCGAGTCAAATAGAAGGTGCTTGTTGATCCGAGAAGCCGTTTTGGGTCACATTGTGCGTACTTGGTGACTTGATAAAACAAATGGATCAAGTTATGGATACTTGTTGATCCGAGAAGCCGAATTGGGTCAAATGGAAGACTTATTTATCCGAGAAGTCAACTGGGGTCAAATACAAGCCTTAATGATTTGAGAAGTCGAATCGAGTCAAATAGTTGGTGCTTGTTGATCCAAGAAGCCGTATTGGGTCACATTGTGCATACTTGGTGACTTGATAAAGAAAACGGACCAAGTTATGGATACTTGTTGATCCGAGAAGCCGAATTGGGTCAAATGGAAGACTTGTTGATCCAAGAAGTCAATTGAGATCAAATACAAGCCTTAATGATTCGAGAACTCGAATCGAGTCAAATAGAAGGTGCTTGTTGATCCGAGAAGCCGTATTGGGTCACATTGTGCGTATTTGGTAACTTGATAATACAAACGGATCAAGTTATGGATACTTGTTGATCCGAGAAACCGAATTGGGTCAAATGGATGACTTATTGATCCGAGAAGTCAATTGAGGTCAAATACAAGCCTTAATGATTCGAGAAGTCGAATCGAGTCAAATAGAACGTGCTTGTTGATCCGAAAAGCCGTATTGGGTCACATTGTGCGTACTTGGTGACTTGATATAACAAACGGATCAAGTTATGGATACTTGTTGATCCGAGAAGCCGAATTGGGTGAAATGGAAGACTTGTTAATCCGAGAAGTCAATTGGGGGTTAAATACAAGCCTTAATGATCCGAGAAGTCGAATCGAGTCAAATAGAAGGTGCTTGTTGATCCAAAAAGCCGTATTAGGTCACATTGTGCGTCTTTGGTGACTTGATAAAACAAACGGATCAAGTTATGGATACTTGTTGATCCGAGAAGCCGAATTGTGTTAAATGAAAGACTTGTTGATCCGAGAAGTCAATTGAGATAAAATACAAGCCTTAATGATTCGAGGAGTTAAATCGAGTAAAATAGAAGGTGCTTCTTGATCCGAGAAGCCGTATTGGGTCACATTGTGCGTACTTGGTGACTTGATAAAACAAACGGATCAAGTTATGGATACTTGTTGATCCGAGAAGCCGAATTGGGTCAAATGGAAGACTTGTTAATCCGAGAAGTCAATTGGGGTCAAATACAAGCCTTAATGATCCGAGAAGTCGAATCGAGTCAAATAGAAGGTGCTTGTTGATCCGAGAAGCCGTTTTGGGTCACATTGTGCGTACTTGGTGACATGATAAAACAAACGGATCAAGTTATGGATACTTGTTGATCCGAGAAGCCGAATTGTGTTAAATGAAAGACTTGTTGATCCGAGAAGTCAATTGAGATCAAATACAAGCCTTAATGATTCGAGGAGTTAAATCGAGTCAAATAGAAGATGCTTCTTGATCCGAGAAGCCGTATTGGGTCACATTGTGCGTACTTGGTGACTTGATAAAACAAACGGATCAAGTTATGGATACTTGTTGATCCGAGAAGCCGAATTGGGTCAAATGGAAGACTTGTTAATCCGAGAAGTCAATTGGGGTCAAATACAAGCCTTAATGATCCGAGAAGTCAAATCGAGTCAAATAGAAGGTGCTTGTTGATCCGAGAAGCCGTTTTGGGTCACTTTGTGCGTACTTGGTGACATGATAAAACAAACGGATCAAGTTATGGATACTTGTTGATCCGAGAAGCCGAATTGTGTTAAATGAAAGACTTGTTGATCCGAGAAGTCAATTGAGATCAAATACAAGCCTTAATGATTCGAGGAGTTAAATCGAGTCAAATAGAAGGTGCTTCTTGATCCGAGAAGCCGTATTGGGTCACATTGTGCGTACTTGGTGACTTGATAAAACAAACGGATCAAGTTATGGATACTTGTTGATCCGAGAAGCCGAATTGGGTCAAATGGAAGACTTGTTAATCCGAGAAGTCAATTGGGGTCAAATACAAGCCTTAATGATCCGAGAAGTCGAATCGAGTCAAATAGAAGGTGCTTGTTGATCCGAGAAGCCGTTTTGGGTCACATTGTGCGTACTTGGTGACTTGATAAAACAAATGGATCAAGTTATGGATACTTGTTGATCCGAGAAGCCGAATTGGGTCAAATGGAAGACTTATTTATCCGAGAAGTCAACTGGGGTCAAATACAAGCCTTAATGATTTGAGAAGTCGAATCGAGTCAAATAGTTGGTGCTTGTTGATCCAAGAAGCCGTATTGGGTCACATTGTGCATACTTGGTGACTTGATAAAGAAAACGGACCAAGTTATGGATACTTGTTGATCCGAGAAGCCGAATTGGGTCAAATGGAAGACTTGTTGATCCAAGAAGTCAATTGAGATCAAATACAAGCCTTAATGATTCGAGAACTCGAATCGAGTCAAATAGAAGGTGCTTGTTGATCCGAGAAGCCGTATTGGGTCACATTGTGCGTATTTGGTAACTTGATAATACAAACGGATCAAGTTATGGATACTTGTTGATCCGAGAAACCGAATTGGGTCAAATGGATGACTTATTGATCCGAGAAGTCAATTGAGGTCAAATACAAGCCTTAATGATTCGAGAAGTCGAATCGAGTCAAATAGAACGTGCTTGTTGATCCGAAAAGCCGTATTGGGTCACATTGTGCGTACTTGGTGACTTGATATAACAAACGGATCAAGTTATGGATACTTGTTGATCCGAGAAGCCGAATTGGGTGAAATGGAAGACTTGTTAATCCGAGAAGTCAATTGGGGTCATATACAAGCCTTATTGATCCGAGAAGTCGAATCGAGTTAAATAGAAGGTGCTTGTTGATCCGAGAAGCCGTATTAGGTCACATTTTGCGTATTTGGTGACTTGATCAAACAAACGGATCAAGTTATGGATACTTGTTGATCCGAGAAGCCGAATTGTGTTAAATGAAAGACTTGTTGATCCGAGAAGTCAATTAAGATCAAATACAAGTTTTAATGATTCGAGAAGTCGAATCGAGTCAAATAGAAGGTGCTTGTTGATCCGAGAATTCGTATTGAGTCACATTGTGCGTATTTGGTAACTTGATAAAACAAACGGATCAAGTTATGGATACTTGTTGATCCGAGAAGCCGAATTGGGTTAAATGGAAGACTTGTTAATCCGATAAGTCAATTGGGTGTTAAATACAAGCCTTAATGATCCGAGAAGTCGAATCGAGTCAAATAGAAGGTGCTTGTTGATCCAAAAAGCCGTATTAGGTCACATTGTGCGTCTTTGGTGACATGATAAAACAAACGGATCAAGTTATGGATACTTGTTGATCCGAGAAGCCGAATTGTGTTAAATGAAAGACTTGTTGATCCGAGAAGTCAATTGAGATAAAATACAAGCCTTAATGATTCGAGGAGTTAAATCGAGTAAAATAGAAGGTGCTTCTTGATCCGAGAAGCCGTATTGGGTCACATTGTGCGTACTTGGTGACTTGATAAAACAAACGGATCAAGTTATGGATACTTGTTGATCCGAGAAGCCGAATTGGGTCAAATGGAAGACTTGTTAATCCGAGAAGTCAATCGGGGTCAAATACAACCCTTAATGATCCGAGAAGTCGAATCGAGTCAAATAGAAGGTGCTTGTTGATCCGAGAAGCCGTTTTGGGTCACATTGTGCGTACTTGGTGACATGATAAAACAAACGGATCAAGTTATGGATACTTGTTGATCCGAGAAGCCGAATTGTGTTAAATGAAAGACTTGTTGATCCGAGAAGTCAATTGAGATCAAATACAAGCCTTAATGATTCGAGGAGTTAAATCGAGTCAAATAGAAGATGCTTCTTGATCCGAGAAGCCGTATTGGGTCACATTATGCGTACTTGGTGACTTGATAAAACAAACGGATCAAGTTATGGATACTTGTTGATCCGAGAAGCCGAATTGGGTCAAATGGAAGACTTGTTAATCCGAGAAGTCAATTGGGGTCAAATACAAGCCTTAATGATCCGAGAAGTCGAATCGAGTCAAATAGAAGGTGCTTGTTGATCCGAGAATTCGTATTGAGTCACATTGTGCGTATTTGGTAACTTGATAAAACAAACGGATCAAGTTATGGATACTTGTTGATCCGAGAAGCCGAATTGGGTCAAATGGAAGACTTGTTAATCCGATAAGTCAATTGGGGGTTAAATACAAGCCTTAATGATCCGAGAAGTCGAATCGAGTCAAATAGAAGGTGCTTGTTGATCCAAAAAGCCGTATTAGGTCACATTGTGCGTCTTTGGTGACTTGATAAAACAAACGGATCAAGTTATGGATACTTGTTGATCCGAGAAGCCGAATTGTGTTAAATGAAAGACTTGTTGATCCAAGAAGTCAATTGAGATCAAATACAAGCCTTAATGATTCGAGGAGTTGAATCGAGTCAAATAGAAGGTGCTTCTTGATCCGAGAAGCCGTATTGGGTCACATTGTGCGTACTTGGTGACTTGATAAAACAAACGGATCAAGTTATGGATACTTGTTGATCCGAGAAGCCGAATTGGGTCAAATGGAAGACTTGTTAATCCAAGAAGTCAATTGGGGTCAAATACAAGCCTTAATGATCCGAGAAGTCAAATCGAGTCAAATAGAAGGTGCTTGTTGATCCGAGAAGCCGTTTTGGGTCACTTTGTGCGTACTTAGTGACATGATAAAACAAACGGATCAAGTTATGGATACTTGTTGATCCGAGAAGCCGAATTGTGTTAAATGAAAGACTTGTTGATCCGAGAAGTCAATTGAGATCAAATACAAGCCTTAATGATTCGAGGAGTTAAATCGAGTCAAATAGAAGGTGCTTCTTGATCCGAGAAGCCGTATTGGGTCACATTGTGCGTACTTGGTGACTTGATAAAACAAACGGATCAAGTTATGGATACTTGTTGATCCGAGAAGCCGAATTGGGTCAAATGGAAGACTTGTTAATCCGAGAAGTCAATTGGGGTCAAATACAAGCCTTAATGATCCGAGAAGTCGAATCGAGTCAAATAGAAGGTGCTTGTTGATCCGAGAAGCCGTTTTGGGTCACATTGTGCGTACTTGGTGACTTGATAAAACAAATGGATCAAGTTATGGATACTTGTTGATCCGAGAAGCCGAATTGGGTCAAATGGAAGACTTATTTATCCGAGAAGTCAACTGGGGTCAAATACAAGCCTTAATGATTTGAGAAGTCGAATCGAGTCAAATAGTTGGTGCTTGTTGATCCAAGAAGCCGTATTGGGTCACATTGTGCATACTTGGTGACTTGATAAAGAAAACGGACCAAGTTATGGATACTTGTTGATCCGAGAAGCCGAATTGGGTCAAATGGAAGACTTGTTGATCCAAGAAGTCAATTGAGATCAAATACAAGCCTTAATGATTCGAGAACTCGAATCGAGTCAAATAGAAGGTGCTTGTTGATCCGAGAAGCCGTATTGGGTCACATTGTGCGTATTTGGTAACTTGATAATACAAACGGATCAAGTTATGGATACTTGTTGATCCGAGAAACCGAATTGGGTCAAATGGATGACTTATTGATCCGAGAAGTCAATTGAGGTCAAATACAAGCCTTAATGATTCGAGAAGTCGAATCGAGTCAAATAGAACGTGCTTGTTGATCCGAAAAGCCGTATTGGGTCACATTGTGCGTACTTGGTGACTTGATAAAACAAACGGATCAAGTTATGGATACTTGTTGATCCGAGAAGCCGAATTGGGTCAAATGGAAGACTTGTTAATCCGAGAAGTCAATCGGGGTCAAATACAACCCTTAATGATCCGAGAAGTCGAATCGAGTCAAATAGAAGGTGCTTGTTGATCCGAGAAGCCGTTTTGGGTCACATTGTGCGTACTTGGTGACATGATAAAACAAACGGATCAAGTTATGGATACTTGTTGATCCGAGAAGCCGAATTGTGTTAAATGAAAGACTTGTTGATCCGAGAAGTCAATTGAGATCAAATACAAGCCTTAATGATTCGAGGAGTTAAATCGAGTCAAATAGAAGATGCTTCTTGATCCGAGAAGCCGTATTGGGTCACATTATGCGTACTTGGTGACTTGATAAAACAAACGGATCAAGTTATGGATACTTGTTGATCCGAGAAGCCGAATTGGGTCAAATGGAAGACTTGTTAATCCGAGAAGTCAATTGGGGTCAAATACAAGCCTTAATGATCCGAGAAGTCGAATCGAGTCAAATAGAAGGTGCTTGTTGATCCGAGAATTCGTATTGAGTCACATTGTGCGTATTTGGTAACTTGATAAAACAAACGGATCAAGTTATGGATACTTGTTGATCCGAGAAGCCGAATTGGGTCAAATGGAAGACTTGTTAATCCGATAAGTCAATTGGGGGTTAAATACAAGCCTTAATGATCCGAGAAGTCGAATCGAGTCAAATAGAAGGTGCTTGTTGATCCAAAAAGCCGTATTAGGTCACATTGTGCGTCTTTGGTGACTTGATAAAACAAACGGATCAAGTTATGGATACTTGTTGATCCGAGAAGCCGAATTGTGTTAAATGAAAGACTTGTTGATCCAAGAAGTCAATTGAGATCAAATACAAGCCTTAATGATTCGAGGAGTTGAATCGAGTCAAATAGAAGGTGCTTCTTGATCCGAGAAGCCGTATTGGGTCACATTGTGCGTACTTGGTGACTTGATAAAACAAACGGATCAAGTTATGGATACTTGTTGATCCGAGAAGCCGAATTGGGTCAAATGGAAGACTTGTTAATCCAAGAAGTCAATTGGGGTCAAATACAAGCCTTAATGATCCGAGAAGTCAAATCGAGTCAAATAGAAGGTGCTTGTTGATCCGAGAAGCCGTTTTGGGTCACTTTGTGCGTACTTAGTGACATGATAAAACAAACGGATCAAGTTATGGATACTTGTTGATCCGAGAAGCCGAATTGTGTTAAATGAAAGACTTGTTGATCCGAGAAGTCAATTGAGATCAAATACAAGCCTTAATGATTCGAGGAGTTAAATCGAGTCAAATAGAAGGTGCTTCTTGATCCGAGAAGCCGTATTGGGTCACATTGTGCGTACTTGGTGACTTGATAAAACAAACGGATCAAGTTATGGATACTTGTTGATCCGAGAAGCCGAATTGGGTCAAATGGAAGACTTGTTAATCCGAGAAGTCAATTGGGGTCAAATACAAGCCTTAATGATCCGAGAAGTCGAATCGAGTCAAATAGAAGGTGCTTGTTGATCCGAGAAGCCGTTTTGGGTCACATTGTGCGTACTTGGTGACTTGATAAAACAAATGGATCAAGTTATGGATACTTGTTGATCCGAGAAGCCGAATTGGGTCAAATGGAAGACTTATTTATCCGAGAAGTCAACTGGGGTCAAATACAAGCCTTAATGATTTGAGAAGTCGAATCGAGTCAAATAGTTGGTGCTTGTTGATCCAAGAAGCCGTATTGGGTCACATTGTGCATACTTGGTGACTTGATAAAGAAAACGGACCAAGTTATGGATACTTGTTGATCCGAGAAGCCGAATTGGGTCAAATGGAAGACTTGTTGATCCAAGAAGTCAATTGAGATCAAATACAAGCCTTAATGATTCGAGAACTCGAATCGAGTCAAATAGAAGGTGCTTGTTGATCCGAGAAGCCGTATTGGGTCACATTGTGCGTATTTGGTAACTTGATAATACAAACGGATCAAGTTATGGATACTTGTTGATCCGAGAAACCGAATTGGGTCAAATGGATGACTTATTGATCCGAGAAGTCAATTGAGGTCAAATACAAGCCTTAATGATTCGAGAAGTCGAATCGAGTTAAATAGAAGGTGCTTGTTGATCCGAGAAGCCGTATTAGGTCACATTTTGCGTATTTGGTGACTTGATCAAACAAACGGATCAAGTTATGGATACTTGTTGATCCGAGAAGCCGAATTGTGTTAAATGAAAGACTTGTTGATCCGAGAAGTCAATTATGATCAAATACAAGCCTTAATGATTCGAGAAGTCGAATCGAGTCAAATAGAAGGTGCTTGTTGATCCGAGAATTCGTATTGAGTCACATTGTGCGTATTTGGTAACTTGATAAAACAAACGGATCAAGTTATGGATACTTGTTGATCCGAGAAGCCGAATTGGGTTAAATGGAAGACTTGTTAATCCGATAAGTCAATTGGGGGTTAAATACAAGCCTTAATGATCCGAGAAGTCGAATCGAGTCAAATAGAAGATGCTTGTTGATCCAAAAAGCCGTATTAGGTCACATTGTGCGTCTTTGGTGACTTGATAAAACAAACGGATCAAGTTATGGATACTTGTTGATCCGAGAAGCCGAATTGTGTTAAATGAAAGACTTGTTGATCCGAGAAGTCAATTGAGATAAAATACAAGCCTTAATGATTCGAGGAGTTAAATCGAGTAAAATAGAAGGTGCTTCTTGATCCGAGAAGCCGTATTGGGTCACATTGTGCGTACTTGGTGACTTGATAAAACAAACGGATCAAGTTATGGATACTTGTTGATCCGAGAAGCCGAATTGGGTCAAATGGAAGACTTGTTAATCCGAGAAGTCAATTGGGGTCAAATACAAGCCTTAATGATCCGAGAAGTCGAATCGAGTCAAATAGAAGGTGCTTGTTGATCCGAGAAGCCGTTTTGGGTCACATTGTGCGTACTTGGTGACATGATAAAACAAACGGATCAAGTTATGGATACTTGTTGATCCGAGAAGCCGAATTGTGTTAAATGAAAGACTTGTTGATCCGAGAAGTCAATTGAGATCAAATACAAGCCTTAATGATTCGAGGAGTTAAATCGAGTCAAATAGAAGATGCTTCTTGATCCGAGAAGCCGTATTGGGTCACATTGTGCGTACTTGGTGACTTGATAAAACAAACGGATCAAGTTATGGATACTTGTTGATCCGAGAAGCCGAATTGGGTCAAATGGAAGACTTGTTAATCCGAGAAGTCAATTGGGGTCAAATACAAGCCTTAATGATCCGAGAAGTCAAATCGAGTCAAATAGAAGGTGCTTGTTGATCCGAGAAGCCGTTTTGGGTCACTTTGTGCGTACTTGGTGACATGATAAAACAAACGGATCAAGTTATGGATACTTGTTGATCCGAGAAGCCGAATTGTGTTAAATGAAAGACTTGTTGATCCGAGAAGTCAATTGAGATCAAATACAAGCCTTAATGATTCGAGGAGTTAAATCGAGTCAAATAGAAGGTGCTTCTTGATCCGAGAAGCCGTATTGGGTCACATTGTGCGTACTTGGTGACTTGATAAAACAAACGGATCAAGTTATGGATACTTGTTGATCCGAGAAGCCGAATTGGGTCAAATGGAAGACTTGTTAATCCGAGAAGTCAATTGGGGTCAAATACAAGCCTTAATGATCCGATAAGTCGAATCGAGTCAAATAGAAGGTGCTTGTTGATCCGAGAAGCCGTTTTGGGTCACATTGTGCGTACTTGGTGACTTGATAAAACAAATGGATCAAGTTATGGATACTTGTTGATCCGAGAAGCCGAATTGGGTCAAATGGAAGACTTATTTATCCGAGAAGTCAACTGGGGTCAAATACAAGCCTTAATGATTTGAGAAGTCGAATCGAGTCAAATAGTTGGTGCTTGTTGATCCAAGAAGCCGTATTGGGTCACATTGTGCATACTTGGTGACTTGATAAAGAAAACGGACCAAGTTATGGATACTTGTTGATCCGAGAAGCCGAATTGGGTCAAATGGAAGACTTGTTGATCCAAGAAGTCAATTGAGATCAAATACAAGCCTTAATGATTCGAGAACTCGAATCGAGTCAAATAGAAGGTGCTTGTTGATCCGAGAAGCCGTATTGGGTCACATTATGCGTATTTGGTAACTTGATAATACAAACGGATCAAGTTATGGATACTTGTTGATCCGAGAAACCGAATTGGGTCAAATGGATGACTTATTGATCCGAGAAGTCAATTGAGGTCAAATACAAGCCTTAATGATTCGAGAAGTCGAATCGAGTCAAATAGAACGTGCTTGTTGATCCGAAAAGCCGTATTGGGTCACATTGTGCGTACTTGGTGACTTGATATAACAAACGGATCAAGTTATGGATACTTGTTGATCCGAGAAGTCGAATTGGGTGAAATGGAAGACTTGTTAATCCGAGAAGTCAATTGGGGTCATATACAAGCCTTATTGATCCGAGAAGTCGAATCGAGTTAAATAGAAGGTGCTTGTTGATCCGAGAAGCCGTATTAGGTCACATTTTGCGTATTTGGTGACTTGATCAAACAAACGGATCAAGTTATGGATACTTGTTGATCCGAGAAGCCGAATTGTGTTAAATGAAAGACTTGTTGATCCGAGAAGTCAATTATGATCAAATACAAGCCTTAATGATTCGAGAAGTCGAATCGAGTCAAATAGAAGGTGCTTGTTGATCCGAGAATTCGTATTGAGTCACATTGTGCGTATTTGGTAACTTGATAAAACAAACGGATCAAGTTATGGATACTTGTTGATCCGAGAAGCCGAATTGGGTTAAATGGAAGACTTGTTAATCCGATAAGTCAATTGGGGGTTAAATACAAGACTTAATGATCCGAGAAGTCGAATCGAGTCAAATAGAAGGTGCTTGTTGATCCAAAAAGCCGTATTAGGTCACATTGTGCGTCTTTGGTGACTTGATAAAACAAACGGATCAAGTTATGGATACTTGTTGATCCGAGAAGCCGAATTGTGTTAAATGAAAGACTTGTTGATCCGAGAAGTCAATTGAGATAAAATACAAGCCTTAATGATTCGAGGAGTTAAATCGAGTAAAATAGAAGGTGCTTCTTGATCCGAGAAGCCGTATTGGGTCACATTGTGCGTACTTGGTGACTTGATAAAACAAACGGATCAAGTTATGGATACTTGTTGATCCGAGAAGCCGAATTGGGTCAAATGGAAGACTTGTTAATCCGAGAAGTCAATTGGGGTCAAATACAAGCCTTAATGATCCGAGAAGTCGAATCGAGTCAAATAGAAGGTGCTTGTTGATCCGAGAAGCCGTTTTGGGTCACATTGTGCGTACTTGGTGACATGATAAAACAAACGGATCAAGTTATGGATACTTGTTGATCCGAGAAGCCGAATTGTGTTAAATGAAAGACTTGTTGATCCGAGAAGTCAATTGAGATCAAATACAAGCCTTAATGATTCGAGGAGTTAAATCGAGTCAAATAGAAGATGCTTCTTGATCCGAGAAGCCGTATTGGGTCACATTGTGCGTACTTGGTGACTTGATAAAACAAACGGATCAAGTTATGGATACTTGTTGATCCGAGAAGCCGAATTGGGTCAAATGGAAGACTTGTTAATCCGAGAAGTCAATTGGGGTCAAATACAAGCCTTAATGATCCGAGAAGTCGAATCGAGTCAAATAGAAGGTGCTTGTTGATCCGAGAAGCCGTTTTGGGTCACATTGTGCGTACTTGGTGACTTGATAAAACAAACGGATCAAGTTATGGATACTTGTTGATCCGAGAAGCCGAATTGGGTCAAATGGAAGACTTATTTATCCGAGAAGTCAACTGGGGTCAAATACAAGCCTTAATGATTTGAGGAGTCGAATCGAGTCAAATAGTTGGTGCTTGTTGATCCAAGAAGCCGTATTGGGTCACATTGTGCAAACTTGGTAACTTGATAAAGAAAACGGATCAAGTTATGGATACTTGTTGATCCGAGAAGCAGAAATTGGGTCAAATGGAAGACTTGTTGATCCGAGAAGTTAATTGGGGTCAAATACAAGCCTTAATGATTTATAAAGTCAAATCGAGTAAAATACTTGGTGCTTATTGATCCGAGAACTCGTATTGGGTCACATTGTGCGTACTTAGTGACTTGATAAAATAAACGGATCATGTTATGGATACTTGTTGATCCGAGAAGCCGAATTGGGTCATATGGAAGACTTGTTGATCTGAGAAGTCAATTGAGATCAAATACAAGCCTTAATGATTCGAGAAGTCGAATCGAGTCAAATAGAACGTGCTTGTTGATCCGAAAAGCCGTATTGGGTCACATTGTGCGTACTTGGTGACTTGATAAAACAAACGGATCAAGTTATGGATACTTGTTGATCCGAGAAGCCGAATTGTGTGAAATGGAAGACTTGTTAATCCGAGAAGTCAATTGGGGTCAAATACAAGCCTTAATGATCCGAGAAGTCGAATCGAGTTAAATAGAAGGTGCTTGTTGATCCGAGAAGCCGTATTAGGTCACATTTTGCGTATTTGGTGACTTGATAAAACAAACGGATCAAGTTATGGATACTTGTTGATCCGAGAAGCCGAATTGTGTTAAATGAAAGACTTGTTGATCCGAGAAGTCAATTGAGATCAAATACAAGCCTTAATGATTCGAGAACTCGAATCGAGTCAAATAGAATGTGCTTGTTGATCCGAGAAGCCGTATTGGGTAACATTGTGGGTATTTGGTGACTTGATAAAACAAACGGATTATGTAATGGATACTGGTTGATCCGAGAAACCGAATTAGGTCAAATGGATGACTTATTGATCCGAGAAGTCAATTGAGGTCAAATACAAGCCTTAATGATTCAAGAAGTCGAATCGAGTCAAATAGAAGATGCTTGTTGATCCGAGAAGTCGTATTGGGTCACATTGTGCGTACTTGGTGACTTGATAAAACAAACGGATCTAGTTATCGATACTTGTTGATCCGAGAAGGTCAAATGGAAGACTTGTTAATCCGAGAAGTCAATTGGGGTTAAATACAAGCCTTGGTGATCCGAGAAGTCGAATCGAGTCAAATAGAAGGTGCTTGTTGATCCGAAAAACCGTATTAGGTCACATTGTGCTTATTTGGTGACTTGATAAAACAAACGGATCAAGTTATGGATACATGTTGATCCGAGGATCCGAATTGGGTCAAATGGAAGACTTGTTGATCCAAGAAGTCAATTGAGATCAAATACAAGCCTTAATGATTCGAGAAGTCAAATCGAGTCAAATAGAAGGTGCTTGTTGATCCGAGAAGCTGTATTGGGTCACATTGTGCATACTTGGTGACTTGATAAAACAAACGGATCAAGTTATGGATACTTGTTGATCCGAGAAGCCGATTTGGGTCAAATGGAAGACTTGTTAATCCGAGAAGTCAATTGGGGTCTAATACAAGCCTTAATGACCCGAGAAGTCGAATCGAGTCAAATAGAAGGTGCTTGTTGATCCGAGAAGTCGTATTAGGCCACATTTTGCGTATTTGGTGACTTGATCAAACAAACGGATCAAGTTATGGATACTTGTTGATCCGAGAAGCCGAATTGTGTTAAATGAAAGACTTGTTGATCCGAGAAGTCAATTAAGATCAAATACAAGCCTTAATGATTCGAGAAGTCGAATCGAGTCAAATAGAAGGTGCTTGTTGATCCGAGAATTCGTATTGAGTCACATTGTGCGTATTTGGTAACTTGATAAAACAAACGGATCAAGTTATGGATACTTGTTGATCCGAGAAGCCGAATTGGGTTAAATGGAAGACTTGTTAATCCGATAAGTCAATTGGGGGTTAAATACAAGCCTTAATGATCCGAGAAGTCGAATCGAGTCAAATAGAAGGTGCTTGTTGATCCAAAAAGCCGTATTAGGTCACATTGTGCGTCTTTGGTGACTTGATAAAACAAACGGATCAAGTTATGGATACTTGTTGATCCGAGAAGCCGAATTGTGTTAAATGAAAGACTTGTTGATCCGAGAAGTCAATTGAGATAAAATACAAGCCTTAATGATTCGAGGAGTTAAATCGAGTAAAATAGAAGGTGCTTCTTGATCCGAGAAGCCGTATTGGGTCACATTGTGCGTACTTGGTGACTTGATAAAACAAACGGATCAAGTTATGGATACTTGTTGATCCGAGAAGCCGAATTGGGTCAAATGGAAGACTTGTTAATCCGAGAAGTCAATTGGGGTCAAATACAAGCCTTAATGATCCGAGAAGTCGAATCGAGTCAAATAGAAGGTGCTTGTTGATCCGAGAAGCCGTTTTGGGTCACATTGTGCGTACTTGGTGACATGATAAAACAAACGGATCAAGTTATGGATACTTGTTGATCCGAGAAGCCGAATTGTGTTAAATGAAAGACTTGTTGATCCGAGAAGTCAATTGAGATCAAATACAAGCCTTAATGATTCGAGGAGTTAAATCGAGTCAAATAGAAGATGCTTCTTGATCCGAGAAGCCGTATTGGGTCACATTGTGCGTACTTGGTGACTTGATAAAACAAACGGATCAAGTTATGGATACTTGTTGATCCGAGAAGCCGAATTGGGTCAAATGGAAGACTTGTTAATCCGAGAAGTCAATTGGGGTCAAATACAAGCCTTAATGATCCGAGAAGTCGAATCGAGTTAAATAGAAGGTGCTTGTTGATCCGAGAAGCCGTATTAGGTCACATTTTGCGTATTTGGTGACTTGATAAAATAAACGGATCAAGTTATGGATACTTGTTGATCCGAGAAGCCGAATTGTGTTAAATGAAAGACTTGTTGATCCGAGAAGTCAATTGAGATCAAATACAAGCCTTAATGATTCGAGAACTTGAATCGAGTCAAATAGAATGTGCTTGTTGATCCGAGAAGCCGTATTGGGTAACATTGTGGGTATTTGGTGACTTGATAAAACAAACGGATTATGTTATGGATACTTGTTGATCCGAGAAACCGAATTAGGTCAAATGGATGACTTATTGATCCGAGAAGTCAATTGAGGTCAAATACAAGCCTTAATGATTCAAGAAGTCGAATCGAGTCAAATAGAAGGTGCTTGTTGATCCGAGAAGTCGTATTGGGTCACATTGTGCGTACTTGGTGACTTGATAAAACAAACGGATCAAGTTATCGATACTTGTTGATCCGAGAAGTCGAATTGGGTCAAATGGATGACTTGTTAATCCGAGAAGTCAATTGGGGTTAAATACAAGCCTTAGTGATCCGAGAAGTCGAATCGAGTCAAATAGAAGGTGCTTGTTGATCCGAAAAACCGTATTAGGTCACATTGTGCTTATTTGGTGACTTGATAAAACAAACGGATCAAGTTATGGATACATGTTGATCCGAGGATCCGAATTGGGTCAAATGGAAGACTTGTTGATCCAAGAAGTCAATTGAGATCAAATACATGCCTTAATGATTCGAGAAGTCAAATCGAGTCAAATAGAAGGTGCTTGTTGATCCGAGAAGCCGTATTGGGTAACATTGTGCGTATTTGGTGACTTGATAAAACAAACGGATCAAGTTATGGATACTTGTTGATCCGAAAAATCGAATTGGGTCAAATGGATGACTTATTGATCCGAGAAGTCAATTGAGGTCAAACACAAGCCTTAATGATTCAAGAAGTCGAATCGAGTCAAATAGAAGGTGCTTGTTGATCCGAGAAGTCGTATTGGGTCACATTGTGCGTATTTGGTGACTTGATAAAACAAACGGATCAAGTTATCGATACTTGTTGATCCGAGAAGACGAATTGGGTCAAATGGAAGACTTGTTAATCCGAGAAGTCAATTGGGGTTAAATACAAGCCTTAGTGATCCGAGAAGTCGAATCGAGTCAAATAGAAGGTGCTTGTTGATCCGAAAAACCGTATTAGGTCACATTGTGCGTATTTGGTGACTTGATAAAACAAACGGATCAAGTTATGGATACTTGTTGATCCGAGAATCCGAATTGGGTCAAATGGAAGACTTGTTGATCCAAGAAGTCAATTGAGATATACAAGCCTTAATGATTCGAGAAGTCGAATCGAGCCAAATAGAAGGTGCTTGTTGATCCAAGAAGCCGTATTGGGTCACATTGTGCATACTTGGTGACTTGATAAAACAAACAGATCAAGTTATGGATACTTGTTGATCCGAGAAGCCGATTTGGGTCAAATGGAAGACTTGTTAATCCGAGAAGTCAATTGGGGTCAAATACAAGCCTTAATGATCCGAGAAGTCGAATCGAGTCAAATAGAAGGTGCTTGTTGATCCGAAAAGCCGTATTAGGTCACATTGTGCGTATTTGGTGACTTGATAAAACAAACGGATCAAGTTATGGATACTTGTTGATCCGAGAAGCCGAATTGTGTTAAATGAAAGACTTGTTGATCCGAGAAGTCAATTGAGATCAAATACAAGCCTTAATGATTCGAGAACTCGAATCGAGTCAAATAGAAGGTGCTTGTTGATCCGAGAAGCCGTATTGAGTCACATTGTGCGTATTTTGTAACTTGATAAAACAAACGGATCAAGTTATGGATACTTGTTGATCCAAGATACCGAATTGGGTCAAATGGATGACTTATTGATCCGAGAAGTCAATTGAGATCAAATACAAGCCCTAATGATTCAAGAAGTCGAATCGAGTCAAATAGAAGGTGCTTGTTGATCCGAGAAGTCGTATTGGGTCACATTGTGCGTACTTGGTGACTTGATAAAACAAACGGATCAAGTTATCGATACTTGCTGATCCGAGAAGCCGAATTGGGTGAAATGGAAGACTTGTTAATCCGAGAAGTCAATTGGGGTTAAATACAAGCCTAAATGATCCGAGAAGTCGAATCGAGTCAAATAGAAGGTGCTTGTTGATCCAAAAAGCCGTATTAGGTGACATTGTGCGTCTTTGGTGACTTGATAAAACAAACGGATCAAGTTATGGATACTTGTTGATCCGAGAAGCCGAATTGTGTTAAATGAAAGACTTGTTGATTCGAGAAGTCAATTAAGATCAAATACAAGCCTTAATGATTCGAGGAGTTAAATCGAGTCAAATAGAAGGTGCTTCTTGATCCGAGAAGCCGTATTGGGTCACATTGTGCGTACTTGGTGACTTGATAAAACAAACGGATCAAGTTATGGATACTTGTTGATCCGAGAAGCCGAATTGGGTCAAATGGAAGACTTGTTAATCCGAGATGTTAATTGGGGTCAAATACAAGCCTTAATGATCCGAAAAGTCGAATCGAGTCAAATAGAAGGTGCTTGTTGATCCGAGAAGCCGTTTTGGGTCACATTGTGCCTACTTGGTGACTTGATAAAACAAACGGATCAAGTTATGGATACTTGTTGATCCGAGAAGCGGAATTGGGTCAAATGGAAGACTTATTTATCCGAGAAGTCAACTGGGGTCAAATACAAGCCTTAATGATTTGAGAAGTCGAATCGAGTCAAATAGTTGGTGCTTGTTGATCCAAGAAGCCGTATTGGGTCACATTGTGCATACTTGGTGACTTGATAAAGAAAACGGATCAAGTTATGGATACTTGTTGATCCGAGAAGCCGAATTGGGTCAAATGGAAGACTTGTTGACCCGAGAAGTTAATTGGGGTTAAATACAAACCTTAATGATTTATAAAGTCGAATCGAGTAAAATACGTGGTACTTATTAATCCGAGAAGTCGTATTGGGTCACATTGTGCGCACTTAGTGACTTGATAAAACAAACGGATCACGTTATGGATACTTGTTGATCCGAGAAGCCGAATTGGGTCAAATGGAAGGCTTGTTGATCCGAGAAGTCAATTGAGATCAAATACAAGCCTTAATGATTCGAGGAGTTAAATCGAGTCAAATAGAAGGTCCTTCTTGATCCGAGAAGCCGTATTGGGTCACATTGTGCGTACTTGGTGACTTGATAAAACAAACGGATCAAGTTATGGATACTTGTTGATCCGAGAAGCCGAATTGGGTCAAATGGAAGACTTGTTAATCCGAGATGTTAATTGGGGTCAAATACAAGCCTTAATGATCCGAGAAGTCGAATCGAGTCAAATAGAAGGTGCTTGTTGATCCGAGAAGCCGTATTGGGTCACATTGTGCGTACTTGGTGACTTGATAAAACAAACGGATCAAGTTATGCATACTTGTTGATCCGAGAAGCCGAATTGGGTCAAATGGAAGACTTATTTATCCAAGAAGTCAACTGGGGTCAAATACAAGCCTTAATGATTTGAGAAGTCGAATCGAGTCAAATAGTTGGGGCTTGTTGATCCAAGAAGCCGTATTGGGTCACATTGTGCATACTTGGTGACTTGATAAAGAAAACGGATCAAGTTATGGATACTTGTTGATCCGAGAAGCCGAATTGGGTCAAATGGATGACTTATTGATCCGAGAAGTCAATTGAGATCAAATACAAGCCTTAATGATTCGAGAAGTCGAATCGAGTCAAATAGAAGGTGCTTGTTGATCCGAAAAGCCGTATTGGGTCACATTGTGCGTACTTGGTGACTTGATAAAATAAACGGATCAAGTTATTGATACTTGTTGATCCGAGAAGCCGATTTGGGTCAAATGGAAGACTTGTTAATCCGAGAAGTCAATTGGGGTCAAATACAAGCCTTAATGATCCGAGAAGTCGAATCGAGTCAAATAGAAGGTGCTTGTTGATCCGAAAAGCCGTATTGGGTCACATTGTGCGTACTTGGTGACTTGATAAAACAAACGGATCAAGTTATGGATACTTGTTGATCCGAGAAGCCGAATTGTGTTAAATGAAAGACTTGTTGATCCGAGAAGTCAACTGAGATCAAATACAAGCCTTAATGATTCGAGAACTCGAATCGAGTCAAATAGAATGTGCTTGTTGATCCGAGAAGCCGTATTGGGTAACATTGTGCGTATTTGGTGACTTGATAAAACAAACGGATCAAGTTATGGATACTTGTTGATCCGAGAAGCCGAATTGGGTCAAATGGAAGACTTGTTAATCCGATAAGTCAATTGGGGTTAAATACAAGCCTTAATGATCCGAGAAGTCGAATCGAGTCAAATAGAAGGTGCTTGTTGATCCAAAAAGCCGTATTAGGTCACATTGTGCGTCTTTGGTGACTTGATAAAACAAGCGGATCAAGTTATGGATACTTGTTGATCCGAGAAGCCGAATTGTGTTAAATGAAAGACTTGTTGATCCGAGAAGTCAATTGAGATCAAATACAAGCCTTAATGATTCGAGGAGTTAAATCGAGTCAAATAGAAGGTGCTTCTTGATCCGAGAACCCGTATTGGGTCACATTGTGCGTACTTGGTGACTTGATAAAACAAACGGATCAAGTTATGGATACTTGTTGATACGAGAAGCCGAATTGGGTCAAATGGAAGACTTGTTAATCCGAGAAGTCAATTGGGGTCAAATACAAGCCTTAATGATCCGAGAAGTCGAATCGAGTCAAATAGAAGGTGCTTGTTGATCCGAGAAGCCGTTTTGGGTCACATTGTGCGTACTTGGTGACATGATAAAACAAACGGATCAAGTTATGGATGCTTGTTGATCCGAGAAGCCGAATTGTGTTAAATGAAAGATTTGTTGATCCGAGAAGGCAATTGAGATCAAATACAAGCCTTAATGATTCGAGGAGTTAAATCGAGTCAAATAGAAGGTGCTTCTTGATCCGAGAAGCCGTATTGGGTCACATTGTGCGTACTTGGTGACTTGATAAAACAAACGGATCAAGTTATGGATACTTGTTGATCCGAGAAGCCGAATTGGGTCAAATGGAAGACTTGTTAATCCGAGAAGTCAATTGGGGTCAAATACAAGCCTTAATGATCCGAGAAGTCGAATCGAGTCAAATAGAAGGTGCTTGTTGATCCGAGAAGCCGTTTTGGGTCACATTGTGCGTACTTGGTGACTTGATAAAACAAACGGATCAAGTTATCGATACTTGTTGATCCGAGAAGCCGAATTGGGTCAAATGGAAGACTTATTTATCCGAGAAGTCAACTGGGGTCAAATACAAGCCTTAATGATTTGAGAAGTCGAATCGAGTCAAATAGTTGGTGCTTGTTGATCCAAGAAGCCGTATTGGGTCACATTGTGCATAGTTGGTGACTTGATAAAGAAAACGGATCAAGTTATGGATACTTGTTGATCCGAGAAGCCGAATTGGGTCAAATGGAAGACTTGTTGATCCGAGAAGTTAATTGGGGTCAAATACAAGCCTTAATGATTTATAAAGTCGAATCGAGTAAAATACTTGGTGCTTATTGATCCGAGAAGTCGTATTGGGTCACATTGTGCGTACTTAGTGACTTGATAAAACAAACGGATCATGTTATGGATACTTGTGGATCCGAGAAGCCGAATTGGGTCAAATGGAAGACTTGTTGATCCGAGAAGTCAATTGAGATCAAATACAAGCCTTAATGATTCGAGAAGTCGAATCGAGTCAAATAGAACGTGCTTGTTGATCCGAAAAGCCGTATTGGGTCACATTGTGCGTACTTGGTGACTTGATATAACAAACGGATCAAGTTATGGATACTTATTGATCCGAGAAGCCGAATTGGGTGAAATGGAAGACTTGTTAATCCGAGAAGTCAATTGGGGTCATATACAAGCCTTAATGATCCGAGAAGTCGAATCGAGTTAAATAGAAGGTGCTTGTTGATCCGAGAAGCCGTATTAGGTCACATTTTGCGTATTTGGTGACTTGATCAAGCAAACGGATCAAGTTATGGATACTTGTTGATCCGAGAAGCCGAATTGTGTTAAATGAAAGACTTGTTGATCCGAGAAGTCAATTGAGATCAAATACAAGCCTTAATGATTCGAGAACTCGAATCGAGTCAAATAGAATGTGCTTGTTGATCCGAGAAGCCGTATTGGGTAACATTGTGCGTATTTGGTGACTTGATAAAACAAACGGATCAAATTATGGATACTTGTTGATCCGAGAAGCCGAATTGGGTCAAATGAAAGACTTGTTAATCCGATAAGTCAATTGGGGTTAAATACAAGCCTTAATGATCCGAGAAGTCGAATCGAGTCAAATAGAAGGTGCTTGTTGATCCAAAAAGACGTATTAGGTCACATTGTGCGTCTTTGGTGACTTGATAAAACAAACGGATCAAGTTATGGATACTTGTTGATCCGAGAAGCCGAATTGTGTTAAATGAAAGACTTGTTGATCCGAGAAGTCAATTGAGATCAAATACAAGCCTTAATGATTCGAGGAGTTAAATCGAGTCAAATAGAAGGTGCTTCTTGATCCGAGAACCCGTATTGGGTCACATTGTGCGTACTTGGTGACTTGATAAAACAAACGGATCAAGTTATGGATACTTGTTGATACGAGAAGCCGAATTGGGTCAAATGGAAGCCTTGTTAATCCGAGAAGTCAATTGGGGTCAAATACAAGCCTTAATGATCCGAGAAGTCGAATCGAGTCAAATAGAAGGTGCTTGTTGATCCGAGAAGCCGTTTTGGGTCACATTGTGCGTACTTGGTGACATGATAAAACAAACGGATCAAGTTATGGATACTTGTTGATCCGAGAAGCCGAATTGTGTTAAATGAAAGACTTGTTGATCCGAGAAGTCAATTGAGATAAAATACAAGCCTTAATGATTCGAGGAGTTAAATCGAGTCAAATAGAAGGTGCTTCTTGATCCGAGAAGCCGTATTGGGTCACATTGTGCGTACTTGGTGACTTGATAAAACAAACGGATCAAGTTATGGATACTTGTTGATCCGAGAAGCCGAATTGGGTCAAATGGAAGACTTGTTAATCCGAGAAGTCAATTGGGGTCAAATACAAGCCTTAATGATCCGAGAAGTCGAATCGAGTCAAATAGAAGGTGCTTGTTGATCCGAGAAGCCGTTTTGGGTCACATTGTGCCTACTTGGTGACTTGATAAAACAAACGGATCAAATTATGGATACTTGTTGATCCGAGAAGCGGAATTGGGTCAAATGGAAGACTTATTTATCCGAGAAGTCAACTGGGGTCAAATACAAGCCTTAATGATTTGAGAAGTCGAATCGAGTCAAATAGTTGGTGCTTGTTGATCCAAGAAGCCGTATTGGGTCACATTGTGCATACTTGGTGACTTGATAAAGAAAACGGATCAAGTTATGGATACTTGTTGATCCGAGAAGCCGAATTGGGTCAAATGGAAGACTTGTTGACCCGAGAAGTTAATTGGGGTTAAATACAAACCTTAATGATTTATAAAGTCGAATCGAGTAAAATACGTGGTACTTATTAATCCGAGAAGTCGTATTGGGTCACATTGTGCGCAGTTAGTGACTTGATAAAACAAACGGATCATGTTATGGATACTTGTTGATCCGAGAAGCCGAATTGGGTCAAATGGAAGGCTTGTTGATCCGAGAAGTCAATTGAGATCAAATACAAGCCTTAATGATCCGAGAAGTCGAATCGAGTCAAATAGAAGGTGCTAGTTGATCCGAGAAGCCGTATTGGGTCACATTGTGCGTACTTGGTGACTTGATAAAACAAACGGATCAAGTTATGCATACTTGTTGATCCGAGAAGCCGAATTGGGTCAAATGGAGGACTTATTTATCCAAGAAGTCAACTGGGGTCAAATACAAGCCTTAATGATTTGAGAAGTCGAATCGAGTCAAATAGTTGGTGCTTGTTGATCCAAGAAGCCGTATTGGGTCACATTGTGCATACTTGGTGACTTGATAAAGAAAACGGATCAAGTTATGGATACTTGTTGATCCGAGAAGCCGAATTGGGTCAAATGGATGACTTATTGATCCGAGAAGTCAATTGAGATCAAATACAAGCCTTAATGATTCGAAAAGTCGAATCGAGTCAAATAGAAGGTGCTTGTTGATCCGAAAAGCCGTATTGGGTCACATTGTGCGTACTTGGTGACTTGATAAAATAAACGGATCAAGTTATTGATACTTGTTGATCCGAGAAGCCGATTTGGGTCAAATGGAAGACTTGTTAATCCGAGAAGTCAATTGGGGTCAAATACAAGCCTTAATGATCCGAGAAGTCGAATCGAGTCAAATAGAAGGTGCTTGTTGATCCGAAAAGCCGTATTGGGTCACATTGTGCGTACTTGGTGACTTGATAAAACAAACGGATCAAGTTATGGATACTTGTTGATCCGAGAAGCCGAATTGTGTTAAATGAAAGACTTGTTGATCCGAGAAGTCAATTGAGATCAAATACAAGCCTTAATGATTCGAGGAGTTAAATCGAGTCAAATAGAAGGTGCTTCTTGATCCGAGAACCCGTATTGGGTCACATTGTGCGTACTTGGTGACTTGATAAAACAAACGGATCAAGTTATGGATACTTGTTGATACGAGAAGCCGAATTGGGTCAAATGGAAGACTTGTTAATCCGAGAAGTCAATTGGGGTCAAATACAAGCCTTAATGATCCGAGAAGTCGAATCGAGTCAAATAGAAGGTGCTTGTTGATCCGAGAAGCCGTTTTGGGTCACATTGTGCGTACTTGGTGACATGATAAAACAAACGGATCAAGTTATGGATACTTGTTGATCCGAGAAGCCGAATTGTGTTAAATGAAAGACTTGTTGATCCGAGAAGGCAATTGAGATCAAATACAAGCCTTAATGATTCGAGGAGTTAAATCGAGTCAAATAGAAGGTGCTTCTTGATCCGAGAAGCCGTATTGGGTCACATTGTGCGTACTTGGTGACTTGATAAAACAAACGGATCAAGTTATGGATACTTGTTGATCCGAGAAGCCGAATTGGGTCAAATGGAAGACTTGTTAATCCGAGAAGTCAATTGGGGTCAAATACAAGCCTTAATGATCCGAGAAGTCGAATCGAGTCAAATAGAAGGTGCTTGTTGATCCGAGAAGCCGTTTTGGGTCACATTGTGCGTACTTGGTGACTTGATAAAACAAACGGATCAAGTTATCGATACTTGTTGATCCGAGAAGCCGAACTGGGTCAAATGGAAGACTTATTTATTCGAGAAGTCAACTGGGGTCAAATACAAGCCTTAATGATTTGAGAAGTCGAATCGAGTCAAATAGTTGGTGCTTGTTGATCCAAGAAGCCGTATTGGGTCACATTGTGCATAGTTGGTGACTTGATAAAGAAAACGGATCAAGTTATGGATACTTGTTGATCCGAGAAGCCGAATTGGGTCAAATGGAAGACTTGTTGATCCGAGAAGTTAATTGGGGTCAAATACAAGCCTTAATGATTTATAAAGTCGAATCGAGTAAAATACTTGGTGCTTATTGATCCGAGAAGTCGTATTGGGTCACATTGTGCGTACTTAGTGACTTGATAAAACAAACGGATCATGTTATGGATACTTGTGGATCCGAGAAGCCGAATTGGGTCAAATGGAAGACTTGTTGATCCGAGAAGTCAATTGAGATCAAATACAAGCCTTAATGATCCGAGAAGTCGAATCGAGTCAAATAGAAGGTGCTAGTTGATCCGAGAAGCCGTATTGGGTCACATTGTGCGTACTTGGTGACTTGATAAAACAAACGGATCAAGTTATGCATACTTGTTGATCCGAGAAGCCGAATTGGGTCAAATGGAGGACTTATTTATCCAAGAAGTCAACTGGGGTCAAATACAAGCCTTAATGATTTGAGAAGTCGAATCGAGTCAAATAGTTGGTGCTTATTGATCCAAGAAGCCGTATTGGGTCACTTTGTGCATACTTGGTGACTTGATAAAGAAAACGGATCAAGTTATGGATACTTGTTGATCCGAGAAGCCGAATTGGGTCAAATGGATGACTTATTGATCCGAGAAGTCAATTGAGATCAAATACAAGCCTTAATGATTCGAGAAGTCGAATCGAGTCAAATAGAAGGTGCTTGTTGATCCGAAAAGCCGTATTGGGTCACATTGTGCGTACTTGGTGACTTGATAAAATAAACGGATCAAGTTATTGATACTTGTTGATCCGAGAAGCCGATTTGGGTCAAATGGAAGACTTGTTAATCCGAGAAGTCAATTGGGGTCAAATACAAGCCTTAATGATCCGAGAAGTCGAATCGAGTCAAATAGAAGGTGCTTGTTGATCCGAAAAGCCGTATTGGGTCACATTGTGCGTACTTGGTGACTTGATAAAACAAACGGATCAAGTTATGGATACTTGTTGATCCGAGAAGCCGAATTGTGTTAAATGAAAGACTTGTTGATCCGAGAAGTCAACTGAGATCAAATACAAGCCTTAATGATTCGAGAACTCGAATCGAGTCAAATTGAATGTGCTTGTTGATCCGAGAAGCTGTATTGGGTAACATTGTGCGTATTTGGTGACTTGATAAAACAAACGGATCAAGTTATGGATACTTGCTGATCCGAGAAGCCGAATTGGGTCAAATGGAAGACTTGTTAATCCGATAAGTCAATTGGGGTTAAATACAAGCCTTAATGATCCGAGAAGTCGAATCGAGTCAAATAGAAGGTGCTTGTTGATCCAAAAAGCCGTATTAGGTCACATTGTGCGTCTTTGGTGACTTGATAAAACAAACGGATCAAGTTATGGATACTTGTTGATCCGAGAAGCCGAATTGTGTTAAATGAAAGACTTGTTGATCCGAGAAGTCAATTGAGATCAAATACAAGCCTTAATGATTCGAGGAGTTAAACCGAGTCAAATAGAAGGTGCTTCTTGATCCGAGAACCCGTATTGGGTCACATTGTGCGTACTTGGTGACTTGATAAAACAAACGGATCAAGTTATGGATACTTGTTGATACGAGAAGCCGAATTGGGTCAAATGGAAGACTTGTTAATCCGAGAAGTCAATTGGGGTCAAATACAAGCCTTAATGATCCGAGAAGTCGAATCGAGTCAAATAGAAGGTGCTTGTTGATCCGAGAAGCCGTTTTGGGTCACATTGTGCGTACTTGGTGACATGATAAAACAAACGGATCAAGTTATGGATACTTGTTGATCCGAGAAGCCGAATTGTGTTAAATGAAAGACTTGTTGATCCGAGAAGGCAATTGAGATCAAATACAAGCCTTAATGATTCGAGGAGTTAAATCGGGTCAAATAGAAGGTGCTTCTTGATCCGAGAAGCCGTATTGGGTCACATTGTGCGTACTTGGTGACTTGATAAAAGAAACGGATCAAGTTATGGATACTTGTTGATCCGAGAAGCCGAATTGGGTCAAATGGAAGACTTGTTAATCCGAGAAGTCAATTGGGGTCAAATACAAGCCTTAATGATCCGAGAAGTCGAATCGAGTCAAATAGAAGGTGCTTGTTGATCCGAGAAGCCGTTTTGGGTCACATTGTGCGTACTTGGTGACTTGATAAAACAAACGGATCAAGTTATCGTTACTTGTTGATCCGAGAAGCCGAATTGGGTCAAATGGAAGACTTATTTATCCGAGAAGTCAACTGGGGTCAAATACAAGCCTTAATGATTTGAGAAGTCGAATCGAGTCAAATAGTTGGTGCTTGTTGATCCAAGAAGCCGTATTGGGTCACATTGTGCATAGTTGGTGACTTGATAAAGAAAACGGATCAAGTTATGGATACTTGTTGATCCGAGAAGCCGAATTGGGTCAAATGGAAGACTTGTTGATCCGAGAAGTTAATTGGGGTCAAATACAAGCCTTAATGATTTATAAAGTCGAATCGAGTAAAATACTTGGTGCTTATTGATCCGAGAAGTCGTATTGGGTCACATTGTGCGTACTTAGTGACTTGATAAAACAAACGGATCATGTTATGGATACTTGTGGATCCGAGAAGCCGAATTGGGTCAAATGGAAGACTTGTTGATCCGAGAAGTCAATTGAGATCAAATACAAGCCTTAATGATTCGAGAAGTCGAATCGAGTCAAATAGAACGTGCTTGTTGATCCGAAAAGCCGTATTGGGTCACATTGTGCGTACTTGGTGACTTGATATAACAAACGGATCAAGTTATGGATACTTATTGATCCGAGAAGCCGAATTGGGTGAAATGGAAGACTTGTTAATCCGAGAAGTCAATTGGGGTCATATACAAGCCTTAATGATCCGAGAAGTCGAATCGAGTTAAATAGAAGGTGCTTGTTGATCCGAGAAGCCGTATTAGGTCACATTTTGCGTATTTGGTGACTTGATCAAACAAACGGATCAAGTTATGGATACTTGTTGATCCGAGAAGCCGAATTGTGTTAAATGAAAGACTTGTTGCTCCGAGAAGTCAATTGAGATCAAATACAAGCCTTAATGATTCGAGGAGTTAAATCGAGTCAAATAGAAGGTGCTTCTTGATCCGAGAACCCGTATTGGGTCACATTGTGTGTACTTGGTGACTTGATAAAACAAACGGATCAAGTTATGGATACTTGTTGATACGAGAAGCCGAATTGGGTCAAATGGAAGACTTGTTAATCCGAGAAGTCAATTGGGGTCAAATACAAGCCTTAATGATCCGAGAAGTCGAATCGAGTCAAATAGAAGGTGCTTGTTGATCCGAGAAGCCATTTTGGGTCACATTGTGCGCACTTGGTGACATGATAAAACAAACGGATCAAGTTATGGATACTTGTTGATCCGAGAAGCCGAATTGTGTTAAATGAAAGACTTGTTGATCCGAGAAGTCAATTGAGATCAAATACAAGCCTTAATGATTCGAGGAGTTAAATCGAGTCAAATAGAAGGTGCTTCTTGATCCGAGAAGCCGTATTGGGTCACATTGTGCGTACTTGGTGACTTGATAAAACAAACGGATCAAGTTATGGATACTTGTTGATCCGAGAAGCCGAATTGGGTCAAATGGAAGACTTGTTAATCCGAGAAGTCAATTGGGGTCAAATACAAGCCTTAATGATCCGAGACGTCGAATCGAGTCAAATAGAAGGTGCTTGTTGATCCGAGAAGCCGTTTTGGGTCACATTGTGCGTACTTGGTGACTTGATAAAACAAACGGATCAAGTTATCGATACTTGTTGATCCGAGAAGCCGAATTGGGTCAAATGGAAGACTTATTTATCCGAGAAGTCAACTGGGGTCAAATACAAGCCTTAATGATTTGAGAAGTCGAATCGAGTCAAATAGTTGGTGCTTATTGATCCAAGAAGCCGTATTGGGTCACATTGTGCATAGTTGGTGACTTGATAAAGAAAACGGATCAAGTTATGGATACTTGTTGATCCGAGAAGCCGAATTGGGTCAAATGGAAGACTTGTGGATCCGAGAAGTTAATTGGGGTCAAATACAGGCCTTAATGATTTATAAAGTCGAATCGAGTAAAATACTTGGTGCTTATTGATCCGAGAAGTCGTATTGGGTCACACTGTGCGTACTTAATGACTTGATAAAACAAACGGAGCATGTTAGGGATACTTGTTGATCCGAGAAGCCGAATTGGGTCAAATGGAAGACTTGTTGATCCGAGAAGTCAATTGAGATCAAATACAAGCCTTAATGATTCGAGAAGTCGAATCGAGTCAAATAGAACGTGCTTGTTGATCCGAAAAGCCGTAATAGGTCACATTGTGCGTACTTGGTGACTTGATAAAACAAACGGATCAAGTTATGGATACTTGTTGATCCGAGAAGCCGAATTGTGTGAAATGGAAGACTTGTTAATCCGAGAAGTCAATTGGGGTCAAATACAAGCCTTAATGATCCGAGAAGCCGAATCGAGTTAAATAGAAGGTGCTTGTTGATCCGAGAAGTCGTATTAGGTCACATTTTGCGTATTTGGTGACTTGATCAAACAAACGGATCAAGTTATGGATACTTGTTCATCCGAGAAGCCGAATTGTGTTAAATGAAAGACTTGTTGATCCGAGAAGTCAATTGAGATCAAATACAAGCCTTAATGATTCGAGAACTCGAATCGAGTCAAATAGAATGTGCTTGTTGATCCGAGAAGTCGTATTGGGTAACATTGTGCGTATTTGGTGACTTGATAAAACAAACGGATCAAGTTATGGATACTTGTTGATCCGAGAAACCGAATTGGGTCAAATGGATGACTTATTGATCCGAAAAGTCAATTGTGGTCAAATACAAGCCTTAATGATTCAAGAAGTCGAATCGAGTCAAATAGAAGGTGCTTGTTGATTCGAGAAGTCGTATTGGGTCACATTGTGCGTACTTGGTGACTTGATAAAACAAACGGATCAAGTTATCGATACTTGTTGATCCGAGAAGTCGAATTGGGTCAAATGGAAGACTTGTTAATCCGAGAAGTCAATTGGGGTTAAATACAAGCCTTAGTGATCCGAGAAGTCGAATCGAGTCAAATAGAAGGTGCTTGTTGATCCGAATAACCGTATTAGGTCACATTGTGCTTATTTGGTGACTTGATAAAACAAACGGATCAAGTTATGTATACTTGTTGATCCGAGAATCCGAATTGGGTCAAATGGAAGACTTGTTGATTCAAGAAGTCAATTGAGATCAAATACAAGCCTTAATGATTCGAGAAGTCGAATCTAGTCAAATAGAAGGTGCTTGTTGATCCAAGAAGCCGTATTGGGTCACATTGTGCATACTTGGTGACTTGATAAAACAAACGGTTCAAGTTATGGATACTTGTTGATCCGAGAAGCCGATTTGGGTCAAATGGAAGACTTGGTAATCCGAGAAGTCAATTGGGGTCTAATACAAGCCTTAATGACCCGAGAAGTCAAATCGAGTCAAATAGAAGGTGCTTGTTGATCCGAGAAGCCGTATTAGGTCACATTGTGCGTATTTGGTGACTTGATAAAACAAACGGATCAAGTTATGGATACTTGTTGATCCGAGAAGCCGAATTGGGTCAAATAGAAGACTTATTTATCCGAGAAGTCAACTAGGGTCAAATACAAGCCTTAATGATTTGAGAAGTCGAATCGAGTCAAATAGTTGGTGCTTGTTGATCCAAGAAGCCGTATTGGGTCACATTGTGCATACTTGGTGACTTGATAAAGAAAACGGATCAAGTTATGGATACTTGTTGATCCGAGAAGCCGAATTGGGTCAAATGGAAGACTTGTTGATCCAAGAAGTCAATTGAGATCAAATACAAGCCTTAATGATTCGAGAACTCGAATCGAGTCAAATAGAAGGTGCTTGTTGATCCGAGAAGCCGTATTGGGTCACATTGTGCGTATTTGGTAACTTGATAATACAAACAGATCAAGTTATGGATACTTGTTGATCCGAGAAACCGAATTGGGTCAAATGGATGACTTATTGATCCGAGAAGTCAATTGAGGTCAAATACAAGCCTTAATGATTCGAGAAGTCGAATCGAGTCAAATAGAACGTGCTTGTTGATCCGAAAAGCCGTATTGGGTCACATTGTGCGTACTTGGTGACTTGATATAACAAACGGATCAAGTTATGGATACTTGTTGATCCGAGAAGCCGAATTGGGTGAAATGGAAGACTTGTTAATCCGAGAAGTCAATTGGGGTCATATACAAGCCTTATTGATCCGAGAAGTCGAATCGAGTTAAATAGAAGGTGCTTGTTGATCCAAGAAGCCGTATTAGGTCACATTTTGCGTATTTGGTGACTTGATCAAACAAACGGATCAAGTTATGGATACTTGTTGATCCGAGAAGCCGAATTGTGTTAAATGAAAGACTTGTTGATCCGAGAAGTCAATTATGATCAAATACAAGCCTTAATGATTCGAGAAGTCGAATCGAGTCAAATAGAAGGTGCTTGTTGATCCGAGAATTCGTATTGAGTCACATTGTTTGTATTTGGTAACTTGATAAAACAAACGGATCAAGTTATGGATACTTGTTGATCCGAGAAGCCGAATTGGGTTAAATGGAAGACTTGTTAATCCGATAAGTCAATTGGGGGTTAAATACAAGACTTAATGATCCGAGAAGTCGAATCGAGTCAAATAGAAGGTGCTTGTTGATCCAAAAAGCCGTATTAGGTCACATTGTGCGTCTTTGGTGACTTGATAAAACAAACGGATCAAGTTATGGATACTTGTTGATCCGAGAAGCCGAATTGTGTTAAATGAAAGACTTGTTGATCCGAGAAGTCAATTGAGATAAAATACAAGCCTTAATGATTCGAGGAGTTAAATCGAGTAAAATAGAAGGTGCTTCTTGATCCGAGAAGCCGTATTGGGTCACATTGTGCGTACTTGGTGACTTGATAAAATAAACGGATCAAGTTATGGATACTTGTTGATCCGAGAAGCCGAATTGGGTCAAATGGAAGACTTGTTAATCCGAGAAGTCAATTGGGGTCAAATACAAGCCTTAATGATCCGAGAAGTCGAATCGAGTCAAATAGAAGGTGCTTGTTGATCCGAGAAGCCGTTTTGGGTCACATTGTGCGTACTTGGTGACATGATAAAACAAACGGATCAAGTTATGGATACTTGTTGATCCGAGAAGCCGAATTGTGTTAAATGAAAGACTTGTTGATCCGAGAAGTCAATTGAGATCAAATACAAGCCTTAATGATTCGAGGAGTTAAATCGAGTCAAATAGAAGATGCTTCTTGATCCGAGAAGCCGTATTGGGTCACATTGTGCGTACTTGGTGACTTGATAAAACAAACGGATCAAGTTATGGATACTTGTTGATCCGAGAAGCCGAATTGGGTCAAATGGAAGACTTGTTAATCCGAGAAGTCAATTGGGGTCAAATACAAGCCTTAATGATCCGAGAAGTCGAATCGAGTCAAATAGAAGGTGCTTGTTGATCCGAGAAGCCATTTTGGGTCACATTGTGCGTACTTGGTGACTTGATAAAACAAACGGATCAAGTTATGGATACTTGTTGATCCGAGAAGCCGAATTGGGTCAAATGGAAGACTTATTTATCCGAGAAGTCAACTGGGGTCAAATACAAGCCTTAATGATTTGAGGAGTCGAATCGAGTCAAATAGTTGGTGCTTGTTGATCCAAGAAGCCGTATTGGGTCACATTGTGCAAACTTGGTAACTTGATAAAGAAAACGGATCAAGTTATGGATATTGTTGATCCGAGAAGCAGAAATTGGGTCAAATGGAAGACTTGTTGATCCGAGAAGTTAATTGGGGTCAAATACAAGCCTTAATGATTTATAAAGTCAAATCGAGTAAAATACTTGGTGCTTATTGATCCGAGAACTCGTATTGGGTCACATTGTGCGTACTTAGTGACTTGATAAAATAAACGGATCATGTTATGGATACTTGTTGATCCGAGAAGCCGAATTGGGTCATATGGAAGACTTGTTGATCTGAGAAGTCAATTGAGATCAAATACAAGCCTTAATGATTCGAGAAGTCGAATCGAGTCAAATAGAACGTGCTTGTTGATCCGAAAAGCCGTATTGGGTCACATTGTGCGTACTTGGTGACTTGATAAAACAAACGGATCAAGTTATGGATACTTGTTGATCCGAGAAGCCGAATTGTGTGAAATGGAAGACTTGTTAATCCGAGAAGTCAATTGGGGTCAAATACAAGCCTTAATGATCCGAGAAGTCGAATCGAGTTAAATAGAAGGTGCTTGTTGATCCGAGAAGCCGTATTAGGTCACATTTTGCGTATTTGGTGACTTGATAAAACAAACGGATCAAGTTATGGATACTTGTTGATCCGAGAAGCCGAATTGTGTTAAATGAAAGACTTGTTGATCCGAGAAGTCAATTGAGATCAAATACAAGCCTTAATGATTCGAGAACTCGAATCGAGTCAAATAGAATGTGCTTGTTGATCCGAGAAGCCGTATTGGGTAACATTGTGGGTATTTGGTGACTTGATAAAACAAACGGATTATGTAATGGATACTGGTTGATCCGAGAAACCGAATTAGGTCAAATGGATGACTTATTGATCCGAGAAGTCAATTGAGGTCAAATACAAGCCTTAATGATTCAAGATGTCGAATCGAGTCAAATAGAAGATGCTTGTTGATCCGAGAAGTCGTATTGGGTCACATTGTGCGTACTTGGTGACTTGATAAAACAAACGGATCTAGTTATCGATACTTGTTGATCCGAGAAGGTCAAATGGAAGACTTGTTAATCCGAGAAGTCAATTGGGGTTAAATACAAGCCTTGGTGATCCGAGAAGTCGAATCGAGTCAAATAGAAGGTGCTTGTTGATCCGAAAAACCGTATTAGGTCACATTGTGCTTATTTGGTGACTTGATAAAACAAACGGATCAAGTTATGGATACATGTTGATCCGAGGATCCGAATTGGGTCAAATGGAAGACTTGTTGATCCAAGAAGTCAATTGAGATCAAATACAAGCCTTAATGATTCGAGAAGTCAAATCGAGTCAAATAGAAGGTGCTTGTTGATCCGAGAAGCTGTATTGGGTCACATTGTGCATACTTGGTGACTTGATAAAACAAACGGATCAAGTTATGGATACTTGTTGATCCGAGAAGCCGATTTGGGTCAAATGGAAGACTTGTTAATCCGAGAAGTCAATTGGGGTCTAATACAAGCCTTAATGACCCGAGAAGTCGAATCGAGTCAAATAGAAGGTGCTTGTTGATCCGAGAAGTCGTATTAGGCCACAGTTTGCGTATTTGGTGACTTGATCAAACAAACGGATCAAGTTATGGATACTTGTTGATCCGAGAAGCCGAATTGTGTTAAATGAAAGACTTGTTGATCCGAGAAGTCAATTAAGATCAAATACAAGCCTTAATGATTCGAGAAGTCGAATCGAGTCAAATAGAAGGTGCTTGTTGATCCGAGAATTCGTATTGAGTCACATTGTGCGTATTTGGTAACTTGATAAAACAAACGGATCAAGTTATGGATACTTGTTGATCCGAGAAGCCGAATTGGGTTAAATGGAAGACTTGTTAATCCGATAAGTCAATTGGGGGTTAAATACAAGCCTTAATGATCCGAGAAGTCGAATCGAGTCAAATAGAAGGTGCTTGTTGATCCAAAAAGCCGTATTAGGTCACATTGTGCGTCTTTGGTGACTTGATAAAACAAACGGATCAAGTTATGGATACTTGTTGATCCGAGAAGCCGAATTGTGTTAAATGAAAGACTTGTTGATCCGAGAAGTCAATTGAGATCAAATACAAGCCTTAATGATTCGAGGAGTTAAATCGAGTCAAATAGAAGATGCTTCTTGATCCGAGAAGCCGTATTGGGTCACATTGTGCGTACTTGGTGACTTGATAAAACAAACGGATCAAGTTATGGATACTTGTTGATCCGAGAAGCCGAATTGGGTCAAATGGAAGACTTGTTAATCCGAGAAGTCAATTAGGGTCAAATACAAGCCTTAATGATCCGAGAAGTCGAATCGAGTCAAATAGAAGGTGCTTGTTGATCCGAGAAGCCGTTTTGGGTCACATTGTGCGTACTTGGTGACTTGATAAAACAAACGGATCAAGTTATGGATACTTGTTGATCCGAGAAGCCGAATTGGGTCAAATGGAAGACTTATTTATCCGAGAAGTCAACTGGGGTCAAATACAAGCCTTAATGATTTGAGGAGTCGAATCGAGTCAAATAGTTGGTGCTTGTTGATCCAAGAAGCCGTATTGGGTCACATTGTGCAAACTTGGTAACTTGATAAAGAAAACGGATCAAGTTATGGATACTTGTTGATCCGAGAAGCAGAAATTGGGTCAAATGGAAGACTTGTTGATCCGAGAAGTTAATTGGGGTCAAATACAAGCCTTAATGATTTATAAAGTCAAATCGAGTAAAATACTTGGTGCTTATTGATCCGAGAAGTCGTATTGGGTCACATTGTGCGTACTTAGTGACTTGATAAAATAAACGGATCATGTTATGGATACTTGTTGATCCGAGAAGCCGAATTGGGTCATATGGAAGACTTGTTGATCTGAGAAGTCAATTGAGATCAAATACAAGCCTTAATGATTCGAGAAGTCGAATCGAGTCAAATAGAACGTGCTTGTTGATCCGAAAAGCCGTATTGGGTCACATTGTGCGTACTTGGTGACTTGATAAAACAAACGGATCAAGTTATGGATACTTGTTGATCCGAGAAGCCGAATTGTGTGAAATGGAAGACTTGTTAATCCGAGAAGTCAATTGGGGTCAAATACAAGCCTTAATGATCCGAGAAGTCGAATCGAGTTAAATAGAAGGTGCTTGTTGATCCGAGAAGCCGTATTAGGTCACATTTTGCGTATTTGGTGACTTGATAAAACAAACGGATCAAGTTATGGATACTTGTTGATCCGAGAAGCCGAATTGTGTTAAATGAAAGACTTGTTGATCCGAGAAGTCAATTGAGATCAAATACAAGCCTTAATGATTCGAGAACTTGAATCGAGTCAAATAGAATGTGCTTGTTGATCCGAGAAGCCGTATTGGGTAACATTGTGGGTATTTGGTGACTTGATAAAACAAACGGATTATGTTATGGATACTTGTTGATCCGAGAAACCGAATTAGGTCAAATGGATGACTTATTGATCCGAGAAGTCAATTGAGGTCAAATACAAGCCTTAATGATTCAAGAAGTCGAATCGAGTCAAATAGAAGGTGCTTGTTGATCCGAGAAGTCGTATTGGGTCACATTGTGCGTACTTGGTGACTTGATAAAACAAACGGATCAAGTTATCGATACTTGTTGATCCGAGAAGTCGAATTGGGTCAAATGGATGACTTGTTAATCCGAGAAGTCAATTGGGGTTAAATACAAGCCTTAGTGATCCGAGAAGTCGAATCGAGTCAAATAGAAGGTGCTTGTTGATCCGAAAAACCGTATTAGGTCACATTGTGCTTATTTGGTGACTTGATAAAACAAACGGATCAAGTTATGGATACATGTTGATCCGAGGATCCGAATTGGGTCAAATGGAAGACTTGTTGATCCAAGAAGTCAATTGAGATCAAATACAAGCCTTAATGATTCGAGAAGTCAAATCGAGTCAAATAGAAGGTGCTTGTTGATCCGAGAAGCCGTATTGGGTAACATTGTGCGTATTTGGTGACTTGATAAAACAAACGGATCAAGTTATGGATACTTGTTGATCCGAAAAATCGAATTGGGTCAAATGGATGACTTATTGATCCGAGAAGTCAATTGAGGTCAAATACAAGCCTTAATGATTCAAGAAGTCGAATCGAGTCAAATAGAAGGTGCTTGTTGATCCGAGAAGTCGTATTGGGTCACATTGTGCGTATTTGGTGACTTGATAAAACAAACGGATCAAGTTATCGATACTTGTTGATCCGAGAAGACGAATTGGGTCAAATGGAAGACTTGTTAATCCGAGAAGTCAATTGGGGTTAAATACAAGCCTTAGTGATCCGAGAAGTCGAATCGAGTCAAATAGAAGGTGCTTGTTGATCCGAAAAACCGTATTAGGTCACATTGTGCGTATTTGGTGACTTGATAAAACAAACGGATCAAGTTATGGATACTTGTTGATCCGAGAATCCGAATTGGGTCAAATGGAAGACTTGTTGATCCAAGAAGTCAATTGAGATATACAAGCCTTAATGATTCGAGAAGTCGAATCGAGCCAAATAGAAGGTGCTGGTTGATCCGAGAAGCCGTATTGGGTCACATTGTGCATACTTGGTGACTTGATAAAACAAACAGATCAAGTTATGGATACTTGTTGATCCGAGAAGCCGATTTGGGTCAAATGGAAGACTTGTTAATCCGAGAAGTCAATTGGGGTCAAATACAAGCCTTAATGATCCGAGAAGTCGAATCGAGTCAAATAGAAGGTGCTTGTTGATCCGAAAAGCCGTATTAGGTCACATTGTGCGTATTTGGTGACTTGATAAAACAAACGGATCAAGTTATGGATACTTGTTGATCCGAGAAGCCGAATTGTGTTAAATGAAAGACTTGTTGATCCGAGAAGTCAATTGAGATCAAATACAAGCCTTAATGATTCGAGAACTCGAATCGAGTCAAATAGAAGGTGCTTGTTGATCCGAGAAGCCGTATTGAGTCACATTGTGCGTATTTTGTAACTTGATAAAACAAACGGATCAAGTTATGGATACTTGTTGATCCGAGATACCGAATTGGGTCAAATGGATGACTTATTGATCCGAGAAGTCAATTGAGATCAAATACAAGCCCTAATGATTCAAGAAGTCGAATCGAGTCAAATAGAAGGTGCTTGTTGATCCGAGAAGTCGTATTGGGTCACATTGTGCGTACTTGGTGACTTGATAAAACAAACGGATCAAGTTATCGATACTTGCTGATCCGAGAAGCCGAATTGTGTGAAATGGAAGACTTGTTAATCCGAGAAGTCAATTGGGGTTAAATACAAGCCTAAATGATCCGAGAAGTCGAATCGAGTCAAATAGAAGGTGCTTGTTGATCCAAAAAGCCGTATTAGGTGACATTGTGCGTCTTTGGTGACTTGATAAAACAAACGGATCAAGTTATGGATACTTGTTGATCCGAGAAGCCGAATTGTGTTAAATGAAAGACTTGTTGATTCGAGAAGTCAATTAAGATCAAATACAAGCCTTAATGATTCGAGGAGTTAAATCGAGTCAAATAGAAGGTGCTTCTTGATCCGAGAAGCCGTATTGGGTCACATTGTGCGTACTTGGTGACTTGATAAAACAAACGGATCAAGTTATGGATACTTGTTGATCCGAGAAGCCGAATTGGGTCAAATGGAAGACTTGTTAATCCGAGATGTTAATTGGGGTCAAATACAAGCCTTAATGATCCGAAAAGTCGAATCGAGTCAAATAGAAGGTGCTTGTTGATCCGAGAAGCCGTTTTGGGTCACATTGTGCCTACTTGGTGACTTGATAAAACAAACGGATCAAGTTATGGATACTTGTTGATCCGAGAAGCGGAATTGGGTCAAATGGAAGACTTATTTATCCGAGAAGTCAACTGGGGTCAAATACAAGCCTTAATGATTTGAGAAGTCGAATCGAGTCAAATAGTTGGTGCTTGTTGATCCAAGAAGCCGTATTGGGTCACATTGTGCATACTTGGTGACTTGATAAAGAAAACGGATCAAGTTATGGATACTTGTTGATCCGAGAAGCCGAATTGGGTCAAATGGAAGACTTGTTGACCCGAGAAGTTAATTGGGGTTAAATACAAACCTTAATGATTTATAAAGTCGAATCGAGTAAAATACGTGGTACTTATTAATCCGAGAAGTCGTATTGGGTCACATTGTGCGCACTTAGTGACTTGATAAAACAAACGGATCATGTTATGGATACTTGTTGATCCGAGAAGCCGAATTGGGTCAAATGGAAGGCTTGTTGATCCGAGAAGTCAATTGAGATCAAATACAAGCCTTAATGATTCGAGGAGTTAAATCGAGTCAAATAGAAGGTGCTTCTTGATCCGAGAAGCCGTATTGGGTCACATTGTGCGTACTTGGTGACTTGATAAAACAAACGGATCAAGTTATGGATACTTGTTGATCCGAGAAGCCGAATTGGGTCAAATGGAAGACTTGTTAATCCGAGATGTTAATTGGGGTCAAATACAAGCCTTAATGATCCGAGAAGTCGAATCGATTCAAATAGAAGGTGCTTGTTGATCCGAGAAGCCGTATTGGGTCACATTGTGCGTACTTGGTGACTTGATAAAACAAACGGATCAAGTTATGCATACTTGTTGATCCGAGAAGCCGAATTGGGTCAAATGGAAGACTTATTTATCCAAGAAGTCAACTGGGGTCAAATACAAGCCTTAATGATTTGAGAAGTCGAATCGAGTCAAATAGTTAGGGCTTGTTGATCCAAGAAGCCGTATTGGGTCACATTGTGCATACTTGGTGACTTGATAAAGAAAACGGATCAAGTTATGGATACTTGTTGATCCGAGAAGCCGAATTGGGTCAAATGGATGACTTATTGATCCGAGAAGTCAATTGAGATCAAATACAAGCCTTAATGATTCGAGAAGTCGAATCGAGTCAAATAGAAGGTGCTTGTTGATCCGAAAAGCCGTATTGGGTCACATTGTGCGTACTTGGTGACTTGATAAAATAAACGGATCAAGTTATTGATACTTGTTGATCCGAGAAGCCGATTTGGGTCAAATGGAAGACTTGTTAATCCGAAAAGTCAATTGGGGTCAAATACAAGCCTTAATGATCCGAGAAGTCGAATCGAGTCAAATAGAAGGTGCTTGTTGATCCGAAAAGCCGTATTGGGTCACATTGTGCGTACTTGGTGACTTGATAAAACAAACGGATCAAGTTATGGATACTTGTTGATCCGAGAAGCCGAATTGTGTTAAATGAAAGACTTGTTGATCCGAGAAGTCAACTGAGATCAAATACAAGCCTTAATGATTCGAGAACTCGAATCGAGTCAAATAGAATGTGCTTGTTGATCCGAGAAGCCGTATTGGGTAACATTGTGCGTATTTGGTGACTTGATAAAACAAACGGATCAAGTTATGGATACTTGTTGATCCGAGAAGCCGAATTGGGTCAAATGGAAGACTTGTTAATCCGATAAGTCAATTGGGGTTAAATACAAGCCTTAATGATCCGAGAAGTCGAATCGAGTCAAATAGAAGGTGCTTGTTGATCCAAAAAGCCGTATTAGGTCACATTGTGCGTCTTTGGTGACTTGATAAAACAAGCGGATCAAGTTATGGATACTTGTTGATCCGAGAAGCCGAATTGTGTTAAATGAAAGACTTGTTGATCCGAGAAGTCAATTGAGATCAAATACAAGCCTTAATGATTCGAGGAGTTAAATAGAGTCAAATAGAAGGTGCTTCTTGATCCGAGAAGCCGTATTGGGTCACATTGTGCGTACTTGGTGACTTGATAAAACAAACGGATCAAGTTATGGATACTTGTTGATCCGAGAAGCCGAATTGGGTCAAATGGAAGACTTGTTTATCCGAGAAGTCAACTGGGGTCAAATACAAGCCTTAATGATCCGAGAAGTCGAATCGAGTCAAATAGAAGGTGCTTGTTGATCCGAGAAGCCGTTTTGGGTCACATTGTGCGTACTTGGTGACATGATAAAACAAACGGATCAAGTTATGGATACTTGTTGATCCGAGAAGCCGAATTGTGTTAAATGAAAGACTTGTTGATCCGAGAAGGCAATTGAGATCAAATACAAGCCTTAATGATTCGAGAAGTCGAATCGAGTCAAATAGTTGGTGCTTGTTGATCCAAGAAGCCGTATTGGGTCACATTGTGCATAGTTGGTGACTTGATAAAGAAAACGGATCAAGTTATGGATACTTGTTGATCCGAGAAGCCGAATTGGGTCAAATGGAAGACTTGTTGATCCGAGAAGTTAATTGGGGTCAAATACAAGCCTTAATGATTTATAAAGTCGAATCGAGTAAAATACTTGGTGCTTATTGATCCGAGAAGTCGTATTGGGTCACATTGTGCGTACTTAGTGACTTGATAAAACAAACGGATCATGTTATGGATACTTGTGGATCCGAGAAGCCGAATTGGGTCAAATGGAAGACTTGTTGATCCGAGAAGTCAATTGAGATCAAATACAAGCCTTAATGATTCGAGAAGTCGAATCGAGTCAAATAGAACGTGCTTGTTGATCCGAAAAGCCGTATTGGGTCACATTGTGCGTACTTGGTGACTTGATATAACAAACGGATCAAGTTATGGATACTTATTGATCCGAGAAGCCGAATTGGGTGAAATGGAAGACTTGTTAATCCGAGAAGTCAATTGGGGTCATATACAAGCCTTAATGATCCGAGAAGTCGAATCGAGTTAAATAGAAGGTGCTTGTTGATCCGAGAAGCCGTATTAGGTCACATTTTGCGTATTTGGTGACTTGATCAAGCAAACGGATCAAGTTATGGATACTTGTTGATCCGAGAAGCCGAATTGTGTTAAATGAAAGACTTGTTGATCCGAGAAGTCAATTGAGATCAAATACAAGCCTTAATGATTCGAGAACTCGAATCGAGTCAAATAGAATGTGCTTGTTGATCCGAGAAGCCGTATTGGGTAACATTGTGCGTATTTGGTGACTTGATAAAACAAACGGATCAAATTATGGATACTTGTTGATCCGAGAAGCCGAATTGGGTCAAATGAAAAACTTGTTAATCCGATAAGTCAATTGGGGTTAAATACAAGCCTTAATGATCCGAGAAGTCGAATCGAGTCAAATAGAAGGTGCTTGTTGATCCAAAAAGCCGTATTAGGTCACATTGTGCGTCTTTGGTGACTTGATAAAACAAACGGATCAAGTTATGGATACTTGTTGATCCGAGAAGCCGAATTGTGTTAAATGAAAGACTTGTTGATCCGAGAAGTCAATTGAGATCAAATACAAGCCTTAATGATTCGAGGAGTTAAATCGAGTCAAATAGAAGGTGCTTCTTGATCCGAGAACCCGTATTGGGTCACATTGTGCGTACTTGGTGACTTGATAAAACAAACGGATCAAGTTATGGATACTTGTTGATACGAGAAGCCGAATTGGGTCAAATGGAAGCCTTGTTAATCCGAGAAGTCAATTGGGGTCAAATACAAGCCTTAATGATCCGAGAAGTCGAATCGAGTCAAATAGAAGGTGCTTGTTGATCCGAGAAGCCGTTTTGGGTCACATTGTGCGTACTTGGTGACATGATAAAACAAACGGATCAAGTTATGGATACTTGTTGATCCGAGAAGCCGAATTGTGTTAAATGAAAGACTTGTTGATCCGAGAAGTCAATTGAGATAAAATACAAGCCTTAATGATTTGAGGAGTTAAATCGAGTCAAATAGAAGGTGCTTCTTGATCCGAGAAGCCGTATTGGGTCACATTGTGCGTACTTGGTGACTTGATAAAACAAACGGATCAAGTTATGGATACTTGTTGATCCGAGAAGCCGAATTGGGTCAAATTGAAGACTTGTTAATCCGAGAAGTCAATTGGGGTCAAATACAAGCCTTAATGATCCGAGAAGTCGAATCGAGTCAAATAGAAGGTGCTTGTTGATCCGAGAAGCCGTTTTGGGTCACATTGTGCCTACTTGGTGACTTGATAAAACAAACGGATCAAGTTATGGATACTTGTTGATCCGAGAAGCGGAATTGGGTCAAATGGAAGACTTATTTATCCGAGAAGTCAACTGGGGTCAAATACAAGCCTTAATGATTTGAGAAGTCGAATCGAGTCAAATAGTTGGTGCTTGTTGATCCAAGAAGCCGTATTGGGTCACATTGTGCATACTTGGTGACTTGATAAAGAAAACGGATCAAGTTATGGATACTTGTTGATCCGAGAAGCCGAATTGGGTCAAATGGAAGACTTGTTGACCCGAGAAGTTAATTGGGGTTAAATACAAACCTTAATGATTTATAAAGTCGAATCGAGTAAAATACGTGGTACTTATTAATCCGAGAAGTCGTATTGGGTCACATTGTGCGCACTTAGTGACTTGATAAAACAAACGGATCATGTTATGGATACTTGTTGATCCGAGAAGCCGAATTGGGTCAAATGGAAGGCTTGTTGATCCGAGAAGTCAATTGAGATCAAATACAAGCCTTAATGATCTGAGAAGTCGAATCGAGTCAAATAGAAGGTGCTAGTTGATCCGAGAAGCCGTATTGGGTCACATTGTGCGTACTTGGTGACTTGATAAAACAAACGGATCAAGTTATGCATACTTGTTGATCCGAGAAGCCGAATTGGGTCAAATGGAGGACTTATTTATCCAAGAAGTCAACTGGGGTCAAATACAAGCCTTAATGATTTGAGAAGTCGAATCGAGTCAAATAGTTGGTGCTTGTTGATCCAAGAAGCCGTATTGGGTCACATTGTGCATACTTGGTGACTTGATAAAGAAAACGGATCAAGTTATGGATACTTGTTGATCCGAGAAGCCGAATTGGGTCAAATGGATGACTTATTGATCCGAGAAGTCAATTGAGATCAAATACAAGCCTTAATGATTCGAGAAGTCGAATCGAGTCAAATAGAAGGTGCTTGTTGATCCGAAAAGCCGTATTGGGTCACATTGTGCGTACTTGGTGACTTGATAAAATAAACGGATCAAGTTATTGATACTTGTTGATCCGAGAAGCCGATTTGGGTCAAATGGAAGACTTGTTAATCCGAGAAGTCAATTGGGGTCAAATACAAGCCTTAATGATCCGAGAAGTCGAATCGAGTCAAATAGAAGGTGCTTGTTGATCCGAAAAGCCGTATTGGGTCACATTGTGCGTACTTGGTGACTTGATAAAACAAACGGATCAAGTTATGGATACTTGTAGATCCGAGAAGCCGAATTGTGTTAAATGAAAGACTTGTTGATCCGAGAAGTCAACTGAGATCAAATACAAGCCTTAATGATTCGAGAACTCGAATCGAGTCAAATTGAATGTGCTTATTGATCCGAGAAGCTGTATTGGGTAACATTGTGCGTATTTGGTGACTTGATAAAACAAACGGATCAAGTTATGGATACTTGTTGATCCGAGAAGCCGAATTTGGTCAAATGGAAGACTTGTTAATCCGATAAGTCAATTGGGGTTAAATACAAGCCTTAATGATCCGAGAAGTCGAATCGAGTCAAATAGAAGGTGCTTGTTGATCCAAAAAGCCGTATTAGGTCACATTGTGCGTCTTTGGTGACTTGATAAAACAAACGGATCAAGTTATGGATACTTGTTGATCCGAGAAGCCGAATTGTGTTAAATGAAAGACTTGTTGATCCGAGAAGTCAATTGAGATCAAATACAAGCCTTAATGATTCGAGGAGTTAAATCGAGTCAAATAGAAGGTGCTTCTTGATCCGAGAACCCGTATTGGGTCACATTGTGCGTACTTGGTGACTTGATAAAACAAACGGATCAAGTTATGGATACTTGTTGATACGAGAAGCCGAATTGGGTCAAATGGAAGACTTGTTAATCCGAGAAGTCAATTGGGGTCAAATACAAGCCTTAATGATCCGAGAAGTCGAATCGAGTCAAATAGAAGGTGCTTGTTGATCCGAGAAGCCGTTTTGGGTCACATTGTGCGTACTTGGTGACATGATAAAACAAACGGATCAAGTTATGGATACTTGTTGATCCGAGAAGCCGAATTGTGTTAAATGAAAGACTTGTTGATCCGAGAAGGCAATTGAGATCAAATACAAGCCTTAATGATTCGAGGAGTTAAATCGAGTCAAATAGAAGGTGCTTCTTGATCCGAGAAGCCGTATTGGGTCACATTGTGCGTACTTGGTGACTTGATAAAACAAACGGATCAAGTTATGGATACTTGTTGATCCGAGAAGCCGAATTGGGTCAAATGGAAGACTTGTTAATCCGAGAAGTCAATTGGGGTCAAATACAAGCCTTAATGATCCGAGAAGTCGAATCGAGTCAAATAGAAGGTGCTTGTTGATCCGAGAAGCCGTTTTGGGTCACATTGTGCGTACTTGGTGACTTGATAAAACAAACGGATCAAGTTATCGATACTTGTTGATCCGAGAAGCCGAATTGGGTCAAATGGAAGACTTATTTATCCGAGAAGTCAACTGGGGTCAAATACAAGCCTTAATGATTTGAGAAGTCGAATCGAGTCAAATAGTTGGTGCTTGTTGATCCAAGAAGCCGTATTGGGTCACATTGTGCATAGTTGGTGACTTGATAAAGAAAACGGATCAAGTTATGGATACTTGTTGATCCGAGAAGCCGAATTGGGTCAAATGGAAGACTTGTTGATCCGAGAAGTTAATTGGGGTCAAATACAAGCCTTAATGATTTATAAAGTCGAATCGAGTAAAATACTTGGTGCTTATTGATTCGAGAAGTCGTATTGGGTCACATTGTGCGTACTTAGTGACTTGATAAAACAAACGGATCATGTTATGGATACTTGTGGATCCGAGAAGCCGAATTGGGTCAAATGGAAGACTTGTTGATCCGAGAAGTCAATTGAGATCAAATACAAGCCTTAATGATCCGAGAAGTCGAATCGAGTCAAATAGAAGGTGCTAGTTGATCCGAGAAGCCGTATTGGGTCACATTGTGCGTACTTGGTGACTTGATAAAACAAACGGATCAAGTTATGCATACTTGTTGATCCGAGAAGCCGAATTGGGTCAAATGGAGGACTTATTTATCCAAGAAGTCAACTGGGGTCAAATACAAGCCTTAATGATTTGAGAAGTCGAATCGAGTCAAATAGTTGGTGCTTGTTGATCCAAGAAGCCGTATTGGGTCACATTGTGCATACTTGGTGACTTGATAAAGAAAACGGATCAAGTTATGGATACTTGTTGATCCGAGAAGCCGAATTGGGTCAAATGGATGACTTATTGATCCGAGAAGTCAATTGAGATCAAATACAAGCCTTAATGATTCGAGAAGTCGAATCGAGTCAAATAGAAGGTGCTTGTTGATCCGAAAAGCCGTATTGGGTCACATTGTGCGTACTTGGTGACTTGATAAAATAAACGGATCAAGTTATTGATACTTGTTGATCCGAGAAGCCGATTTGGGTCAAATGGAAGACTTGTTAATCCGAGAAGTCAATTGGGGTCAAATACAAGCCTTAATGATCCGAGAAGTCGAATCGAGTCAAATAGAAGGTGCTTGTTGATCCGAAAAGCCGTATTGGGTCACATTGTGCGTACTTGGTGACTTGATAAAACAAACGGATCAAGTTATGGATACTTGTTGATCCGAGAAGCCGAATTGTGTTAAATGAAAGACTTGTTGATCCGAGAAGTCAACTGAGATCAAATACAAGCCTTAATGATTCGAGAACTCGAATCGAGTCAAATTGAATGTGCTTGTTGATCCGAGAAGCTGTATTGGGTAACATTGTGCGTATTTGGTGACTTGATAAAACAAACGGATCAAGTTATGGATACTTGTTGATCCGAGAAGCCGAATTGGGTCAAATGGAAGACTTGTTAATCCGATAAGTCAATTGGGGTTAAATACAAGCCTTAATGATCCGAGAAGTCGAATCGAGTCAAATAGAAGGTGCTTGTTGATCCAAAAAGCCGTATTAGGTCACATTGTGCGTCTTTGGTGACTTGATAAAACAAACGGATCAAGTTATGGATACTTGTTGATCCGAGAAGCCGAATTGTGTTAAATGAAAGACTTGTTGATCCGAGAAGTCAATTGAGATCAAATACAAGCCTTAATGATTCGAGGAGTTAAATCGAGTCAAATAGAAGGTGCTTCTTGATCCGAGAACCCGTATTGGGTCACATTGTGCGTACTTGGTGACTTGATAAAACAAACGGATCAAGTTATGGATACTTGTTGATACGAGAAGCCGAATTGGGTCAAATGGAAGACTTGTTAATCCGAGAAGTCAATTGGGGTCAAATACAAGCCTTAATGATCCGAGAAGTCGAATCGAGTCAAATAGAAGGTGCTTGTTGATCCGAGAAGCCGTTTTGGGTCACATTGTGCGTACTTGGTGACATGATAAAACAAACGGATCAAGTTATGGATACTTGTTGATCCGAGAAGCCGAATTGTGTTAAATGAAAGACTTGTTGATCCGAGAAGGCAATTGAGATCAAATACAAGCCTTAATGATTCGAGGAGTTAAATCGAGTCAAATAGAAGGTGCTTCTTGATCCGAGAAGCCGTATTGGGTCACATTGTGCGTACTTGGTGACTTGATAAAACAAACGGATCAAGTTATGGATACTTGTTGATCCGAGAAGCCGAATTGGGTCAAATGGAAGACTTGTTAATCCGAGAAGTCAATTGGGGTCAAATACAAGCCTTAATGATCCGAGAAGTCGAATCGAGTCAAATAGAAGGTGCTTGTTGATCCGAGAAGCCGTTTTGGGTCACATTGTGCGTACTTGGTGACTTGATAAAACAAACGGATCAAGTTATCGATACTTGTTGATCCGAGAAGCCGAATTGGGTCAAATGGAAGACTTATTTATCCGAGAAGTCAACTGGGGTCAAATACAAGCCTTAATGATTTGAGAAGTCGAATCGAGTCAAATAGTTGGTGCTTGTTGATCCAAGAAGCCGTATTGGGTCACATTGTGCATAGTTGGTGACTTGATAAAGAAAACGGATCAAGTTATGGATACTTGTTGATCCGAGAAGCCGAATTGGGTCAAATGGAAGACTTGTTGATCCGAGAAGTTAATTGGGGTCAAATACAAGCCTTAATGATTTATAAAGTCGAATCGAGTAAAATACTTGGTGCTTATTGATCCGAGAAGTCGTATTGGGTCACATTGTGCGTACTTAGTGACTTGATAAAACAAACGGATCATGTTATGGATACTTGTGGATCCGAGAAGCCGAATTGGGTCAAATGGAAGACTTGTTGATCCGAGAAGTCAATTGAGATCAAATACAAGCCTTAATGATTCGAGAAGTCGAATCGAGTCAAATAGAACGTGCTTGTTGATCCGAAAAGCCGTATTGGGTCACATTGTGCGTACTTGGTGACTTGATATAACAAACGGATCAAGTTATGGATACTTATTGATCCGAGAAGCCGAATTGGGTGAAATGGAAGACATGTTAATCCGAGAAGTCAATTGGGGTCATATACAAGCCTTAATGATCCGAGAAGTCGAATCGAGTTAAATAGAAGGTGCTTGTTGATTCGAGAAGCCGTATTAGGTCACATTTTGCGTATTTGGTGACTTGATCAAACAAACGGATCAAGTTATGGATACTTGTTGATCCGAGAAGCCGAATTGTGTTAAATGAAAGACTTGTTGCTCCGAGAAGTCAATTGAGATCAAATACAAGCCTTAATGATTCGAGGAGTTAAATCGAGTCAAATAGAAGGTGCTTCTTGATCCGAGAACCCGTATTGGGTCACATTGTGTGTACTTGGTGACTTGATAAAACAAACGGATCAAGTTATGGATACTTGTTGATACGAGAAGCCGAATTGGGTCAAATGGAAGACTTGTTAATCCGAGAAGTCAATTGGGGTCAAATACAAGCCTTAATGATCCGAGAAGTCGAATCGAGTCAAATAGAAGGTGCTTGTTGATCCGAGAAGCCATTTTGGGTCACATTGTGCGTACTTGGTGACATGATAAAACAAACGGATCAAGTTATGGATACATGTTGATCCGAGAAACCGAATTGTGTTAAATGAAAGACTTGTTGATCCGAGAAGTCAATTGAGATCAAATACAAGCCTTAATGATTCGAGGAGTTAAATCGAGTCAAATAGAAGGTGCTTCTTGATCCGAGAAGCCGTATTGGGTCACATTGTGCGTACTTGGTGACTTGATAAAACAAACGGATCAAGTTATGGATACTTGTTGATCCGAGAAGCCGAATTGGGTCAAATGGAAGACTTGTTAATCCGAGAAGTCAATTGGGGTCAAATACAAGCCTTAATGATCCGAGACGTCGAATCGAGTCAAATAGAAGGTGCTTGTTGATCCGAGAAGCCGTTTCGGGTCACATTGTGCGTACTTGGTGACTTGATAAAACAAACGGATCAAGTTATCGATACTTGTTGATCCGAGAAGCCGAATTGGGTCAAATGGAAGACTTATTTATCCGAGAAGTCAACTGGGGTCAAATACAAGCCTTAATGATTTGAGAAGTCGAATCGAGTCAAATAGTTGGTGCTTATTGATCCAAGAAGCCGTATTGGGTCACATTGTGCATAGTTGGTGACTTGATAAAGAAAACGGATCAAGTTATGGATACTTGTTGATCCGAGAAGCCGAATTGGGTCAAATGGAAGACTTGTGGATCCGAGAAGTTAATTGGGGTCAAATACAAGCCTTAATGATTTATAAAGTCGAATCGAGTAAAATACTTGGTGCTTATTGATCCGAGAAGTCGTATTGGGTCACACTGTGCGTACTTAATGACTTGATAAAACAAACGGAGCATGTTAGGGATACTTGTTGATCCGAGAAGCCGAATTGGGTCAAATGGAAGACTTGTTGATCCGAGAAGTCAATTGAGATCAAATACAAGCCTTAATGATTCGAGAAGTCGAATCGAGTCAAATAGAACGTGCTTGTTGATCCGAAAAGCCGTAATAGGTCACATTGTGCGTACTTGGTGACTTGATAAAACAAACGGATCAAGTTATGGATACTTGTTGATCCGAGAAGCCGAATTGTGTGAAATGGAAGACTTGTTAATCCGAGAAGTCAATTGGGGTCAAATACAAGCCTTAATGATCCGAGAAGCCGAATCGAGTTAAATAGAAGGTGCTTGTTGATCCGAGAAGTCGTATTAGGTCACATTTTGCGTATTTGGTGACTTGATCAAACAAACGGATCAAGTTATGGATACTTGTTCATCCGAGAAGCCGAATTGTGTTAAATGAAAGACTTGTTGATCCGAGAAGTCAATTGAGATCAAATACAAGCCTTAATGATTCGAGAACTCGAATCGAGTCAAATAGAATGTGCTTGTTGATCCGAGAAGTCGTATTGGGTAACATTGTGCGTATTCGGTGACTTGATAAAACAAACGGATCAAGTTATGGATACTTGTTGATCCGAGAAACCGAATTGGGTCAAATGGATGACTTATTGATCCGAAAAGTCAATTGTGGTCAAATACAAGCCTTAATGATTCAAGAAGTCGAATCGAGTCAAATAGAAGGTGCTTGTTGATCCGAGAAGTCGTATTGGGTCACATTGTGCGTACTTGGTGACTTGATAAAACAAACGGATCAAGTTATCGATACTTGTTGATCCGAGAAGTCGAATTGGGTCAAATGGAAGACTTGTTAATCCGAGAAGTCAATTGGGGTTAAATACAAGCCTTAGTGATCCGAGAAGTCGAATCGAGTCAAATAGAAGGTGCTTGTTGATCCGAATAACCGTATTAGGTCACATTGTGCTTATTTGGTGACTTGATAAAACAAACGGATCAAGTTATGTATACTTGTTGATCCGAGAATCCGAATTGGGTCAAATGGAAGACTTGTTGATTCAAGAAGTCAATTGAGATCAAATACAAGCCTTAATGATTCGAGAAGTCGAATCTAGTCAAATAGAAGGTGCTTGTTGATCCAAGAAGCCGTATTGGGTCACATTGTGCATACTTGGTGACTTGATAAAACAAACGGTTCAAGTTATGGATACTTGTTGATCCGAGAAGCCGATTTGGGTCAAATGGAAGACTTGGTAATCCGAGAAGTCAACTGGGGTCTAATACACGCCTTAATGACCCGAGAAGTCAAATCGAGTCAAATAGAAGGTGCTTGTTGATCCGAGAAGCCGTATTAGGTCACATTGTGCGTATTTGGTGACTTGATAAAACAAACGGATCAAGTTATGGATACTTGTTGATCCGAGAAGCCGAATTGGGTCAAATAGAAGACTTATTTATTCGAGAAGTCAACTGGGGTCAAATACAAGCCTTAATGATTTGAGAAGTCGAATCGAGTCAAATAGTTGGTGCTTGTTGATCCAAGAAGCCGTATTGGGTCACATTGTGCATACTTGGTGACTTGATAAAGAAAACGGATCAAGTTATGGATACTTGTTGATCCGAGAAGCCGAATTGGGTCAAATGGAAGACTTGTTGATCCGAGAAGTTAATTGGGGTCAAATACAAGCCTTAATGATTTATAAAGTCGAATCGAGTAAAATACTTGGTGCTTATTGATCCGAGAAGTCGTATTGGGTCACATTGTGCGTACTTAATGACTTGATAAAACAAACGGATCATGTTAGGGATACTTGTTGATCCGAGAAGCCGAATTGGGTCAAATGGAAGACTTGTTGATCCGAGAAGTCAATTGAGATCAAATACAAGCCTTAATGATTCGAGAAGTCGAATCGAGTCAAATGGAACGTGCTTGTTGATCCGAAAAGCCGTATTGGGTCACATTGTGCGTACTTGGTGACTTGATAAAACAAACGGATCAAGTTATCGATACTTGTTGATCCGAGAAGTCGAATTGGGTCAAATGGAAGACTTGTTAATCCGAGAAGTCAATTGGGGTTAAATACAAGCCTTAGTGATCCGAGAAGTGGAATCGAGTCAAATAGAAGGTGCTTGTTGATCCAAAAAGCCGTATTAGGTCACATTGTGCGTCTTTGGTGACTTGATAAAACAAACGGATCAAGTTATGGATACTTGTTGATCCGAGAAGCCGAATTGTGTTAAATGAAAGACTTGTTGATCCAAGAAGTCAATTAAGATCAAATACAAGCCTTAATGATTCGAGGAGTTAAATCGAGTCAAATAGAAGGTGCTTCTTGATCCGAGAAGCCGTATTGGGTCACATTGTGCGTACTTGGTGACTTGATAAAACAAACGGATCAAGTTATGGATACTTGTTGATCCGAGAAGCCGAATTGGGTCAAATGGAAGACTTTTTAATCCGAGAAGTCAATTGGGGTCAAATACAAGCCTTAATGATCCGAGAAGTCGAATCGAGTCAAATAGAAGGTGCTTGTTGATCCGAGAAGCCGAATTGGGTCACATTGTGCGTACTTGGTGACTTGATAAAACAAACGGATCAAGTTATGGATACTTGTTGATCCGAGAAGCCGAATTGGGTCAAATGGAAGACTTATTTATCCGAGAAGTCAACTGGGGTCAAATACAAGCCTTAATGATTTGAGAAGTCGAATCGAGTTAAATAGTTTGTGCTTGTTGATCCAAGAAGCCGTATTGGGTCACATTGTGCATACTTGGTGACTTGATAAAGAAAACGGATCAAGTTATGGATACTTGTTGATCCGAGAAGCCGAATTGGGTCAAATGGATGACTTATTGATCCGAGAAGTCAATTGAGATCAAATACAAGCCTTAATGATTCGAGAAGTCGAATCGAGTCAAATAGAAGGTGCTTGTTGATCCGAAAAGCCGTATTGGGTCACATTGTGCGTACTTGGTGACTTGATAAAATAAACGGATCAAGTTATTGATACTTGTTGATCCGAGAAGCCGATTTGGGTCAAATGGAAGACTTGTTAATCCGAGAAGTCAATTGGGGTCAAATACAAGCCTTAATGATCCGAGAAGTCGAATCGAGTCAAATAGAAGGTGCTTGTTGATCCGAAAAGCCGTATTGGGTCACATTGTGCGTACTTGGTGACTTGATAAAACAAACGGATCAAGTTATGGATACTTGTTGATCCGAGAAGCCGAATTGTGTTAAATGAAAGACTTGTTGATCCGAGAAGTCAACTGAGATCAAATACAAGCCTTAATGATTCGAGAACTCGAATCGAGTCAAATTGAATGTGCTTGTTGATCCGAGAAGCTGTATTGGGTAACATTGTGCGTATTTGGTGACTTGATAAAACAAACGGATCAAGTTATGGATACTTGTTGATCCGAGAAGCCGAATTGGGTCAAATGGAAGACTTGTTAATCCGATAAGTCAATTGGGGTTAAATACAAGCCTTAATGATCCGAGAAGTCGAATCGAGTCAAATAGAAGGTGCTTGTTGATCCAAAAAGCCGTATTAGGTCACATTGTGCGTCTTTGGTGACTTGATAAAACAAACGGATCAAGTTATGGATACTTGTTGATCCGAGAAGCCGAATTGTGTTAAATGAAAGACTTGTTGATCCGAGAAGTCAATTGAGATCAAATACAAGCCTTAATGATTCGAGGAGTTAAATCGAGTCAAATAGAAGGTGCTTCTTGATCCGAGAACCCGTATTGGGTCACATTGTGCGTACTTGGTGACTTGATAAAACAAACGGATCAAGTTATGGATACTTGTTGATACGAGAAGCCGAATTGGGTCAAATGGCAGACTTGTTAATCCGAGAAGTCAATTGGGGTCAAATACAAGCCTTAATGATCCGAGAAGTCGAATCGAGTCAAATAGAAGGTGCTTGTTGATCCGAGAAGCCGTTTTGGGTCACATTGTGCGTACTTGGTGACATGATAAAACAAACGGATCAAGTTATGGATACTTGTTGATCCGAGAAGCCGAATTGTGTTAAATGAAAGACTTGTTGATCCGAGAAGGCAATTGAGATCAAATACAAGCCTTAATGATTCGAGGAGTTAAATCGAGTCAAATAGAAGGTGCTTCTTGATCCGAGAAGCCGTATTGGGTCACATTGTGCGTACTTGGTGACTTGATAAAACAAACGGATCAAGTTATGGATACTTGTTGATCCGAGAAGCCGAATTGGGTCAAATGGAAGACTTGTTAATCCGAGAAGTCAATTGGGGTCAAATACAAGCCTTAATGATCCGAGAAGTCGAATCGAGTCAAATAGAAGGTGCTTGTTGATCCGAGAAGCCGTTTTGGGTCACATTGTGCGTACTTGGTGACTTGATAAAACAAACGGATCAAGTTATCGATACTTGTTGATCCGAGAAGCCGAATTGGGTCAAATGGAAGACTTATTTATCCGAGAAGTCAACTGGGGTCAAATACAAGCCTTAATGATTTGAGAAGTCGAATCGAGTCAAATAGTTGGTGCTTGTTGATCCAAGAAGCCGTATTGGGTCACATTGTGCATACTTGGTGACTTGATAAAGAAAACGGATCAAGTTATGGATACTTGTTGATCCGAGAAGCCGAATTGGGTCAAATGGATGACTTATTGATCCGAGAAGTCAATTGAGATCAAATACAAGCCTTAATGATTCGAGAAGTCGAATCGAGTCAAATAGAAGGTGCTTGTTGATCCGAAAAGCCGTATTGGGTCACATTGTGCGTACTTGGTGACTTGATAAAATAAACGGATCAAGTTATTGATACTTGTTGATCCGAGAAGCCGATTTGGGTCAAATGGAAGACTTGTTAATCCGAGAAGTCAATTGGGGTCAAATACAAGCCTTAATGATCCGAGAAGTCGAATCGAGTCAAATAGAAGGTGCTTGTTGATCCGAAAAGCCGTATTGGGTCACATTGTGCGTACTTGGTGACTTGATAAAACAAACGGATCAAGTTATGCATACTTGTTGATCCGAGAAGCCGAATTGGGTCAAATGGAAGACTTATTTATCCAAGAAGTCAACTGGGGTCAAATACAAGCCTTAATGATTTGAGAAGTCGAATCGAGTCAAATAGTTGGTGCTTGTTGATCCAAGAAGCCGTATTGGGTCACATTGTGCATACTTGGTGACTTGATAAAGAAAACGGATCAAGTTATGGATACTTGTTGATCCGAGAAGCCGAATTGGGTCAAATGGATGACTTATTGATCCGAGAAGTCAATTGAGATCAAATACAAGCCTTAATGATTCGAGAAGTCGAATCGAGTCAAATAGAAGGTGCTTGTTGATCCGAAAAGCCGTATTGGGTCACATTGTGCGTACTTGGTGACTTGATAAAATAAACGGATCAAGTTATTGATACTTGTTGATCCGAGAAGCCGATTTGGGTCAAATGGAAGACTTGTTAATCCGAGAAGTCAATTGGGGTCAAATACAAGCCTTAATGATCCGAGAAGTCGAATCGAGTCAAATAGAAGGTGCTTGTTGATCCGAAAAGCCGTATTGGGTCACATTGTGCGTACTTGGTGACTTGATAAAACAAACGGATCAAGTTATGGATACTTGTTGATCCGAGAAGCCGAATTGTGTTAAATGAAAGACTTGTTGATCCGAGAAGTCAACTGAGATCAAATACAAGCCTTAATGATTCGAGAACTCGAATCGAGTCAAATTGAATGTGCTGGTTGATCCGAGAAGCTGTATTGGGTAACATTGTGCGTATTTGGTGACTTGATAAAACAAACGGATCAAGTTATGCATACTTGTTGATCCGAGAAGCCGAATTGGGTCAAATGGAAGACTTATTTATCCAAGAAGTCAACTGGGGTCAAATACAAGCCTTAATGATTTGAGAAGTCGAATCGAGTCAAATAGTTGGTGCTTGTTGATCCAAGAAGCCGTATTGGGTCACATTGTGCATACTTGGTGACTTGATAAAGAAAACGGATCAAGTTATGGATACTTGTTGATCCGAGAAGCCGAATTGGGTCAAATGGATGACTTATTGATCCGAGAAGTCAATTGAGATCAAATACAAGCCTTAATGATTCGAGAAGTCGAATCGAGTCAAATAGAAGGTGCTTGTTGATCCGAAAAGCCGTATTGGGTCACATTGTGCGTATTTGGTGACTTGATAAAATAAACGGATCAAGTTATTGATACTTGTTGATCCGAGAAGCCGATTTGGGTCAAATGGAAGACTTGTTAATCCGAGAAGTCAATTGGGGTCAAATACAAGCCTTAATGATCCGAGAAGTCGAATCGAGTCAAATAGAAGGTGCTTGTTGATCCGAAAAGCCGTATTGGGTCACATTGTGCGTACTTGGTGACTTGATAAAACAAACGGATCAAGTTATGCATACTTGTTGATCCGAGAAGCCGAATTGGGTCAAATGGAAGACTTATTTATCCAAGAAGTCAACTGGGGTCAAATACAAGCCTTAATGATTTGAGAAGTCGAATCGAGTCAAATAGTTGGTGCTTGTTGATCCAAGAAGCCGTATTGGGTCACATTGTGCATACTTGGTGACTTGATAAAGAAAACGGATCAAGTTATGGATACTTGTTGATCCGAGAAGCCGAATTGGGTCAAATGGATGACTTATTGATCCGAGAAGTCAATTGAGATCAAATACAAGCCTTAATGATTCGAGAAGTCGAATCGAGTCAAATAGAAGGTGCTTGTTGATCCGAAAAGCCGTATTGGGTCACATTGTGCGTATTTGGTGACTTGATAAAATAAACGGATCAAGTTGTACTTGTTGATCCGAGAAGCCGATTTGGGTCAAATGGAAGACTTGTTAATCCGAGAAGTCAATTGGGGTCAAATACAAGCCTTAATGATCCGAGAAGTCGAATCGAGTCAAATAGAAGGTGCTTGTTGATCCGAAAAGCCGTATTGGGTCACATTGTGCGTACTTAGTGACTTGATAAAACAAACGGATCATGTTATGGATACTTGTTGACCCGAGAAGCCGAATTGGGTCAAATGGAAGACTTGTTGATCCGAGAAGTCAATTGAGATCAAATACAAGCCTTAATGATCCGAGAAGTCGAATCGAGTCAAATAGAAGGTGCTAGTTGATCCGAGAAGCCGTATTGGGTCACATTGTGCGTACTTGGTGACTTGATAAAACAAACGGATCAAGTTATGCATACTTGTTGATCCGAGAAGCCGAATTGGGTCAAATGGAAGACTTATTTATCCAAGAAGTCAACTGGGGTCAAATACAAGCCTTAATGATTTGAGAAGTCGAATCGAGTCAAATAGTTGGTGCTTGTTGATCCAAGAAGCCGTATTGGGTCACATTGTGCATACTTGGTGACTTGATAAAGAAAACGGATCAAGTTATGGATACTTGTTGATCCGAGAAGCCGAATTGGGTCAAATGGATGACTTATTGATCCGAGAAGTCAATTGAGATCAAATACAAGCCTTAATGATTCGAGAAGTCGAATCGAGTCAAATAGAAGGTGCTTGTTGATCCGAAAAGCCGTATTGGGTCACATTGTGCGTATTTGGTGACTTGATAAAATAAACGGATCAAGTTGTACTTGTTGATCCGAGAAGCCGATTTGGGTCAAATGGAAGACTTGTTAATCCGAGAAGTCAATTGGGGTCAAATACAAGCCTTAATGATCCGAGAAGTCGAATCGAGTCAAATAGAAGGTGCTTGTTGATCCGAAAAGCCGTATTGGGTCACATTGTGCGTACTTAGTGACTTGATAAAACAAACGGATCATGTTATGGATACTTGTTGACCCGAGAAGCCGAATTGGGTCAAATGGAAGACTTGTTGATCCGAGAAGTCAATTGAGATCAAATACAAGCCTTAATGATCCGAGAAGTCGAATCGAGTCAAATAGAAGGTGCTAGTTGATCCGAGAAGCCGTATTGGGTCACATTGTGCGTACTTGGTGACTTGATAAAACAAACGGATCAAGTTATGCATACTTGTTGATCCGAGAAGCCGAATTGGGTCAAATGGAAGACTTATTTATCCAAGAAGTCAACTGGGGTCAAATACAAGCCTTAATGATTTGAGAAGTCGAATCGAGTCAAATAGTTGGTGCTTGTTGATCCAAGAAGCCGTATTGGGTCACATTGTGCATACTTGGTGACTTGATAAAGACAACGGATCAAGTTATGGATACTTGTTGATCCGAGAAGCCGAATTGGGTCAAATGGATGACTTATTGATCCGAGAAGTCAATTGAGATCAAATACAAGCCTTAATGATTCGAGAAGTCGAATCGAGTCAAATAGAAGGTGCTTGTTGATCCGAAAAGCCGTATTGGGTCACATTGTGCGTACTTGGTGACTTGATAAAATAAACGGATCAAGTTATTGATACTTGTTGATCCGAGAAGCCGATTTGGGTAAAATGGAAGACTTGTTAATCCGAGAAGTCAATTGGGGTCAAATACAAGCCTTAATGATCCGAGAAGTCGAATCGAGTCAAATAGAAGGTGCTTGTTGATCCGAAAAGCCGTATTGGGTCACATTGTGCGTACTTGGTGACTTGATAAAACAAACGGATCAAGTTATGGATACTTGTTGATCCGAGAAGCCGAATTGTGTTAAATGAAAGACTTGTTGATCCGAGAAGTCAACTGAGATCAAATACAAGCCTTAATGATTCGAGAACTCGAATCGAGTCAAATTGAATGTGCTTGTTGATCCGAGAAGCTGTATTGGGTAACATTGTGCGTATTGGTGACTTGATAAAACAAACGGATCAAGTTATGGATACTTGTTGATCCGAGAAGCCGAATTGGGTTAAATGGAAGACTTGTTAATCCGATAAGTCAATTGGGGGTTAAATACAAGACTTAATGATCCGAGAAGTCGAATCGAGTCAAATAGAAGGTGCTTGTTGATCCAAAAAGCCGTATTAGGTCACATTGTGCGTCTTTGGTGACTTGATAAAACAAACGGATCAAGTTATGGATACTTGTTGATCCGAGAAGCCGAATTGTGTTAAATGAAAGACTTGTTGATCCGAGAAGTCAATTGAGATCAAATACAAGCCTTAATGATTCGAGGAGTTAAATCGAGTCAAATAGAAGGTGCTTCTTGATCCGAGAACCCGTATTGGGTCACATTGTGCGTACTTGGTGACTTGATAAAACAAACGGATCAAGTTATGGATACTTGTTGATACGAGAAGCCGAATTGGGTCAAATGGAAGACTTGTTAATCCGAGAAGTCAATTGGGGTCAAATACAAGCCTTAATGATCCGAGAAGTCGAATCGAGTCAAATAGAAGGTGCTTGTTGATCCGAGAAGCCGTTTTGGGTCACATTGTGCGTACTTGGTGACATGATAAAACAAATGGATCAAGTTATGGATACTTGTTGATCCGAGAAGCCGAATTGTGTTAAATGAAAGACTTGTTGATCCGAGAAGGCAATTGAGATCAAATACAAGCCTTAATGATTCGAGGAGTTAAATCGAGTCAAATAGAAGGTGCTTCTTGATCCGAGAAGCCGTATTGGGTCACATTGTGCGTACTTGGTGACTTGATAAAACAAACGGATCAAGTTATGGATACTTGTTGATCCGAGAAGCCGAATTGGGTCAAATGGAAGACTTGTTAATCCGAGAAGTCAATTGGGGTCAAATACAAGCCTTAATGATCCGAGAAGTCGAATCGAGTCAAATAGAAGGTGCTTGTTGATCCGAGAAGCCGTTTTGGGTCACATTGTGCGTACTTGGTGACTTGATAAAACAAACGGATCAAGTTATCGATACTTGTTGATCCGAGAAGCCGAATTGGGTCAAATGGAAGACTTATTTATCCGAGAAGTCAACTGGGGTCAAATACAAGCCTTAATGATTTGAGAAGTCGAATCAAGTCAAATAGTTGGTGCTTGTTGATCCAAGAAGCCGTATTGGGTCACATTGTGCATAGTTGGTGACTTGATAAAGAAAACGGATCAAGTTATGGATACTTGTTGATCCGAGAAGCCGAATTGGGTCAAATGGAAGACTTGTTGATCCGAGAAGTTAATTGGGGTCAAATACAAGCCTTAATGATTTATAAAGTCGAATCGAGTAAAATACTTGGTGCTTATTGATCCGAGAAGTCGTATTGGGTCACATTGTGCGCACTTAGTGACTTGATAAAACAAACATATCATGTTATGGATACTTGTTGATCCGAGAAGCCGAATTGGGTCAAATGGAAGGCTTGTTGATCCGAGAAGTCAATTGAGATCAAATACAAGCCTTAATGATCCGAGAAGTCGAATCGAGTCAAATAGAAGGTGCTAGTTGATCCGAGAAGCCGTATTGGGTCACATTGTGCGTACTTGGTGACTTGATAAAACAAACGGATCAAGTTATGGATACTTATTGATCCGAGAAGCCGAATTGGGTGAAATGGAAGACTTGTTAATCCGAGAAGTCAATTGGGGTCATATACAAGCCTTAATGATCCGAGAAGTCGAATCGAGTTAAATAGAAGGTGCTTGTTGATCCGAGAAGCCGTATTAGGTCACATTTTGCGTATTTGGTGACTTGATCAAACAAACGGATCAAGTTATGGATACTTGTTGATCCGAGAAGCCGAATTGTGTTAAATGAAAGACTTGTTGCTCCGAGAAGTCAATTGAGATCAAATACAAGCCTTAATGATTCGAGGAGTTAAATCGAGTCAAATAGAAGGTGCTTCTTGATCCGAGAACCCGTATTGGGTCACATTGTGCGTACTTGGTGACTTGATAAAACAAACGGATCAAGTTATGGATACTTGTTGATACGAGAAGCCGAATTGGGTCAAATGGAAGACTTGTTAATCCGAGAAGTCAATTGGGGTCAAATACAAGCCTTAATGATCCGAGAAGTCGAATCGAGTCAAATAGAAGGTGCTTGTTGATCCGAGAAGCCATTTTGGGTCACATTGTGCGTACTTGGTGACATGATAAAACAAACGGATCAAGTTATGGATACTTGTTGATCCGAGAAGCCGAATTGTGTTAAATGAAAGACTTGTTGATCCGAGAAGTCAATTGAGATCAAATACAAGCCTTAATGATTCGAGGAGTTAAATCGAGTCAAATAGAAGGTGCTTCTTGATCCGAGAAGCCGTATTGGGTCACATTGTGCGTACTTGGTGACTTGATAAAACAAACGGATCAAGTTATGGATACTTGTTGATCCGAGAAGCCGAATTGGGTCAAATGGAAGACTTGTTAATCCGAGAAGTCAATTGGGGTCAAATACAAGCCTAATTGATCCGAGACGTCGAATCGAGTCAAATAGAAGGTGCTTGTTGATCCGAGAAGCCGTTTTGGGTCACATTGTGCGTACTTGGTGACTTGATAAAACAAACGGATCAAGTTATCGATACTTGTTGATCCGAGAAGCCGAATTGGGTCAAATGGAAGACTTATTTATCCGAGAAGTCAACTGGGGTCAAATACAAGCCTTAATGATTTGAGAAGTCGAATCGAGTCAAATAGTTGGTGCTTATTGATCCAAGAAGCCGTATTGGGTCACATTGTGCATAGTTGGTGACTTGATAAAGAAAACGGATCAAGTTATGGATACTTGTTGATCCGAGAAGCCGAATTGGGTCAAATGGAAGACTTGTGGATCCGAGAAGTTAATTGGGGTCAAATACAAGCCTTAATGATTTATAAAGTCGAATCGAGTAAAATACTTGGTGCTTATTGATCCGAGAAGTCGTATTGGGTCACATTGTGCGTACTTAATGACTTGATAAAACCAACGGATCATGTTAGGGATACTTGTTGATCCGAGAAGCCGAATTGGGTCAAATGGAAGACTTGTTGATCCGAGAAGTCAATTGAGATCAAATACAAGCCTTAATGATTCGAGAAGTCGAATCGAGTCAAATAGAACGTGCTTGTTGATCCGAAAAGCCGTATTAGGTCACATTGTGCGTACTTGGTGACTTGATAAAACAAACGGATCAAGTTATGGATACTTGTTGATCCGAGAAGCCGAATTGTGTGAAATGGAAGACTTGTTAATCCGAGAAGTCAATTGGGGTCAAATACAAGCCTTAATGATCCGAGAAGCCGAATCGAGTTAAATAGAAGGTGCTTGTTGATCCGAGAAGTCGTATTAGGTCACATTTTGCGTATTTGGTGACTTGATCAAACAAACGGATCAAGTTATCGATACTTGTTGATCCGAGAAGTCGAATTGGGTCAAATGGAAGACTTGTTAATCCGAGAAGTCAATTGGGGTTAAATACAAGCCTTAGTGATCCGAGAAGTCGAATCGAGTCAAATAGAAGGTGCTTGTTGATCCGAATAACCGTATTAGGTCACATTGTGCTTATTTGGTGACTTGATAAAACAAACGGATCAAGTTATGTATACTTGTTGATCCGAGAATCCGAATTGGGTCAAATGGAAGACTTGTTGATTCAAGAAGTCAATTGAGATCAAATACAAGCCTTAATGATTCGAGAAGTCGAATCTAGTCAAATAGAAGGTGCTTGTTGATCCAAGAAGCCGTATTGGGTCACATTGTGCATACTTGGTGACTTGATAAAACAAACGGATCAAGTTATGGATACTTGTTGATCCGAGAAGCCGATTTGGGTCAAATGGAAGACTTGGTAATCCGAGAAGTCAACTGGGGTCTAATACAAGCCTTAATGACCCGAGAAGTCAAATCGAGTCAAATAGAAGGTGCTTGTTGATCCGAGAAGCCGTATTAGGTCACATTGTGCGTATTTGGTGACTTGATAAAACAAACGGATCAAGTTATGGATACTTGTTGATCCGAGAAGCCGAATTGGGTCAAATAGAAGACTTATTTATCCGAGAAGTCAACTGGGGTCAAATACAAGCCTTAATGATTTGAGAAGTCGAATCGAGTCAAATAGTTGGTGCTTGTTGATCCAAGAAGCCGTATTGGGTCACATTGTGCATACTTGGTGACTTGATAAAGAAAACGGATCAAGTTATGGATACTTGTTGATCCGAGAAGCCGAATTGGGTCAAATGGAAGACTTGTTGATCCGAGAAGTTAATTGGGGTCAAATACAAGCCTTAATGATTTATAAAGTCGAATCGAGTAAAATACTTGGTGCTTATTGATCCGAGAAGTCGTATTGGGTCACATTGTGCGTACTTAATGACTTGATAAAACAAACGGATCATGTTAGGGATACTTGTTGATCCGAGAAGCCGAATTGGGTCAAATGGAAGACTTGTTGATCCGAGAAGTCAATTGAGATCAAATACAAGCCTTAATGATTCGAGAAGTCGAATCGAGTCAAATGGAACGTGCTTGTTGATCCGAAAAGCCGTATTGGGTCACATTGTGCGTACTTGGTGACTTGATAAAACAAACGGATCAAGTTATCGATACTTGTTGATCCGAGAAGTCGAATTGGGTCAAATGGAAGACTTGTTAATCCGAGAAGTCAATTGGGGTTAAATACAAGCCTTAGTGATCCGAGAAGTGGAATCGAGTCAAATAGAAGGTGCTTGTTGATCCAAAAAGCCGTATTAGGTCACATTGTGAGTCTTTGGTGACTTGATAAAACAAACGGATCAAGTTATGGATACTTGTTGATCCGAGAAGCCGAATTGTGTTAAATGAAAGACTTGTTGATCCAAGAAGTCAATTAAGATCAAATACAAGCCTTAATGATTCGAGGAGTTAAATCGAGTCAAATAGAAGGTGCTTCTTGATCCGAGAAGCCGTATTGGGTCACATTGTGCGTACTTGGTGACTTGATAAAACAAACGGATCAAGTTATGGATACTTGTTGATCCGAGAAGCCGAATTGGGTCAAATGGAAGACTTTTTAATCTGAGAAGTCAATTGGGGTCAAATACAAGCCTTAATGATCCGAGAAGTCGAATCGAGTCAAATAGAAGGTGCTTGTAGATCCGAGAAGCCGAATTGGGTCACATTGTGCGTACTTGGTGACTTGATAAAACAAACGGATCAAGTTATGGATACTTGTTGATCCGAGAAGCCGAATTGGGTCAAATGGAAGACTTATTTATCCGAGAAGTCAACTGGGGTCAAATACAAGCCTTAATGATTTGAGAAGTCGAATCGAGTTAAATAGTTTGTGCTTGTTGATCCAAGAAGCCGTATTGGGTCACATTGTGCATACTTGGTGACTTGATAAAGAAAACAGATCAAGTTATGGATACTTGTTGATCCGAGAAGCCGAATTGGGTCAAATGGAAGACTTGTTGATCCGGAAAGTTAATTGGGGTCAAATACAAGCCTTAATGATTTATAAAGTCGAATCGAGTAAAATACTTGGTGCTTATTGATCCGAGAAGTCGTATTGGGTCACATTGTGCGTACTTAGTGACTTGATAAAACAAACGGATCATGTTATGGATACTTGTTGACCCGAGAAGCCGAATTGGGTCAAATGGAAGACTTGTTGATCCGAGAAGTCAATTGAGATCAAATACAAGCCTTAATGATTCGAGAACTCGAATCGAGTCAAATAGAAGGTGCTTGTTAATCCGAGAAGCCGTATTGCGCAACATTGTGCGTATTTGGTGACTTGATAAAACAAACGGATCAAGTTATGGATACTTGTTGATCCGAGAAACCGAATTGGGTCAAATGGATGACTTACTGATCCGAGAAGTCAATTGAGATCAAATACAAGCCTTAATGATTCAAGAAGTCGAATCGAGTCAAATAGAAGGTGTTCTTTGATCCGAGAAGTCGTATTGGGTCACATTGTGCGTACTTGGTGACTTGATAAAACAAACGGATCAAGTTATCGATACTTGTTGATCCGAGAAGCCGAATTGGGTCATATGGAAGACTTGTTAATCCGAGAAGTCAATTGGGGTTAAATACAAGCCTTAATGATCCGAGAAGTCGAATCGAGTCAAATAGAAGGTGCTTGTTTATCCGAAAAGCCGTATTAGGTCACATTGTGCGTATTTGGTGACTTGATAAAACAAACGGATCAAGTTATGGATACTTGTTGATCCGAGAAGCCGAATTGGGTCTAATGGAAGACTTGTTGATCCAAGAAGTCAATTGAGATCAAATACAAGCCTTAATGATCCGAGAAGTAGAATCGAGTCAAATAGAAGGTGCTTGTTGATCCGAGAAGCCGTATTGGGTCACATTGTGCATACTTGGTGACTTGATAAAACAAACGGATCAAGTTATGGATACTTGTTGATCCGAGAAGCCGATTTGGGTCAAATGGAAGACTTGTTAATCCGAGAAGTCAATTGGGGTCAAATACAAGCCTTAATGATCCGAGAAGTCGAATCGAGTCAAATAGAAGGTGCTTGTTGATCCGAGAAGCCGTATTAGGTCACATTTTGCGTATTTGGTGACTTGATAAAACAAACGGATCAAGTTATGGATACTTGTTGATCCGAGAAGCCGAATTGTGTTAAATGAAAGACTTGTTGATCCGAGAAGTCAATTGAGATCAAATATGAGCCTTAATGATTCGAGAACTCGAATCGAGTCAAATAGTTGGTGCTTGTTGATCCGAGAAGCCGTATTGGGTCACATTGTGCGTATTTGGTAACTTGATAAAATAAACGGATCAAGTTATGGATGCTTGTTGATCCGAGAAACCGAATTGGGTCAAATGGATGACTTATTGATCCGAGAAGTCAATTGAGATCAAATACAAGCCTTAATGATTCGAGAACTCGAATCGAGTCAAATAGAAGGTGTTTGTTGATCCGAGAAGTCGTATTGGGTCACATTGTGCGTACTTGGTGACTTGATAAAACAAACGGATCAAGTTATCAATACTTGTTGATCCGAGAAGCCGAATTGGGTCAAATGGAAGACTTGTTAATCCGAGAAGTCAATTGGGGTTAAATACAAGCCTTAATGATCCGAGAAGTCGAATCGAGTCAAATAGAAGGTGCTTGTTGATCCAAAAAGCCGTATTAGGTCACATTGTGCGTCTTTGGTGACTTGATAAAACAAACGGATCAAGTTATGGATACTTGTTGATCCGAGAAGCCGAATTGTGTTAAATGAAAGACTTGTTGATCCGAGAAGTCAATTAAGATCAAATACAAGCCTTAATGATTCGAGGAGTTAAATCGAGTCAAATAGAAGGTGCTTCTTGATCCGAGAAGCCGTATTGGGCAACATTGTGCGTATTTGGTGACTTGATAAAACAAACGGATCAAGTTATGGATACTTGTTGATCCGAGAAACCGAATTGGGTCAAATGGATGACTTACTGATCCGAGAAGTCAATTGAGATCAAATACAAGCCTTAATGATTCAAGAAATCGAATCGAGTCAAATAGAAGGTGTTTGTTGATCCGAGAAGTCGTATTGGGTCACATTGTGCGTACTTGGTGACTTGATAAAACAAACGGATTAAGTTATCGATACTTGTTGATCCGAGAAGCCGAATTGGGTCATATGGAAGACTTGTTAATCCGAGAAGTCAATTGGGGTTAAATACAAGCCTTAATGATCCGAGAAGTCGAATCGAGTCAAATAGAAGGTGCTTGTTTATCCGAAAAGCCGTATTAGGTCACATTGTGCGTATTTGGTGACCTGATAAAACAAACGAATCAAGTTATGGATACTTGTTGATCCGAGAAGCCGAATTGGGTCTAATGGAAGACTTGTTGATCCAAGAAGTCAATTGAGATCAAATACAAGCCTTAATGATTCGAGAAGTAGAATCGAGTCAAATAGAAGGTGCTTGTTGATCCGAGAAGCCGTATTGGGTCACATTGTGCATACTTGGTGACTTGATAAAACAAACGGATCAAGTTATGGATACTTGTTGATCCGAGAAGCCGATTTGGGTCAAATGGAAGACTTGTTAATCCGAGAAGTCAATTGGGGTCAAATACAAGCCTTAATGATCCGAGAAGTCGAATCGAGTCAAATAGAAGGTGCTTGTTGATCCGAGAAGCCGTATTAGGTCACATTTTGCGTGTTTGGTGACTTGATAAAACAAACGGATCAAGTTATGGATACTTGTTGATCCGAGAAGCCGAATTGTGTTAAATGAAAGACTTGTTGATCTGAGAAGTCAATTGAGATCAAATATGAGCCTTAATGATTCGAGAACTCGAATCGAGTCAAATAGTTGGTGCTTGTTGATCCGAGAAGCCGTATTGGGTCACATTGTGCGTATTTGGTAACTTGATAAAATAAACGGATCAAGTTATGGATGCTTGTTGATCCGAGAAACCGAATTGGGTCAAATGGATGACTTATTGATCCGAGAAGTCAATTGAGATCAAATACAAGCCTTAATGATTCAAGAAGTCTAATCGAGTCAAATAGAAGGTGCTTGTTGATCCGAGAAGTCGTATTGGGTCACATTGTGCGTACTTGGTGACTTGATAAAACAAACGGATCAAGTTATCGTTACTTGTTGATCCGAGAAGCCGAATTGGGTCAAATGGAAGACTTGTTAATCCGAGAAGTCAATTGGGGTTAAATACAAGCCTTAATGATCCGAGAAGTCGAATCGAGTCAAATAGAAGGTGCTTGTTGATCCGAAAAGCCGTATTAGGTCACATTGTGCGTATTTGGTGACTTGATAAAATAAACGGATCAAGTTATGGATACTTGTTGATCCGAGAAGCCGATTTGGGTCAAATGGAAGACTTGTTAATCCGAGAAGTCAATTGGGGTCAAATACAAGCATTAATGATCCGAGAAGTCGAATCGAGTTAAATAGAAGGTGCTTGTTGATCCGAGAAGCCGTATTAGGTCACATTTTGCGTATTTGGTGACTTGATAAAACAAACGGATCAAGTTATAATTAATTGTTGATCCGAGAAGCCGAATTGTGTTAAATGAAAGACTTGTTGATCCGAGAAGTCAATTGAGAACAACCAAGCCTTAATGATTCGAGAACTCGAATAGAGTCAAATACAAGGTGCTTGTTGATCCGAGAAGCCGTATTGGGTAACATTGTGCGTATTTGGTGACTTGATAAAATAAACGGATCAAGTTATGGATACTTGTTGATCCGAGAAACCGAATTGGGTCAAATGGATGACTTATTGATCCGAGAAGTCAATTGAGATCAAATACAAGCCTTAATGATTCAAGAAGTCGAATCGAGTCAAATAGAAGGTGTTTGTTGATCCGAGAAGTCGTATTGGGTCACATTGTGCGTACTTGGTGACTTGATAAAACAAAAGGATCAAGTTATCAATACTTGTTGATCCGAGAAGCCGAATTGGGTCAAATGGAAGACTTGTTAATCCGAGAAGTCAATTGGGGTTAAATACAAGCCTTAATGATCCGATAAGTCGAATCGAGTCAAATAGAAGGTGCTTGTTGATCCGAAAAGCCGTATTAGGTCACATTGTGCGTATTTGGTGACTTGATAAAACAAACGGATCATGTTATGGATACTTGTTGATCCGAGAAGCCGAATTGGGTCAAATGGAAAACTTGTTGATCCCAGAAGTCACTTGAGATCAAATACAAGCCTTAATGATCCGAGAAGTCGAATCGAGTCAAATAGAAGGTGCTTGTTGATCCGAGAAGCCGTATTAGGTCACATTTTGCGTATTTGGTGACTTGATAAAACAAACGGATCAAGTTATGGATACTTGTTGATCCGAGAAGCCGAATTGTGTTAAATGAAAGACTTGTTGATCCGAGAAGTCAATTGAGATCAAATATGAGCCTTAATGATTCGAGAACTCGAATCGAGTCAAATAGTTGGTGCTTGTTGATCCGAGAAGCCGTATTGGGTCACATTGTGCGTATTTGGTAACTTGATAAAATAAACGGATCAAGTTATGGATGCTTGTTGATCCGAGAAACCGAATTGGGTGAAATGGATGACTTATTGATCCGAGAAGTCAATTGAGATCAAATACAAGCCTTAATGATTCAAGAAGTCGAATCGAGTCAAATAGAAGGTGTTTGTTGATCCGAGAAGTCGTATTGGGTCGCATTGTGCGTACTTGGTGACTTGATAAAACAAACGGATCAAGTTATCAATACTTGTTGATCCGAGAAGCCGAATTGGGTCAAATGGAAGACTTGTTAATCCGAGAAGTCAATTGGGGTTAAATACAAGCCTTAATGATCCGAGAAGTCGAATCGAGTCAAATAGAAGGTGCTTGTTGATCCAAAAAGCCGTATTAGGTCACATTGTGCGTCTTTGGTGACTTGATAAAACAAACGGATCAAGTTATGGATAGTTGTTGATCCGAGAAGCCGAATTGTGTTAAATGAAAGACTTGTTGATCCGAGAAGTCAATTAAGATCAAATACAAGCCTTAATGATTCGAGGAGTTAAATCGAGTCAAATAGAAGGTGCTTCTTGATCCGAGAAGCCGTATTGGGCAACATTGTGCGTATTTGGTGACTTGATAAAACAAACGGATCAAGTTATGGATACTTGTTGATCCGAGAAACCGAATTGGGTCAAATGGATGACTTACTGATCCGAGAAGTCAATTGAGATCAAATACAAGCCTTAATGATTCAAGAAGTCGAATCGAGTCAAATAGAAGGTGTTTGTTGATCCGAGAAGTCGTATTGGGTCACATTGTGCGTACTTGGTGACTTGATAAAACAAACGGATCAAGTTATCGATACTTGTTGATCCGAGAAGCCGAATTGGGTCATATGGAAGACTTGTTAATCCGAGAAGTCAATTGGGGTTAAATACAAGCCTTAATGATCCGAGAAGTCGAATCGAGTCAAATAGAAGGTGCTTGTTGATCCGAAAAGCCGTATTAGGTCACATTGTGCGTATTTGGTGACTTGATAAAATAAACGGATCAAGTTATGGATACTTGTTGATCCGAGAAGCCGATTTGGGTCAAATGGAAGACTTGTTAATCCGAGAAGTCAATTGGGGTCAAATACAAGCATTAATGATCCGAGAAGTCGAATCGAGTTAAATAGAAGGTGCTTGTTGATCCGAGAAGCCGTATTAGGTCACATTTTGCGTATTTGGTGACTTGATAAAACAAACGGATCAAGTTATAATTAATTGTTGATCCGAGAAGCCGAATTGTGTTAAATGAAAGACTTGTTGATCCGAGAAGTCAATTGAGAACAACCAAGCCTTAATGATTCGAGAACTCGAATAGAGTCAAATACAAGGTGCTTGTTGATCCGAGAAGCCGTATTGGGTAACATTGTGCGTATTTGGTGACTTGATAAAATAAACGGATCAAGTTATGGATACTTGTTGATCCGAGAAACCGAATTGGGTCAAATGGATGACTTATTGATCCGAGAAGTCAATTGAGATCAAATACAAGCCTTAATGATTCAAGAAGTCGAATCGAGTCAAATAGAAGGTGTTTGTTGATCCGAGAAGTCGTATTGGGTCACATTGTGCGTACTTGGTGACTTGATAAAACAAAAGGATCAAGTTATCAATACTTGTTGATCCGAGAAGCCGAATTGGGTCAAATGGAAGACTTGTTAATCCGAGAAGTCAATTGGGGTTAAATACAAGCCTTAATGATCCGATAAGTCGAATCGAGTCAAATAGAAGGTGCTTGTTGATCCGAAAAGCCGTATTAGGTCACATTGTGCGTATTTGGTGACTTGATAAAACAAACGGATCATGTTATGGATACTTGTTGATCCGAGAAGCCGAATTGGGTCAAATGGAAAACTTGTTGATCCCAGAAGTCACTTGAGATCAAATACAAGCCTTAATGATCCGAGAAGTCGAATCGAGTCAAATAGAAGGTGCTTGTTGATCCGAGAAGCCGTATTAGGTCACATTTTGCGTATTTGGTGACTTGATAAAACAAACGGATCAAGTTATGGATACTTGTTGATCCGAGAAGCCGAATTGTGTTAAATGAAAGACTTGTTGATCCGAGAAGTCAATTGAGATCAAATATGAGCCTTAATGATTCGAGAACTCGAATCGAGTCAAATAGTTGGTGCTTGTTGATCCGAGAAGCCGTATTGGGTCACATTGTGCGTATTTGGTAACTTGATAAAATAAACGGATCAAGTTATGGATGCTTGTTGATCCGAGAAACCGAATTGGGTGAAATGGATGACTTATTGATCCGAGAAGTCAATTGAGATCAAATACAAGCCTTAATGATTCAAGAAGTCGAATCGAGTCAAATAGAAGGTGTTTGTTGATCCGAGAAGTCGTATTGGGTCGCATTGTGCGTACTTGGTGACTTGATAAAACAAACGGATCAAGTTATCAATACTTGTTGATCCGAGAAGCCGAATTGGGTCAAATGGAAGACTTGTTAATCCGAGAAGTCAATTGGGGTTAAATACAAGCCTTAATGATCCGAGAAGTCGAATCGAGTCAAATAGAAGGTGCTTGTTGATCCAAAAAGCCGTATTAGGTCACATTGTGCGTCTTTGGTGACTTGATAAAACAAACGGATCAAGTTATGGATACTTGTTGATCCGAGAAGCCGAATTGTGTTAAATGAAAGACTTGTTGATCCGAGAAGTCAATTAAGATCAAATACAAGCCTTAATGATTCGAGGAGTTAAATCGAGTCAAATAGAAGGTGCTTCTTGATCCGAGAAGCCGTATTGGGCAACATTGTGCGTATTTGGTGACTTGATAAAACAAACGGATCAAGTTATGGATACTTGTTGATCCGAGAAACCGAATTGGGTCAAATGGATGACTTACTGATCCGAGAAGTCAATTGAGATCAAATACAAGCCTTAATGATTCAAGAAGTCGAATCGAGTCAAATAGAAGGTGTTTGTTGATCCGAGAAGTCGTATTGGGTCACATTGTGCGTACTTGGTGACTTGATAAAACAAACGGATCAAGTTATCGATACTTGTTGATCCGAGAAGCCGAATTGGGTCATATGGAAGACTTGTTAATCCGAGAAGTCAATTGGGGTTAAATACAAGCCTTAATGATCCGAGAAGTCGAATCGAGTCAAACAGAAGGTGCTTGTTTATCCGAAAAGCCGTATTAGGTCACATTGTGCGTATTTGGTGACTTGATAAAACAAACGGATCAAGTTATGGATACTTGTTGATCCGAGAAGCCGAATTGGGTCTAATGGAAGACTTGTTGATCCAAGAAGTCAATTGAGATCAAATACAAGCCTTAATGATTCGAGAAGTAGAATCGAGTCAAATAGAAGGTGCTTGTTGATCCGAGAAGCCGTATTGGGTCACATTGTGCATACTTGGTGACTTGATAAAACAAACGGATCAAGTTATGGATACTTGTTGATCCGAGAAGCCGATTTGGGTCAAATGGAAGACTTGTTAATCCGAGAAGTCAATTGGGGTCAAATACAAGCCTTAATGATCCGAGAAGTCGAATCGAGTCAAATAGAAGGTGCTTGTTGATCCGAGAAGCCGTATTAGGTCACATTTTGCGTGTTTGGTGACTTGATAAAACAAACGGATCAAGTTATGGATACTTGTTGATCCGAGAAGCCGAATTGTGTTAAATGAAAGACTTGTTGATCCGAGAAGTCAATTGAGATCAAATATGAGCCTTAATGATTCGAGAACTCGAATCGAGTCAAATAGTTGGTGCTTGTTGATCCGAGAAGCCGTATTGGGTCACATTGTGCATATTTGGTAACTTGATAAAATAAACGGATCAAGTTATGGATGCTTGTTGATCCGAGAAACCGAATTGGGTCAAATGGATGACTTATTGATCCGAGAAGTCAATTGAGATCAAATACAAGCCTAAATGATTCAAGAAGTCTAATCGAGTCAAATAGAAGGTGCTTGTTGATCCGAGAAGTCGTATTGGGTCACATTGTGCGTACTTGGTGACTTGATAAAACAAACGGATCAAGTTATCGATACTTGTTGATCCGAGAAGCCGAATTGGGTCAAATGGAAGACTTGTTAATCCGAGAAGTCAATTGGGGTTAAATACAAGCCTTAATGATCCGAGAAGTCGAATCGAGTCAAATAGAAGGTGTTTGTTGATCCTAAAAGCCGTATTAGGTCACATTGTGCGTATTTGGTGACTTGATAAAACAAACGGATCAAGTTATGGATACTTGTTGATCCGAGAAGCCGATTTGGGTCAAATGGAAGACTTGTTAATCCGAGAAGTCAATTGGGGTCAAATACAAGCATTAATGATCCGAGAAGTCGAATCGAGTTAAATAGAAGGTGCTTGTTGATCCGAGAAGCCGTATTAGGTCACATTTTGCGTATTTGGTGACTTGATAAAACAAACGGATCAAGTTATAATTACTTGTTGATCCGAGAAGCCGAATTGTGTTAAATGAAAGACTTGTTGATCCGAGAAGTCAATTGAGAACAACCAAGCCTTAATGATTCGAGAAGTCGAATAGAGTCAAATACAAGGTGCTTGTTGATCCGAGAAGCCGTATTGGGTAACATTGTGCGTATTTGGTGACTTGATAAAATAAACGGATCAAGTTATGGATACTTGTTGATCCGAGAAACCGAATTGGGTCAAATGGATGACTTATTGATCCGAGAAGTCAATTGAGATCAAATACAAGCCTTAATGATTCAAGAAGTCGAATCGAGTCAAATAGAAGGTGTTTGTTGATCCGAGAAGTCGTATTGGGTCACATTGTGCGTACTTGGTGACTTGATAAAACAAACGGATCAAGTTATCAATACTTGTTGATCCGAGAAGCCGAATTGGGTCAAATGGAAGACTTGTTAATCCGAGAAGTCAATTGGGGTTAAATACAAGCCTTAATGATCCGAGAAGTCGAATCGAGTCAAATAGAAGGTGCTTGTTGATCCGAAAAGCCGTATTAGGTCACATTGTGCGTATTTGGTGACTTGATAAAACAAACGGATCAAGTTATGGATACTTGTTGATCCGAGAAGCCGAATTGGGTCAAATGGAAAACTTGTTGATCCTAGAAGTCACTTGAGATCAAATACAAGCCTTAATCATTCGAGAAGTCGAATCGAGTCAAATAGAAGGTGCTTGTTGATCCGAGAAGCCGTATTGGGTCACATTGTGCATACTTGGTGACTAGATAAAACAAACGGATCAAGTTATGGATACTTGTTGATCCGAGAAGCCGATTTGGGTCAAATGGAAGACTTGTTAATCCGAGAAGTCAATTGGGGTCAAATACAAGCCTTAATGATCCGAGAAGTCGAATCGAGTCAAATAGAAGGTGCTTGTTGATCCGAGAAGCCGTATTAGGTCACATTTTGCGTGTTTGGTGACTTGATAAAACAAACGGATCAAGTTATGGATACTTGTTGATCCGAGAAGCCGAATTGTGTTAAATGAAAGACTTGTTGATCCGAGAAGTCAATTGAGATCAAATATGAGCCTTAATGATTCGAGAACTCGAATCGAGTCAAATAGTTGGTGCTTGTTGATCCGAGAAGCCGTATTGGGTCACATTGTGCATATTTGGTAACTTGATAAAATAAACGGATCAAGTTATGGATGCTTGTTGATCCGAGAAACCGAATTGGGTCAAATGGATGACTTATTGATCCGAGAAGTCAATTGAGATCAAATACAAGCCTAAATGATTCAAGAAGTCTAATCGAGTCAAATAGAAGGTGCTTGTTGATCCGAGAAGTCGTATTGGGTCACATTGTGCGTACTTGGTGACTTGATAAAACAAACGGATCAAGTTATCGATACTTGTTGATCCGAGAAGCCGAATTGGGTCAAATGGAAGACTTGTTAATCCGAGAAGTCAATTGGGGTTAAATACAAGCCTTAATGATCCGAGAAGTCGAATCGAGTCAAATAGAAGGTGTTTGTTGATCCTAAAAGCCGTATTAGGTCACATTGTGCGTATTTGGTGACTTGATAAAACAAACGGATCAAGTTATGGATACTTGTTGATCCGAGAAGCCGATTTGGGTCAAATGGAAGACTTGTTAATCCGAGAAGTCAATTGGGGTCAAATACAAGCATTAATGATCCGAGAAGTCGAATCGAGTTAAATAGAAGGTGCTTGTTGATCCGAGAAGCCGTATTAGGTCACATTTTGCGTATTTGGTGACTTGATAAAACAAACGGATCAAGTTATAATTACTTGTTGATCCGAGAAGCCGAATTGTGTTAAATGAAAGACTTGTTGATCCGAGAAGTCAATTGAGAACAACCAAGCCTTAATGATTCGAGAAGTCGAATAGAGTCAAATACAAGGTGCTTGTTGATCCGAGAAGCCGTATTGGGTAACATTGTGCGTATTTGGTGACTTGATAAAATAAACGGATCAAGTTATGGATACTTGTTGATCCGAGAAACCGAATTGGGTCAAATGGATGACTTATTGATCCGAGAAGTCAATTGAGATCAAATACAAGCCTTAATGATTCAAGAAGTCGAATCGAGTCAAATAGAAGGTGTTTGTTGATCCGAGAAGTCGTATTGGGTCACATTGTGCGTACTTGGTGACTTGATAAAACAAACGGATCAAGTTATCAATACTTGTTGATCCGAGAAGCCGAATTGGGTCAAATGGAAGACTTGTTAATCCGAGAAGTCAATTGGGGTTAAATACAAGCCTTAATGATCCGAGAAGTCGAATCGAGTCAAATAGAAGGTGCTTGTTGATCCGAAAAGCCGTATTAGGTCACATTGTGCGTATTTGGTGACTTGATAAAACAAACGGATCAAGTTATGGATACTTGTTGATCCGAGAAGCCGAATTGGGTCAAATGGAAAACTTGTTGATCCTAGAAGTCACTTGAGATCAAATACAAGCCTTAATCATTCGAGAAGTCGAATCGAGTCAAATAGAAGGTGCTTGTTGATCCGAGAAGCCGTATTGGGTCACATTGTGCATACTTGGTGACTAGATAAAACAAACGGATCAAGTTATGGATACTTGTTGATCCGAGAAGCCGATTTGGGTCAAATGGAAGACTTGTTAATCCGAGAAGTCAATTGGGGTCAAATACAAGCCTTAATGATCCGAGAAGTCGAATCGAGTCAAATAAAAGGTGCTTGTTGATCCGAGAAGTCGTATTGGGTCACATTGTGCGTACTTGGTGACTTGATAAAACAAACGGATCAAGTTATCGATACTTGTTGATCCGAGAAGCCGATTTGGGTCAAATGGAAGACTTGTTAATCCAAGAAGTCAATTGGGGTCAAATACAAGCATTAATGATCCGAGAAGTCGAATCGAGTTAAATAGAAGGTGCTTGTTGATCCGAGAATCCGTATTAGGTCACATTTTGCGTATTTGGTGACTTGATAAAACAAACGGATCAAGTTATGGATACTTGTTGATCCGAGAAGCCGAATTGTGTTAAATGAAAGACTTGTTGGTCCGAGAAGTCAATTGAGATCAAATACAAGCCTTAATGATTCGAGAACTCGAATCGAGTCAAATAGAAGGTGCTTGTTGATCCGAGAAGCCGTATTGGGTCACATTGTGCATACTTGGTGACTTGATAAAACAAACGGATCAAGTTATGGATACTTGTTGATCCGAGAAGCCGATTTGGGTCAAATGGAAGACTTGTTAATCCGAGAAGTCAATTGGGGTCAAATACAAGCCTTAATGATCCAAGAAGTCGAATCGAGTCAAATAGAAGGTGCTTGTTGATCCGAGAAGCCGTATTAGGTCACATTGTGCGTATTTGGTGACTTGATAAAACAAACGGATCAAGTTATGGATACTTGTTGATCCGAGAAGCCGAATTGTGTTAAATGAAAGACTTGTTGATCCGAGAAGTCAATTGAGATCAAATACAAGCCTTAATGATTCGAGAACTCGAATCGAGTGAAATAGAAGGTGCTTGTTGAGCCGAGAAGCCGTATTGGGTCACATTGTGCGTATTTGGTAACTTGATAAAACAAACGGATCAACTTATGGATACTTGTTGATCCGAGAAACCGAATTGGGTCAAATGGATGACTTATTGATCCGAGAAGTCAATTGAGATCAAATACAAGCCTTAATGATTCAAGAAGTCGAATCGAGTCAAATAGAAGGTGCTTGTTGATCCGAGAAGTCGTATTGGGTCACATTGTGCGTACTTGGTGACTTGATAAAACAAATGGATCAAGTTATCGATACTTGTTGATCCGAGAAGCCGAATTGGGTCAAATGGAAGACTTGTTAATCCGAGAAGTCAATTGGGGTTTAATACAAGCCTTAATGATCCGAGAAGTCGAATCGAGTCAAATAGAAGGTGCTTGTTGATCCAAAAAGCCGTATTAGGTCACATTGTGCGTCTTTGGTGACTTGATAAAACAAACGGATCAAGTTATGGATACTTGTTGACCCGAGAAGACGAATTGTGTTAAATGAAAGACTTGTTGATCCGAGAAGTCAATTGAGATCAAATACAAGCCTTAATGATTCGAGGAGTTAAATCGAGTCAAATAGAAGGTGCTTCTTGATCCGAGAAGCCGTATTGGGTCACATTGTGCGTACTTGGTGACTTGATAAAACAAACGGATCATGTTATGGATACTTGTTGATCCGAGAAGCCGAATTGGGTCAAATGGAAGACTTGTTAATCCGAGAAGTCAATTGGGGTCAAATACAAGCCTTAATGATCCGAGAAGTCGAATCGAGTCAAATAGAAGGTGCTTGTTGATCCGAGAAGTCGTATTGGGTCACATTGTGCGTACTTGGTGACTTGATAAAACAAACGGATCAAGTTATGGATACTTGTTGATCCGAGAAGCCGAATTGGGTCAAATGGAAGACTTATTTATCCGAGAAGTCAACTGGGGTCAAATACAAGCCTTAATGATTTGAGAAGTTGAATCGAGTTAAATAGTTTGTGCTTGTTGATCCAAGAAGCCGTATTGGGTCACATTGTGCATACTTGGTGACTTGATAAAGAAAACGGATCAAGTTATGGATACTTGTTGATCCGAGAAGCCGAATTGGGTGAAATGGAAGACTTGTTGATCCGAAAAGTTAATTGGGGTCAAATACAAGCCTTAATGATTTATAAAGTCGAATCGAGTAAAATACTTGGTGCTTATTGATCCGAGAAGTCGTATTGGGTCACATTGTGCGTACTTAGTGACTTGATAAAACAAACGGATCAAGTTATGGATACTTGTTGACCCGAGAAGCCGAATTGGGTCAAATGGAAGACTTGTTGATCCGAGAAGTCAATTGAGATCAAATACAAGCCTTAATGATTCGAGAACTCGAATCGAGTCAAATAGAAGGTGCTTGTTAATTCGAGAAGCCGTATTGGGCAACATTGTGCGTATTTGGTGACTTGATAAAACAAACGGATCAAGTTATGGATACTTGTTGATCCGAGAAACCGAATTGGGTCAAATGGATGACTTACTGATCCGAGAAGTCAATTGAGATCAAATACAAGCCTTAATGATTCGAGAAGTAGAATCGAGTCAAATAGAAGGTGCTTGTTGATCCGAGAAGCCGTATTGGGTCACATTGTGCATACTTGGTGACTTGATAAAACAAACGGATCAAGTTATGGATACTTGTTGATCCGAGAAGCCGATTTGGGTCAAATGGAAGACTTGTTAATCCGAGAAGTCAATTGGGGTCAAATACAAGCATTAATGATCCGAGAAGTCGAATCGAGTTAAATAGAAGGTGCTTGTTGATCCGAGAAGCCGTATTAGGTCACATTTTGCGTATTTGGTGACTTGATAAAACAAACGGATCAAGTTATGGATACTTGTTGATCCGAGAAGCCGAATTGGGTCAAATGGAAAACTTGTTGATCCCAGAAGTCACTTGAGATCAAATACAAGCCTTAATGATTCGAGAAGTCGAATCGAGTCAAATAGAAGGTGCTTGTTGATCCGAGAAGCCGTATTGGGTCACATTGTGCATACTTGGTGACTAGATAAAACAAACGGATCAAGTTATGGATACTTGTTGATCCGAGAAGCCGATTTGGGTCAAATGGAAGACTTGTTAATCCGAGAAGTCAATTGGGGTCAAATACAAGCCTTAATGATCCGAGAAGTCGAATCGAGTCAAATAGAAGGTGCTTGTTGATCCGAGAAGTCGTATTGGGTCACATTGTGCGTACTTGGTGACTTGATAAAACAAACGGATCAAGTTATCGATACTTGTTGATCCGAGAAGCCGATTTGGGTCAAATGGAAGACTTGTTAATCCAAGAAGTCAATTGGGGTCAAATACAAGCATTAATGATCCGAGTAGTCGAATCGAGTTAAATAGAAGGTGCTTGTTGATCCGAGAATCCGTATTAGGTCACATTTTGCGTATTTGGTGACTTGATAAAACAAACGGATCAAGTTATGGATACTTGTTGATCCGAGAAGCCGAATTGTGTTAAATGAAAGACTTGTTGGTCCGAGAAGTCAATTGAGATCAAATACAAGCCTTAATGATTCGAGAACTCGAATCGAGTCAAATAGAAGGTGCTTGTTGATCCGAGAAGCCGTATTGGGTCACATTGTGCATACTTGGTGACTTGATAAAACAAACGGATCAAGTTATGGATACTTGTTGATCCGAGAAGCCGATTTGGGTCAAATGGAAGACTTGTTAATCCGAGAAGTCAATTGGGGTCAAATACAAGCCTTAATGATCCAAGAAGTCGAATCGAGTCAAATAGAAGGTGCTTGTTGATCCGAGAAGCCGTATTAGGTCACATTGTGCGTATTTGGTGACTTGATAAAACAAACGGATCAAGTTATGGATACTTGTTGATCCGAGAAGCCGAATTGTGTTAAATGAAAGACTTGTTGATCCGAGAAGTCAATTGAGATCAAATACAAGCCTTAATGATTCGAGAACTCGAATCGAGTGAAATAGAAGGTGCTTGTTGAGCCGAGAAGCCGTATTGGGTCACATTGTGCGTATTTGGTAACTTGATAAAACAAACGGATCAACTTATGGATACTTGTTGATCCGAGAAACCGAATTGGGTCAAATGGATGACTTATTGATCCGAGAAGTCAATTGAGATCAAATACAAGCCTTAATGATTCAAGAAGTCGAATCGAGTCAAATAGAAGGTGCTTGTTGATCCGAGAAGTCGTATTGGGTCACATTGTGCGTACTTGGTGACTTGATAAAACAAATGGATCAAGTTATCGATACTTGTTGATCCGAGAAGCCGAATTGGGTCAAATGGAAGACTTGTTAATCCGAGAAGTCAATTGGGGTTTAATACAAGCCTTAATGATCCGAGAAGTCGAATCGAGTCAAATAGAAGGTGCTTGTTGATCCAAAAAGCCGTATTAGGTCACATTGTGCGTCTTTGGTGACTTGATAAAACAAACGGATCAAGTTATGGATACTTGTTGACCCGAGAAGCCGAATTGTGTTAAATGAAAGACTTGTTGATCCGAGAAGTCAATTGAGATCAAATACAAGCCTTAATGATTCGAGGAGTTAAATCGAGTCAAATAGAAGGTGCTTCTTGATCCGAGAAGCCGTATTGGGTCACATTGTGCGTACTTGGTGACTTGATAAAACAAACGGATCATGTTATGGATACTTGTTGATCCGAGAAGCCGAATTGGGTCAAATGGAAGACTTGTTAATCCGAGAAGTCAATTGGGGTCAAATACAAGCCTTAATGATCCGAGAAGTCGAATCGAGTCAAATAGAAGGTGCTTGTTGATCCGAGAAGTCGTATTGGGTCACATTGTGCGTACTTGGTGACTTGATAAAACAAACGGATCAAGTTATGGATACTTGTTGATCCGAGAAGCCGAATTGGGTCAAATGGAAGACTTATTTATCCGAGAAGTCAACTGGGGTCAAATACAAGCCTTAATGATTTGAGAAGTCGAATCGAGTTAAATAGTTTGTGCTTGTTGATCCAAGAAGCCGTATTGGGTCACATTGTGCATACTTGGTGACTTGATAAAGAAAACGGATCAAGTTATGGATACTTGTTGATCCGAGAAGCCGAATTGGGTCAAATGGAAGACTTGTTGATCCGAAAAGTTAATTGGGGTCAAATACAAGCCTTAATGATTTATAAAGTCGAATCGAGTAAAATACTTGGTGCTTATTGATCCGAGAAGTCGTATTGGGTCACATTGTGCATACTTAGTGACTTGATAAAACAAACGGATCAAGTTATGGATACTTGTTGACCCGAGAAGCCGAATTGGGTCAAATGGAAGACTTGTTGATCCGAGAAGTCAATTGAGATCAAATACAAGCCTTAATGATTCGAGAACTCGAATCGAGTCAAATAGAAGGTGCTTGTTAATTCGAGAAGCCGTATTGGGCAACATTGTGCGTATTTGGTGACTTGATAAAACAAACGGATCAAGTTATGGATACTTGTTGATCCGAGAAACCGAATTGGGTCAAATGGATGACTTACTGATCCGAGAAGTCAATTGAGATCAAATACAAGCCTTAATGATTCGAGAAGTAGAATCGAGTCAAATAGAAGGTGCTTGTTGATCCGAGAAGCCGTATTGGGTCACATTGTGCATACTTGGTGACTTGATAAAACAAACGGATCAAGTTATGGATACTTGTTGATCCGAGAAGCCGATTTGGGTCAAATGGAAGACTTGTTAATCCGAGAAGTCAATTGGGGTCAAATACAAGCATTAATGATCCGAGAAGTCGAATCGAGTTAAATAGAAGGTGCTTGTTGATCCGAGAAGCCGTATTAGGTCACATTTTGCGTATTTGGTGACTTGATAAAACAAACGGATCAAGTTATGGATACTTGTTGATCCGAGAAGCCGAATTGGGTCAAATGGAAAACTTGTTGATCCCAGAAGTCACTTGAGATCAAATACAAGCCTTAATGATTCGAGAAGTCGAATCGAGTCAAATAGAAGGTGCTTGTTGATCCGAGAAGCCGTATTGGGTCACATTGTGCATACTTGGTGACTAGATAAAACAAACGGATCAAGTTATGGATACTTGTTGATCCGAGAAGCCGATTTGGGTCAAATGGAAGACTTGTTAATCCGAGAAGTCAATTGGGGTCAAATACAAGCCTTAATGATCCGAGAAGTCGAATCGAGTCAAATAGAAGGTGCTTGTTGATCCGAGAAGTCGTATTGGGTCACATTGTGCGTACTTGGTGACTTGATAAAACAAACGGATCAAGTTATCAATACTTGTTGATCCGAGAAGCCGATTTGGGTCAAATGGAAGACTTGTTAATCCAAGAAGTCAATTGGGGTCAAATACAAGCATTAATGATCCGAGAAGTCGAATCGAGTTAAATAGAAGGTGCTTGTTGATCCGAGAATCCGTATTAGGTCACATTTTGCGTATTTGGTGACTTGATAAAACAAACGGATCAAGTTATGGATACTTGTTGATCCGAGAAGCCGAATTGTGTTAAATGAAAGACTTGTTGGTCCGAGAAGTCAATTGAGATCAAATACAAGCCTTAATGATTCGAGAACTCGAATCGAGTCAAATAGAAGGTGCTTGTTGATCCGAGAAGCCGTATTGGGTCACATTGTGCATACTTGGTGACTTGATAAAACAAACGGATCAAGTTATGGATACTTGTTGATCCGAGAAGCCGATTTGGGTCAAATGGAAGACTTGTTAATCCGAGAAGTCAATTGGGGTCAAATACAAGCCTTAATGATCCAAGAAGTCGAATCGAGTCAAATAGAAGGTGCTTGTTGATCCGAGAAGCCGTATTAGGTCACATTGTGCGTATTTGGTGACTTGATAAAACAAACGGATCAAGTTATGGATACTTGTTGATCCGAGAAGCCGAATTGTGTTAAATGAAAGACTTGTTGATCCGAGAAGTCAATTGAGATCAAATACAAGCCTTAATGATTCGAGAACTCGAATCGAGTCAAATAGAAGGTGCTTGTTGAGCCGAGAAGCCGTATTGGGTCACATTGTGCGTATTTGGTAACTTGATAAAACAAACGGATCAACTTATGGATACTTGTTGATCCGAGAAACCGAATTGGGTCAAATGGATGACTTATTGATCCGAGAAGTCAATTGAGATCAAATACAAGCCTTAATGATTCAAGAAGTCGAATCGAGTCAAATTGAAGGTGCTTGTTGATCCGAGAAGTCGTATTGGGTCACATTGTGCGTACTTGGTGACTTGATAAAACAAATGGATCAAGTTATCGATACTTGTTGATCCGAGAAGCCGAATTGGGTCAAATGGAAGACTTGTTAATCCGAGAAGTCAATTGGGGTTTAATACAAGCCTTAATGATCCGAGAAGTCGAATCGAGTCAAATAGAAGGTGCTTGTTGATCCAAAAAGCCGTATTAGGTCACATTGTGCGTCTTTGGTGACTTGATAAAACAAACGGATCAAGTTATGGATACTTGTTGACCCGAGAAGCCGAATTGTGTTAAATGAAAGACTTGTTGATCCGAGAAGTCAATTGAGATCAAATACAAGCCTTAATGATTCGAGGAGTTAAATCGAGTCAAATAGAAGGTGCTTCTTGATCCGAGAAGCCGTATTGGGTCACATTGTGCGTACTTGGTGACTTGATAAAACAAACGGATCATGTTATGGATACTTGTTGATCCGAGAAGCCGAATTGGGTCAAATGGAAGACTTGTTAATCCGAGAAGTCAATTGGGGTCAAATACAAGCCTTAATGATCCGAGAAGTCGAATCGAGTCAAATAGAAGGTGCTTGTTGATCCGAGAAGTCGTATTGGGTCACATTGTGCGTACTTGGTGACTTGATAAAACAAACGGATCAAGTTATGGATACTTGTTGATCCGAGAAGCCGAATTGGGTCAAATGGAAGACTTATTTATCCGAGAAGTCAACTGGGGTCAAATACAAGCCTTAATGATTTGAGAAGTCGAATCGAGTTAAATAGTTTGTGCTTGTTGATCCAGGAAGCCGTATTGGGTCACATTGTGCATACTTGGTGACTTGATAAAGAAAACGGATCAAGTTATGGATACTTGTTGATCCGAGAAGCCGAATTGGGTCAAATGGAAGACTTGTTGATCCGAAAAGTTAATTGGGGTCAAATACAAGCCTTAATGATTTATAAAGTCGAATCGAGTAAAATACTTGGTGCTTATTGATCCGAGAAGTCGTATTGGGTCACATTGTGCATACTTAGTGACTTGATAAAACAAACGGATCAAGTTATGGATACTTGTTGACCCGAGAAGCCGAATTGGGTCAAATGGAAGACTTGTTGATCCGAGAAGTCAATTGAGATCAAATACAAGCCTTAATGATTCGAGAACTCGAATCGAGTCAAATAGAAGGTGCTTGTTAATTCCAGAAGCCGTATTGGGCAACATTGTGCGTATTTGGTGACTTGATAAAACAAACGGATCAAGTTATGGATACTTGTTGATCCGAGAAACCGAATTGGGTCAAATGGATGACTTACTGATCCGAGAAGTCAATTGAGATCAAATACAAGCCTTAATGATTCGAGAAGTAGAATCGAGTCAAATAGAAGGTGCTTGTTGATCCGAGAAGCCGTATTGGGTCACATTGTGCATACTTGGTGACTTGATAAAACAAACGGATCAAGTTATGGATACTTGTTGATCCGAGAAGCCGATTTGGGTCAAATGGAAGACTTGTTAATCCGAGAAGTCAATTGGGGTCAAATACAAGCATTAATGATCCGAGAAGTCGAATCGAGTTAAATAGAAGGTGCTTGTTGATCGGAGAAGCCGTATTAGGTCACATTTTGCGTATTTGGTGACTTGATAAAACAAACGGATCAAGTTATGGATACTTGTTGATCCGAGAAGCCGAATTGGGTCAAATGGAAAACTTGTTGATCCCAGAAGTCACTTGAGATCAAATACAAGCCTTAATGATTCGAGAAGTCGAATCGAGTCAAATAGAAGGTGCTTGTTGATCCGAGAAGCCGTATTGGGTCACATTGTGCATACTTGGTGACTAGATAAAACAAACGGATCAAGTTATGGATACTTGTTGATCCGAGAAGCCGATTTGGGTCAAATGGAAGACTTGTTAATCCGAGAAGTCAATTGGGGTCAAATACAAGCCTTAATGATCCGAGAAGTCGAATCGAGTCAAATAGAAGGTGCTTGTTGATCCGAGAAGTCGTATTGGGTCACATTGTGCGTACTTGGTGACTTGATAAAACAAACGGATCAAGTTATCGATACTTGTTGATCCGAGAAGCCGATTTGGGTCAAATGGAAGACTTGTTAATCCAAGAAGTCAATTGGGGTCAAATACAAGCATTAATGATCCGAGAAGTCGAATCGAGTTAAATAGAAGGTGCTTGTTGATCCGAGAATCCGTATTAGGTCACATTTTGCGTATTTGGTGACTTGATAAAACAAACGGATCAAGTTATGGATACTTGTTGATCCGAGAAGCCGAATTGTGTTAAATGAAAGACTTGTTGGTCCGAGAAGTCAATTGAGATCAAATACAAGCCTTAATGATTCGAGAACTCGAATCGAGTCAAATAGAAGGTGCTTGTTGATCCGAGAAGCCGTATTGGGTCACATTGTGCATACTTGGTGACTTGATAAAACAAACGGATCAAGTTATGGATACTTGTTGATCCGAGAAGCCGATTTGGGTCAAATGGAAGACTTGTTAATCCGAGAAGTCAATTGGGGTCAAATACAAGCCTTAATGATCCAAGAAGTCGAATCGAGTCAAATAGAAGGTGCTTGTTGATCCGAGAAGCCGTATTAGGTCACATTGTGCGTATTTGGTGACTTGATAAAACAAACGGATCAAGTTATGGATACTTGTTGATCCGAGAAGCCGAATTGTGTTAAATGAAAGACTTGTTGATCCGAGAAGTCAATTGAGATCAAATACAAGCCTTAATGATTCGAGAACTCGAATCGAGTCAAATAGAAGGTGCTTGTTGAGCCGAGAAGCCGTATTGGGTCACATTGTGCGTATTTGGTAACTTGATAAAACAAACGGATCAACTTATGGATACTTGTTGATCCGAGAAACCGAATTGGGTCAAATGGATGACTTATTGATCCGAGAAGTCAATTGAGATCAAATACAAGCCTTAATGATTCAAGAAGTCGAATCGAGTCAAATAGAAGGTGCTTGTTGATCCGAGAAGTCGTATTGGGTCACATTGTGCGTACTTGGTGACTTGATAAAACAAATGGATCAAGTTATCGATACTTGTTGATCCGAGAAGCCGAATTGGGTCAAATGGAAGACTTGTTAATCCGAGAAGTCAATTGGGGTTTAATACAAGCCTTAATGATCCGAGAAGTCGAATCGAGTCAAATAGAAGGTGCTTGTTGATCCAAAAAGCCGTATTAGGTCACATTGTGCGTCTTTGGTGACTTGATAAAACAAACGGATCAAGTTATGGATACTTGTTGACCCGAGAAGCCGAATTGTGTTAAATGAAAGACTTGTTGATCCGAGAAGTCAATTGAGATCAAATACAAGCCTTAATGATTCGAGGAGTTAAATCGAGTCAAATAGAAGGTGCTTCTTGATCCGAGAAGCCGTATTGGGTCACATTGTGCGTACTTGGTGACTTGATAAAACAAACGGATCATGTTATGGATACTTGTTGATCCGAGAAGCCGAATTGGGTCAAATGGAAGACTTGTTAATCCGAGAAGTCAATTGGGGTCAAATACAAGCCTTAATGATCCGAGAAGTCGAATCGAGTCAAATAGAAGGTGCTTGTTGATCCGAGAAGTCGTATTGGGTCACATTGTGCGTACTTGGTGACTTGATAAAACAAACGGATCAAGTTATGGATACTTGTTGATCCGAGAAGCCGAATTGGGTCAAATGGAAGACTTATTTATCCGAGAAGTCAACTGGGGTCAAATACAAGCCTTAATGATTTGAGAAGTCGAATCGAGTTAAATAGTTTGTGCTTGTTGATCCAAGAAGCCGTATTGGGTCACATTGTGCATACTTGGTGACTTGATAAAGAAAACGGATCAAGTTATGGATACTTGTTGATCCGAGAAGCCGAATTGGGTCAAATGGAAGACTTGTTGATCCGAAAAGTTAATTGGGGTCAAATACAAGCCTTAATGATTTATAAAGTCGAATCGAGTAAAATACTTGGTGCTTATTGATCCGAGAAGTCGTATTGGGTCACATTGTGCGTACTTGGTGACTTGATAAAACAAACGGATCAAGTTATGGATACTTGTTGATCCGAGAAGCCGATTTGGGTCAAATGGAAGACTTGTTAATCCGAGAAGTCAATTGGGGTCAAATACAAGCATTAATGATCCGAGAAGTCGAATCGAGTTAAATAGAAGGTGCTTGTTGATCCGAGAAGCCGTATTAGGTCACATTTTGCGTATTTGGTGACCTGATAAAACAAACGGATCAAGTTATGGATACTTGTTGATCCGAGAAGCCGAATTGGGTCAAATGGAAAACTTGTTGATCCCAGAAGTCACTTGAGATCAAATACAAGCCTTAATGATTCGAGAAGTCGAATCGAGTCAAATAGAAGGTGCTTGTTGATCCGAGAAGCCGTATTGGGTCACATTGTGCATACTTGGTGACTAGATAAAACAAACGGATCAAGTTATGGATACTTGTTGATCCGAGAAGCCGATTTGGGTCAAATGGAAGACTTGTTAATCCGAGAAGTCAATTGGGGTCAAATACAAGCCTTAATGATCCGAGAAGTCGAATCGAGTCAAATAGAAGGTGCTTGTTGATCCGAGAAGTCGTATTGGGTCACATTGTGCGTACTTGGTGACTTGATAAAACAAACGGATCAAGTTATGGATACTTGTTGATCCGAGAAGCCGAATTGGGTCAAATGGAAAACTTGTTGATCCCAGAAGTCACTTGAGATCAAATACAAGCCTTAATGATTCGAGAAGTCGAATCGAGTCAAATAGAAGGTGCTTGTTGATCCGAGAAGCCGTATTGGGTCACATTGTGCATACTTGGTGACTAGATAAAACAAACGGATCAAGTTATGGATACTTGTTGATCCGAGAAGCCGATTTGGGTCAAATGGAAGACTTGTTAATCCGAGAAGTCAATTGGGGTCAAATACAAGCCTTAATGATCCGAGAAGTCGAATCGAGTCAAATAGAAGGTGCTTGTTGATCCGAGAAGTCGTATTGGGTCACATTGTGCGTACTTGGTGACTTGATAAAACAAACGGATCAAGTTATCGATACTTGTTGATCCGAGAAGCCGATTTGGGTCAAATGGAAGACTTGTTAATCCAAGAAGTCAATTGGGGTCAAATACAAGCATTAATGATCCGAGAAGTCGAATCGAGTTAAATAGAAGGTGCTTGTTGATCCGAGAATCCGTATTAGGTCACATTTTGCGTATTTGGTGACTTGATAAAACAAACGGATCAAGTTATGGATACTTGTTGATCCGAGAAGCCGAATTGTGTTAAATGAAAGACTTGTTGGTCCGAGAAGTCAATTGAGATCAAATACAAGCCTTAATGATTCGAGAACTCGAATCGAGTCAAATAGAAGGTGCTTGTTGATCCGAGAAGCCGTATTGGGTCACATTGTGCATACTTGGTGACTTGATAAAACAAACGGATCAAGTTATGGATACTTGTTGATCCGAGAAGCCGATTTGGGTCAAATGGAAGACTTGTTAATCCGAGAAGTCAATTGGGGTCAAATACAAGCCTTAATGATCCAAGAAGTCGAATCGAGTCAAATAGAAGGTGCTTGTTGATCCGAGAAGCCGTATTAGGTCACATTGTGCGTATTTGGTGACTTGATAAAACAAACGGATCAAGTTATGGATACTTGTTGATCCGAGAAGCCGAATTGTGTTAAATGAAAGACTTGTTGATCCGAGAAGTCAATTGAGATCAAATACAAGCCTTAATGATTAGAGAACTCGAATCGAGTCAAATAGAAGGTGCTTGTTGAGCCGAGAAGCCGTATTGGGTCACATTGTGCGTATTTGGTAACTTGATAAAACAAACGGATCAACTTATGGATACTTGTTGATCCGAGAAACCGAATTGGGTCAAATGGATGACTTATTGATCCGAGAAGTCAATTGAGATCAAATACAAGCCTTAATGATTCAAGAAGTCGAATCGAGTCAAATAGAAGGTGCTTGTTGATCCGAGAAGTCGTATTGGGTCACATTGTGCGTACTTGGTGACTTGATAAAACAAATGGATCAAGTTATCGATACTTGTTGATCCGAGAAGCCGAATTGGGTCAAATGGAAGACTTGTTAATCCGAGAAGTCAATTGGGGTTTAATACAAGCCTTAATGATCCGAGAAGTCGAATCGAGTCAAATAGAAGGTGCTTGTTGATCCAAAAAGCCGTATTAGGTCACATTGTGCGTCTTTGGTGACTTGATAAAACAAACGGATCAAGTTATGGATACTTGTTGACCCGAGAAGCCGAATTGTGTTAAATGAAAGACTTGTTGATCCGAGAAGTCAATTGAGATCAAATACAAGCCTTAATGATTCGAGGAGTTAAATCGAGTCAAATAGAAGGTGCTTCTTGATCCGAGAAGCCGTATTGGGTCACATTGTGCGTACTTGGTGACTTGATAAAACAAACGGATCATGTTATGGATACTTGTTGATCCGAGAAGCCGAATTGGGTCAAATGGAAGACTTGTTAATCCGAGAAGTCAATTGGGGTCAAATACAAGCCTTAATGATCCGAGAAGTCGAATCGAGTCAAATAGAAGGTGCTTGTTGATCCGAGAAGTCGTATTGGGTCACATTGTGCGTACTTGGTGACTTGATAAAATAAACGGATCAAGTTATGGATACTTGTTGATCCGAGAAGCCGAATTGGGTCAAATGGAAGACTTATTTATCCGAGAAGTCAACTGGGGTCAAATACAAGCCTTAATGATTTGAGAAGTCGAATCGAGTTAAATAGTTTGTGCTTGTTGATCCAAGAAGCCGTATTGGGTCACATTGTGCATACTTGGTGACTTGATAAAGAAAACGGATCAAGTTATGGATACTTGTTGATCCGAGAAGCCGAATTGGGTCAAATGGAAGACTTGTTGATCCGAAAAGTTAATTGGGGTCAAATACAAGCCTTAATGATTTATAAAGTCGAATCGAGTAAAATACTTGGTGCTTATTGATCCGAGAAGTCGTATTGGGTCACATTGTGCGTACTTGGTGACTTGATAAAACAAACGGATCAAGTTATGGATACTTGTTGATCCGAGAAGCCGATTTGGGTCAAATGGAAGACTTGTTAATCCGAGAAGTCAATTGGGGTCAAATACAAGCATTAATGATCCGAGAAGTCGAATCGAGTTAAATAGAAGGTGCTTGTTGATCCGAGAAGCCGTATTAGGTCACATTTTGCGTATTTGGTGACCTGATAAAACAAACGGATCAAGTTATGGATACTTGTTGATCCGAGAAGCCGAATTGGGTCAAATGGAAGACTTGTTGATCCCAGAAGTCACTTGAGATCAAATACAAGCCTTAATGATTCGAGAAGTCGAATCGAGTCAAATAGAAGGTGCTTGTTGATCCGAGAAGCCGTATTGGGTCACATTGTGCATACTTGGTGACTAGATAAAACAAACGGATCAAGTTATGGATACTTGTTGATCCGAGAAGCCGATTTGGGTCAAATGGAAGACTTGTTAATCCGAGAAGTCAATTGGGGTCAAATACAAGCCTTAATGATCCGAGAAGTCGAATCGAGTCAAATAGAAGGTGCTTGTTGATCCGAGAAGTCGTATTGGGTCACATTGTGCGTACTTGGTGACTTGATAAAACAAACGGATCAAGTTATCGATACTTGTTGATCCGAGAAGCCGATTTGGGTCAAATGGAAGACTTGTTAATCCAAGAAGTCAATTGGGGTCAAATACAAGCCTTAATGATTCGAGAAGTCGAATCGAGTCAAATAGAAGGTGCTTGTTGATCCGAGAAGCCGTATTGGGTCACATTGTGCATACTTGGTGACTAGATAAAACAAACGGATCAAGTTATGGATACTTGTTGATCCGAGAAGCCGATTTGGGTCAAATGGAAGACTTGTTAATCCGAGAAGTCAATTGGGGTCAAATACAAGCATTAATGATCCGAGAAGTCGAATCGAGTTAAATAGAAGGTGCTTGTTGATCCGAGAATCCGTATTAGGTCACATTTTGCGTATTTGGTGACTTGATAAAACAAACGGATCAAGTTATGGATACTTGTTGATCCGAGAAGCCGAATTGTGTTAAATGAAAGACTTGTTGGTCCGAGAAGTCAATTGAGATCAAATACAAGCCTTAATGATTCGAGAACTCGAATCGAGTCAAATAGAAGGTGCTTGTTGATCCGAGAAGCCGTATTGGGTCACATTGTGCATACTTGGTGACTTGATAAAACAAACGGATCAAGTTATGGATACTTGTTGATCCGAGAAGCCGATTTGGGTCAAATGGAAGACTTGTTAATCCGAGAAGTCAATTGGGGTCAAATACAAGCCTTAATGATCCAAGAAGTCGAATCGAGTCAAATAGAAGGTGCTTGTTGATCCGAGAAGCCGTATTGGGTCACATTGTGCATACTTGGTGACTAGATAAAACAAACGGATCAAGTTATGGATACTTGTTGATCCGAGAAGCCGATTTGGGTCAAATGGAAGACTTGTTAATCCGAGAAGTCAATTGGGGTCAAATACAAGCCTTAATGATCCGAGAAGTCGAATCGAGTCAAATAGAAGGTGCTTGTTGATCCGAGAAGTCGTATTGGGTCACATTGTGCGTACTTGGTGACTTGATAAAACAAACGGATCAAGTTATCGATACTTGTTGATCCGAGAAGCCGATTTGGGTCAAATGGAAGACTTGTTAATCCAAGAAGTCAATTGGGGTCAAATACAAGCATTAATGATCCGAGAAGTCGAATCGAGTTAAATAGAAGGTGCTTGTTGATCCGAGAATCCGTATTAGGTCACATTTTGCGTATTTGGTGACTTGATAAAACAAACGGATCAAGTTATGGATACTTGTTGATCCGAGAAGCCGAATTGTGTTAAATGAAAGACTTGTTGGTCCGAGAAGTCAATTGAGATCAAATACAAGCCTTAATGATTCGAGAACTCGAATCGAGTCAAATAGAAGGTGCTTGTTGATCCGAGAAGCCGTATTGGGTCACATTGTGCATACTTGGTGACTTGATAAAACAAACGGATCAAGTTATGGATACTTGTTGATCCGAGAAGCCGATTTGGGTCAAATGGAAGACTTGTTAATCCGAGAAGTCAATTGGGGTCAAATACAAGCCTTAATGATCCAAGAAGTCGAATCGAGTCAAATAGAAGGTGCTTGTTGATCCGAGAAGCCGTATTAGGTCACATTGTGCGTATTTGGTGACTTGATAAAACAAACGGATCAAGTTATGGATACTTGTTGATCCGAGAAGCCGAATTGTGTTAAATGAAAGACTTGTTGATCCGAGAAGTCAATTGAGATCAAATACAAGCCTTAATGATTCGAGAACTCGAATCGAGTCAAATAGAAGGTGCTTGTTGAGCCGAGAAGCCGTATTGGGTCACATTGTGCGTATTTGGTAACTTGATAAAACAAACGGATCAACTTATGGATACTTGTTGATCCGAGAAACCGAATTGGGTCAAATGGATGACTTATTGATCCGAGAAGTCAATTGAGATCAAATACAAGCCTTAATGATTCAAGAAGTCGAATCGAGTCAAATAGAAGGTGCTTGTTGATCCGAGAAGTCGTATTGGGTCACATTGTGCGTACTTGGTGACTTGATAAAACAAATGGATCAAGTTATCGATACTTGTTGATCCGAGAAGCCGAATTGGGTCAAATGGAAGACTTGTTAATCCGAGAAGTCAATTGGGGTTTAATACAAGCCTTAATGATCCGAGAAGTCGAATCGAGTCAAATAGAAGGTGCTTGTTGATCCAAAAAGCCGTATTAGGTCACATTGTGCGTCTTTGGTGACTTGATAAAACAAACGGATCAAGTTATGGATACTTGTTGACCCGAGAAGTCGAATTGTGTTAAATGAAAGACTTGTTGATCCGAGAAGTCAATTGAGATCAAATACAAGCCTTAATGATTCGAGGAGTTAAATCGAGTCAAATAGAAGGTGCTTCTTGATCCGAGAAGCCGTATTGGGTCACATTGTGCGTACTTGGTGACTTGATAAAACAAACGGATCATGTTATGGATACTTGTTGATCCGAGAAGCCGAATTGGGTCAAATGGAAGACTTATTTATCCGAGAAGTCAACTGGGGTCAAATACAAGCCTTAATGATTTGAGAAGTCGAATCGAGTTAAATAGTTTGTGCTTGTTGATCCAAGAAGCCGTATTGGGTCACATTGTGCATACTTGGTGACTTGATAAAGAAAACGGATCAAGTTATGGATACTTGTTGATCCGAGAAGCCGAATTGGGTCAAATGGAAGACTTGTTGATCCGAAAAGTTAATTGGGGTCAAATACAAGCCTTAATGATTTATAAAGTCGAATCGAGTAAAATACTTGGTGCTTATTGATCCGAGAAGTCGTATTGGGTCACATTGTGCGTACTTGGTGACTTGATAAAACAAACGGATCAAGTTATGGATACTTGTTGATCCGAGAAGCCGATTTGGGTCAAATGGAAGACTTGTTAATCCGAGAAGTCAATTGGGGTCAAATACAAGCATTAATGATCCGAGAAGTCGAATCGAGTTAAATAGAAGGTGCTTGTTGATCCGAGAAGCCGTATTAGGTCACATTTTGCGTATTTGGTGACTTGATAAAACAAACGGATCAAGTTATGGATACTTGTTGATCCGAGAAGCCGAATTGGGTCAAATGGAAAACTTGTTGATCCCAGAAGTCACTTGAGATCAAATACAAGCCTTAATGATTCGAGAAGTCGAATCGAGTCAAATAGAAGGTGCTTGTTGATCCGAGAAGCCGTATTGGGTCACATTGTGCATACTTGGTGACTAGATAAAACAAACGGATCAAGTTATGGATACTTGTTGATCCGAGAAGCCGATTTGGGTCAAATGGAAGACTTGTTAATCCGAGAAGTCAATTGGGGTCAAATACAAGCCTTAATGATCCGAGAAGTCGAATCGAGTCAAATAGAAGGTGCTTGTTGATCCGAGAAGTCGTATTGGGTCACATTGTGCGTACTTGGTGACTTGATAAAACAAACGGATCAAGTTATCGATACTTGTTGATCCGAGAAGCCGATTTGGGTCAAATGGAAGACTTGTTAATCCAAGAAGTCAATTGGGGTCAAATACAAGCATTAATGATCCGAGAAGTCGAATCGAGTTAAATAGAAGGTGCTTGTTGATCCGAGAATCCGTATTAGGTCACATTTTGCGTATTTGGTGACTTGATAAAACAAACGGATCAAGTTATGGATACTTGTTGATCCGAGAAGCCGAATTGTGTTAAATGAAAGACTTGTTGGTCCGAGAAGTCAATTGAGATCAAATACAAGCCTTAATGATTCGAGAACTCGAATCGAGTCAAATAGAAGGTGCTTGTTGATCCGAGAAGCCGTATTGGGTCACATTGTGCATACTTGGTGACTTGATAAAACAAACGGATCAAGTTATGGATACTTGTTGATCCGAGAAGCCGATTTGGGTCAAATGGAAGACTTGTTAATCCGAGAAGTCAATTGGGGTCAAATACAAGCCTTAATGATCCAAGAAGTCGAATCGAGTCAAATAGAAGGTGCTTGTTGATCCGAGAAGCCGTATTAGGTCACATTGTGCGTATTTGGTGACTTGATAAAACAAACGGATCAAGTTATGGATACTTGTTGATCCGAGAAGCCGAATTGTGTTAAATGAAAGACTTGTTGATCCGAGAAGTCAATTGAGGTCAAATACAAGCCTTAATGATTCGAGAACTCGAATCGAGTCAAATAGAAGGTGCTTGTTGAGCCGAGAAGCCGTATTGGGTCACATTGTGCGTATTTGGTAACTTGATAAAACAAACGGATCAACTTATGGATACTTGTTGATCCGAGAAACCGAATTGGGTCAAATGGATGACTTATTGATCCGAGAAGTCAATTGAGATCAAATACAAGCCTTAATGATTCAAGAAGTCGAATCGAGTCAAATAGAAGGTGCTTGTTGATCCGAGAAGTCGTATTGGGTCACATTGTGCGTACTTGGTGACTTGATAAAACAAATGGATCAAGTTATCGATACTTGTTGATCCGAGAAGCCGAATTGGGTCAAATGGAAGACTTGTTAATCCGAGAAGTCAATTGGGGTTTAATACAAGCCTTAATGATCCGAGAAGTCGAATCGAGTCAAATAGAAGGTGCTTGTTGATCCAAAAAGCCGTATTAGGTCACATTGTGCGTCTTTGGTGACTTGATAAAACAAACGGATCAAGTTATGGATACTTGTTGACCCGAGAAGCCGAATTGTGTTAAATGAAAGACTTGTTGATCCGAGAAGTCAATTGAGATCAAATACAAGCCTTAATGATTCGAGGAGTTAAATCGAGTCAAATAGAAGGTGCTTCTTGATCCGAGAAGCCGTATTGGGTCACATTGTGCGTACTTGGTGACTTGATAAAACAAACGGATCATGTTATGGATACTTGTTGATCCGAGAAGCCGAATTGGGTCAAATGGAAGACTTGTTAATCCGAGAAGTCAATTGGGGTCAAATACAAGCCTTAATGATCCGAGAAGTCGAATCGAGTCAAATAGAAGGTGCTTGTTGATCCGAGAAGTCGTATTGGGTCACATTGTGCGTACTTGGTGACTTGATAAAACAAACGGATCAAGTTATGGATACTTGTTGATCCGAGAAGCCGAATTGGGTCAAATGGAAGACTTATTTATCCGAGAAGTCAACTGGGGTCAAATACAAGCCTTAATGATTTGAGAAGTCGAATCGAGTTAAATAGTTTGTGCTTGTTGATCCAAGAAGCCGTATTGGGTCACATTGTGCATACTTGGTGACTTGATAAAGAAAACGGATCAAGTTATGGATACTTGTTGATCCGAGAAGCCGAATTGGGTCAAATGGAAGACTTGTTGATCCGAAAAGTTAATTGGGGTCAAATACAAGCCTTAATGATTTATAAAGTCGAATCGAGTAAAATACTTGGTGCTTATTGATCCGAGAAGTCGTATTGGGTCACATTGTGCGTACTTGGTGACTTGATAAAACAAACGGATCAAGTTATGGATACTTGTTGATCCGAGAAGCCGATTTGGGTCAAATGGAAGACTTGTTAATCCGAGAAGTCAATTGGGGTCAAATACAAGCATTAATGATCCGAGAAGTCGAATCGAGTTAAATAGAAGGTGCTTGTTGATCCGAGAAGCCGTATTAGGTCACATTTTGCGTATTTGGTGACTTGATAAAACAAACGGATCAAGTTATGGATACTTGTTGATCCGAGAAGCCGAATTGGGTCAAATGGAAAACTTGTTGATCCCAGAAGTCACTTGAGATCAAATACAAGCCTTAATGATTCGAGAAGTCGAATCGAGTCAAATAGAAGGTGCTTGTTGATCCGAGAAGCCGTATTGGGTCACATTGTGCATACTTGGTGACTAGATAAAACAAACGGATCAAGTTATGGATACTTGTTGATCCGAGAAGCCGATTTGGGTCAAATGGAAGACTTGTTAATCCGAGAAGTCAATTGGGGTCAAATACAAGCCTTAATGATCCGAGAAGTCGAATCGAGTCAAATAGAAGGTGCTTGTTGATCCGAGAAGTCGTATTGGGTCACATTGTGCGTACTTGGTGACTTGATAAAACAAACGGATCAAGTTATCGATACTTGTTGATCCGAGAAGCCGATTTGGGTCAAATGGAAGACTTGTTAATCCAAGAAGTCAATTGGGGTCAAATACAAGCATTAATGATCCGAGAAGTCGAATCGAGTTAAATAGAAGGTGCTTGTTGATCCGAGAATCCGTATTAGGTCACATTTTGCGTATTTGGTGACTTGATAAAACAAACGGATCAAGTTATGGATACTTGTTGATCCGAGAAGCCGAATTGTGTTAAATGAAAGACTTGTTGGTCCGAGAAGTCAATTGAGATCAAATACAAGCCTTAATGATTCGAGAACTCGAATCGAGTCAAATAGAAGGTGCTTGTTGATCCGAGAAGCCGTATTGGGTCACATTGTGCATACTTGGTGACTTGATAAAACAAACGGATCAAGTTATGGATACTTGTTGATCCGAGAAGCCGATTTGGGTCAAATGGAAGACTTGTTAATCCGAGAAGTCAATTGGGGTCAAATACAAGCCTTAATGATCCAAGAAGTCGAATCGAGTCAAATAGAAGGTGCTTGTTGATCCGAGAAGCCGTATCAGGTCACATTGTGCGTATTTGGTGACTTGATAAAACAAACGGATCAAGTTATGGATACTTGTTGATCCGAGAAGCCGAATTGTGTTAAATGAAAGACTTGTTGATCCGAGAAGTCAATTGAGATCAAATACAAGCCTTAATGATTCGAGAACTCGAATCGAGTCAAATAGAAGGTGCTTGTTGAGCCGAGAAGCCGTATTGGGTCACATTGTGCGTATTTGGTAACTTGATAAAACAAACGGATCAACTTATGGATACTTGTTGATCCGAGAAACCGAATTGGGTCAAATGGATGACTTATTGATCCGAGAAGTCAATTGAGATCAAATACAAGCCTTAATGATTCAAGAAGTCGAATCGAGTCAAATAGAAGGTGCTTGTTGATCCGAGAAGTCGTATTGGGTCACATTGTGCGTACTTGGTGACTTGATAAAACAAATGGATCAAGTTATCGATACTTGTTGATCCGAGAAGCCGAATTGGGTCAAATGGAAGACTTGTTAATCCGAGAAGTCAATTGGGGTCAAATAAAAGCCTTAATGATCCAAGAAGTCGAATCGAGTCAAATAGAAGGTGCTTGTTGATCCGAGAAGCCGTATTAGGTCACATTGTGCGTATTTGGTGACTTGATAAAACAAACGGATCAAGTTATGGATACTTGTTGATCCGAGAAGCCGAATTGTGTTAAATGAAAGACTTGTTGATCCGAGAAGTCAATTGAGATCAAATACAAGCCTTAATGATTCGAGAACTCGAATCGAGTCAAATAGAAGGTGCTTGTTGAGCCGAGAAGCCGTATTGGGTCACATTGTGCGTATTTGGTAACTTGATAAAACAAACGGATCAACTTATGGATACTTGTTGATCCGAGAAACCGAATTGGGTCAAATGGATGACTTATTGATCCGAGAAGTCAATTGAGATCAAATACAAGCCTTAATGATTCAAGAAGTCGAATCGAGTCAAATAGAAGGTGCTTGTTGATCCGAGAAGTCGTATTGGGTCACATTGTGCGTACTTGGTGACTTGATAAAACAAATGGATCAAGTTATCGATACTTGTTGATCCGAGAAGCCGAATTGGGTCAAATGGAAGACTTGTTAATCCGAGAAGTCAATTGGGGTTTAATACAAGCCTTAATGATCCGAGAAGTCGAATCGAGTCAAATAGAAGGTGCTTGTTGATCCAAAAAGCCGTATTAGGTCACATTGTGCGTCTTTGGTGACTTGATAAAACAAACGGATCAAGTTATGGATACTTGTTGACCCGAGAAGCCGAATTGTGTTAAATGAAAGACTTGTTGATCCGAGAAGTCAATTGAGATCAAATACAAGCCTTAATGATTCGAGGAGTTAAATCGAGTCAAATAGAAGGTGCTTCTTGATCCGAGAAGCCGTATTGGGTCACATTGTGCGTACTTGGTGACTTGATAAAACAAACGGATCATGTTATGGATACTTGTTGATCCGAGAAGCCGAATTGGGTCAAATGGAAGACTTGTTAATCCGAGAAGTCAATTGGGGTCAAATACAAGCCTTAATGATCCGAGAAGTCGAATCGAGTCAAATAGAAGGTGCTTGTTGATCCGAGAAGTCGTATTGGGTCACATTGTGCGTACTTGGTGACTTGATAAAACAAACGGATCAAGTTATGGATACTTGTTGATCCGAGAAGCCGAATTGGGTCAAATGGAAGACTTATTTATCCGAGAAGTCAACTGGGGTCAAATACAAGCCTTAATGATTTGAGAAGTCGAATCGAGTTAAATAGTTTGTGCTTGTTGATCCAAGAAGCCGTATTGGGTCACATTGTGCATACTTGGTGACTTGATAAAGAAAACGGATCAAGTTATGGATACTTGTTGATCCGAGAAGCCGAATTGGGTCAAATGGAAGACTTGTTGATCCGAAAAGTTAATTGGGGTCAAATACAAGCCTTAATGATTTATAAAGTCGAATCGAGTAAAATACTTGGTGCTTATTGATCTGAGAAGTCGTATTGGGTCACATTGTGCGTACTTAGTGACTTGATAAAACAAACGGATCAAGTTATGGATACTTGTTGACCCGAGAAGCCGAATTGGGTCAAATGGAAGACTTGTTGATCCGAGAAGTCAATTGAGATCAAATACAAGCCTTAATGATTCGAGAACTCGAATCGAGTCAAATAGAAGGTGCTTGTTAATTCGAGAAGCCGTATTGGGAAACATTGTGCGTATTTGGTGACTTGATAAAACAAACGGATCAAGTTATGGATACTTGTTGATCCGAGAAACCGAATTGGGTCAAATGGATGACTTACTGATCCTAGAAGTCAATTGAGATCAAATACAAGCCTTAATGATTCGAGAAGTAGAATCGAGTCAAATAGAAGGTGCTTGTTGATCCGAGAAGCCGTATTGGGTCACATTGTGCATACTTGGTGACTTGATAAAACAAACGGATCAAGTTATGGATACTTGTTGATCCGAGAAGCCGATTTGGGTCAAATGGAAGACTTGTTAATCCGAGAAGTCAATTGGGGTCAAATACAAGCATTAATGATCCGAGAAGTCGAATCGAGTTAAATAGAAGGTGCTTGTTGATCCGAGAAGCCGTATTAGGTCACATTTTGCGTATTTGGTGACTTGATAAAACAAACGGATCAAGTTATGGATACTTGTTGATCCGAGAAGCCGAATTGGGTCAAATGGAAAACTTGTTGATCCCAGAAGTCACTTGAGATCAAATACAAGCCTTAATGATTCGAGAAGTCGAATCGAGTCAAATAGAAGGTGCTTGTTGATCCGAGAAGCCGTATTGGGTCACATTGTGCATACTTGGTGACTAGATAAAACAAACGGATCAAGTTATGGATACTTGTTGATCCGAGAAGCCGATTTGGGTCAAATGGAAGACTTGTTAATCCGAGAAGTCAATTGGGGTCAAATACAAGCCTTAATGATCCGAGAAGTCGAATCGAGTCAACTAGAAGGTGCTTGTTGATCCGAGAAGTCGTATTGGGTCACATTGTGCGTACTTGGTGACTTGATAAAACAAACGGATCAAGTTATCGATACTTGTTGATCCGAGAAGCCGATTTGGGTCAAATGGAAGACTTGTTAATCCAAGAAGTCAATTGGGGTCAAATACAAGCATTAATGATCCGAGAAGTCGAATCGAGTTAAATAGAAGGTGCTTGTTGATCCGAGAATCCGTATTAGGTCACATTTTGCGTATTTGGTGACTTGATAAAACAAACGGATCAAGTTATGGATACTTGTTGATCCGAGAAGCCGAATTGTGTTAAATGAAAGACTTGTTGGTCCGAGAAGTCAATTGAGATCAAATACAAGCCTTAATGATTCGAGAACTCGAATCGAGTCAAATAGAAGGTGCTTGTTGATCCGAGAAGCCGTATTGGGTCACATTGTGCATACTTGGTGACTTGATAAAACAAACGGATCAAGTTATGGATACTTGTTGATCCGAGAAGCCGATTTGGGTCAAATGGAAGACTTGTTAATCCGAGAAGTCAATTGGGGTCAAATACAAGCCTTAATGATCCAAGAAGTCGAATCGAGTCAAATAGAAGGTGCTTGTTGAGCCGAGAAGCCGTATTGGGTCACATTGTGCGTATTTGGTAACTTGATAAAACAAACGGATCAACTTATGGATACTTGTTGATCCGAGAAACCGAATTGGGTCAAATGGATGACTTATTGATCCGAGAAGTCAATTGAGATCAAATACAAGCCTTAATGATTCAAGAAGTCGAATCGAGTCAAATAGAAGGTGCTTGTTGATCCGAGAAGTCGTATTGGGTCACATTGTGCGTACTTGGTGACTTGATAAAACAAATGGATCAAGTTATCGATACTTGTTGATCCGAGAAGCCGAATTGGGTCAAATGGAAGACTTGTTAATCCGAGAAGTCAATTGGGGTTTAATACAAGCCTTAATGATCCGAGAAGTCGAATCGAGTCAAATAGAAGGTGCTTGTTGATCCAAAGAGCCGTATTAGGTCACATTGTGCGTCTTTGGTGACTTGATAAAACAAACGGATCAAGTTATGGATACTTGTTGACCCGAGAAGCCGAATTGTGTTAAATGAAAGACTTGTTGATCCGAGAAGTCAATTGAGATCAAATACAAGCCTTAATGATTCGAGGAGTTAAATCGAGTCAAATAGAAGGTGCTTCTTGATCCGAGAAGCCGTATTGGGTCACATTGTGCGTACTTGGTGACTTGATAAAACAAACGGATCATGTTATGGATACTTGTTGATCCGAGAAGCCGAATTGGGTCAAATGGAAGACTTGTTAATCCGAGAAGTCAATTGGGGTCAAATACAAGCCTTAATGATCCGAGAAGTCGAATCGAGTCAAATAGAAGGTGCTTGTTGATCCGAGAAGTCGTATTGGGTCACATTGTGCGTACTTGGTGACTTGATAAAACAAACGGATCAAGTTATGGATACTTGTTGATCCGAGAAGCCGAATTGGGTCAAATGGAAGACTTATTTATCCGAGAAGTCAACTGGGGTCAAATACAAGCCTTAATGATTTGAGAAGTCGAATCGAGTTAAATAGTTTGTGCTTGTTGATCCAAGAAGCCGTATTGGGTCACATTGTGCATACTTGGTGACTTGATAAAGAAAACGGATCAAGTTATGGATACTTGTTGATCCGAGAAGCCGAATTGGGTCAAATGGAAGACTTGTTGATCCGAAAAGTTAATTGGGGTCAAATACAAGCCTTAATGATTTATAAAGTCGAATCGAGTAAAATACTTGGTGCTTATTGATCCGAGAAGTCGTATTGGGTCACATTGTGCGTACTTAGTGACTTGATAAAACAAACGGATCAAGTTATGGATACTTGTTGACCCGAGAAGCCGAATTGGGTCAAATGGAAGACTTGTTGATCCGAGAAGTCAATTGAGATCAAATACAAGCCTTAATGATTCGAGAACTCGAATCGAGTCAAATAGAAGGTGCTTGTTAATTCGAGAAGCCGTATTGGGCAACATTGTGCGTATTTGGTGACTTGATAAAACAAACGGATCAAGTTACGGATACTTGTTGATCCGAGAAACCGAATTGGGTCAAATGGATGACTTACTGATCCGAGAAGTCAATTGAGATCAAATATAAGCCTTAATGATTCGAGAAGTAGAATCGAGTCAAATAGAAGGTGCTTGTTGATCCGAGAAGCCGTATTGGGTCACATTGTGCATACTTGGTGACTTGATAAAACAAACGGATCAAGTTATGGATACTTGTTGATCCGAGAAGCCGATTTGGGTCAAATGGAAGACTTGTTAATCCGAGAAGTCAATTGGGGTCAAATACAAGCATTAATGATCCGAGAAGTCGAATCGAGTTAAATAGAAGGTGCTTGTTGATCCGAGAAGCCGTATTAGGTCACATTTTGCGTATTTGGTGACTTGATAAAACAAACGGATCAAGTTATAATTACTTGTTGATCCGAGAAGCCGAATTGTGTTAAATGAAAGACTTGTTGATCCGAGAAGTCAATTGAGAACAACCAAGCCTTAATGATTCGAGAAGTCGAATAGAGTCAAATACAAGGTGCTTGTTGATCCGAGAAGCCGTATTGGGTAACATTGTGCGTATTTGGTGACTTGATAAAATAAACGGATCAAGTTATGGATACTTGTTGATCCGAGAAACCGAATTGGGTCAAATGGATGACTTATTGATCCGAGAAGTCAATTGAGATCAAATACAAGCCTTAATGATTCAAGAAGTCGAATCGAGTCAAATAGAAGGTGTTTGTTGATCCGAGAAGTCGTATTGGGTCACATTGTGCGTACTTGGTGACTTGATAAAACAAACGGATCAAGTTATCAATACTTGTTGATCCGAGAAGCCGAATTGGGTCAAATGGAAGACTTGTTAATCCGAGAAGTCAATTGGGGTTAAATACAAGCCTTAATGATCCGAGAAGTCGAATCGAGTCAAATAGAAGGTGCTTGTTGATCCGAAAAGCCGTATTAGGTCACATTGTGCGTATTTGGTGACTTGATAAAACAAACGGATCAAGTTATGGATACTTGTTGATCCGAGAAGCCGAATTGGGTCAAATGGAAAACTTGTTGATCCCAGAAGTCACTTGAGATCAAATACAAGCCTTAATGATTCGAGAAGTCGAATCGAGTCAAATAGAAGGTGCTTGTTGATCCGAGAAGCCGTATTGGGTCACATTGTGCATACTTGGTGACTAGATAAAACAAACGGATCAAGTTATGGATACTTGTTGATCCGAGAAGCCGATTTGGGTCAAATGGAAGACTTGTTAATCCGAGAAGTCAATTGGGGTCAAATACAAGCCTTAATGATCCGAGAAGTCGAATCGAGTCAAATAGAAGGTGCTTGTTGATCCGAGAAGTCGTATTGGGTCACATTGTGCGTACTTGGTGACTTGATAAAACAAACGGATCAAGTTATCGATACTTGTTGATCCGAGAAGCCGATTTGGGTCAAATGGAAGACTTGTTAATCCAAGAAGTCAATTGGGGTCAAATACAAGCATTAATGATCCGAGAAGTCGAATCGAGTTAAATAGAAGGTGCTTGTTGATCCGAGAATCCGTATTAGGTCACATTTTGCGTATTTTGTGACTTGATAAAACAAACGGATCAAGTTATGGATACTAGTTGATCCGAGAAGCCGAATTGTGTTAAATGAAAGACTTGTTGGTCCGAGAAGTCAATTGAGATCAAATACAAGCCTTAATGATTCGAGAACTCGAATCGAGTCAAATAGAAGGTGCTTGTTGATCCGAGAAGCCGTATTGGGTCACATTGTGCATACTTGGTGACTTGATAAAACAAACGGATCAAGTTATGGATACTTGTTGATCCGAGAAGCCGATTTGGGTCAAATGGAAGACTTGTTAATTCGAGAAGTCAATTGGGGTCAAATACAAGCCTTAATGATCCAAGAAGTCGAATCGAGTCAAATAGAAGGTGCTTGTTGATCCGAGAAGCCGTATTAGGTCACATTGTGCGTATTTGGTGACTTGATAAAACAAACGGATCAAGTTATTGATACTTGTTGATCCGAGAAGCCGAATTGTGTTAAATGAAAGACTTGTTGATCCGAGAAGTCAATTGAGATCAAATACAAGCCTTAATGATTCGAGAACTCGAATCGAGTCAAATAGAAGGTGCTTGTTGAGCCGAGAAGCCGTATTGGGTCACATTGTGCGTATTTGGTAACTTGATAAAACAAACGGATCAACTTATGGATACTTGTTGATCCGAGAAACCGAATTGGGTCAAATGGATGACTTATTGATCCGAGAAGTCAATTGAGATCAAATACAAGCCTTAATGATTCAAGAAGTCGAATCGAGTCAAATAGAAGGTGCTTGTTGATCCGAGAAGTCGTATTGGGTCACATTGTGCGTACTTGGTGACTTGATAAAACAAATGGATCAAGTTATCGATACTTGTAGATCCGAGAAGCCGAATTGGGTCAAATGGAAGACTTGTTAATCCGAGAAGTCAATTGGGGTTTAATACAAGCCTTAATGATCCGAGAAGTCGAATCGAGTCAAATAGAAGGTGCTTGTTGATCCAAAAAGCCGTATTAGGTCACATTGTGCGTCTTTGGTGACTTGATAAAACAAACGGATCAAGTTATGGATACTTGTTGACCCGAGAAGCCGAATTGTGTTAAATGAAAGACTTGTTGATCCGAGAAGTCAATTGAGATCAAATACAAGCCTTAATGATTCGAGGAGTTAAATCGAGTCAAATAGAAGGTGCTTCTTGATCCGAGAAGCCGTATTGGGTCACATTGTGCGTACTTGGTGACTTGATAAAACAAACGGATCAAGTTATGGATACTTGTTGATCCGAGAAGCCGAATTGGGTCAAATGGAAGACTTGTTAATCCGAGAAGTCAATTGGGGTCAAATACAAGCCTTAATGATCCGAGAAGTCGAATCGAGTCAAATAGAAGGTGCTTGTTGATCCGAGAAGTCGTATTGGGTCACATTGTGCGTACTTGGTGACTTGATAAAACAAACGGATCAAGTTATGGATACTTGTTGATCCGAGAAGCCGAATTGGGTCAAATGGAAGACTTATTTATCCGAGAAGTCAACTGGGGTCAAATACAAGCCTTAATGATTTGAGAAGTCGAATCGAGTTAAATAGTTTGTGCTTGTTGATCCAAGAAGCCGTATTGGGTCACATTGTGCATACTTGGTGACTTGATAAAGAAAACGGATCAAGTTATGGATACTTGTTGATCCGAGAAGCCGAATTGGGTCAAATGGAAGACTTGTTGATCCGAAAAGTTAATTGGGGTCAAATACAAGCCTTAATGATTTATAAAGTCGAATCGAGTAAAATACTTGGTGCTTATTGATCCGAGAAGTCGTATTGGGTCACATTGTGCGTACTTAGTGACTTGATAAAACAAACTGATCAAGTTATGGATACTTGTTGACCCGAGAAGCCGAATTGGGTCAAATGGAAGACTTGTTGATCCGAGAAGTCAATTGAGATCAAATACAAGCCTTAATGATTCGAGAACTCGAATCGAGTCAAATAGAAGGTGCTTGTTAATTCGAGAAGCCGTATTGGGCAACATTGTGCGTATTTGGTGACTTGATAAAACAAACGGATCAAGTTATGGATACTTGTTGATCCGAGAAATCGAATTGGGTCAAATGGATGACTTACTGATCCGAGAAGTCAATTGAGATCAAATACAAGCCTTAATGATTCGAGAAGTAGAATCGAGTCAAATAGAAGGTGCTTGTTGATCCGAGAAGCCGTATTGGGTCACATTGTGCATACTTGGTGACTAGATAAAACGAACGGATCAAGTTATGGATACTTGTTGATCCGAGAAGCCGATTTGGGTCAAATGGAAGACTTGTTAATCCGAGAAGTCAATTGGTGTCAAATACAAGCCTTAATGATCCGAGAAGTCGAATCGAGTCAAATAGAAGGTGCTTGTTGATCCGAGAAGTCGTATTGGGTCACATTGTGCGTACTTGGTGACTTGATAAAACAAACGGATCAAGTTATCGATACTTGTTGATCCGAGAAGCCGAATGGGGTCATATGAAGACTTGTTAATCCGAGAAGTCAATTGGGTTAAATACAACCCTTAATGATCCGAGAAGTCGAATCGAGTCAAATAGAAGGTGCTTGTTTATCCGAAAAGCCGTATTAGGTCACATTGGGCGTATTTGGTGACTTGATAAAACAAACGGATCAAGTTATGGATACTTGTTGATCCGAGAAGCCGAATTGGGTCTAATGGAAGACTTGTTGATCCAAGAAGTCAATTGAGATCAAATACAAGCCTTAATGATTCGAGAAGTAGAATCGAGTCAAATAGAAGGTGCTTGTTGATCCGAGAAGCCGTATTGGGTCACATTGTGCATACTTGGTGACTTGATAAAACAAACGGATCAAGTTATCGATACTTGTTGATCCGAGAAGCTGATTTGGGTCAAATGGAAGACTTGTTAATCCGAGAAGTCAATTGGGGTCAAATACAAGCCTTAATGATCCGAGAAGTCGAATCGAGTCAAATAGAAGGTGCTTGTTGATCAGAGAAGCCGTATTAGGTCACATTGTGCGTATTTGGTGACTTGATAAAACAAACGGATCAAGTTATGGATACTTGTTGATCCGAGAAGCCGAATTGTGTTAAATGAAAGACTTGTTGATCCGAGAAGTCAATTGAGATCAAATACAAGCCTTAATGATTCGAGAACTCGAATCGAGTCAAATAGACGGTGTTTGTTGAGCCGAGAAGCCGTATTGGGTCACATTGTGCGTATTTGGTAACTTGATAAAACAAACGGATCAACTTATGGATACTTGTTGATCCGAGAAACCGAATTGGGTCAAATGGATGACTTATTGATCCGAGAAGTCAATTGAGATCAAATACAAGCCTTAATGATTCAAGAAGTCGAATCGAGTCAAATAGAAGGTGCTTGTTGATCCGAGAAATCGTATTGGGTCACATTGTGCGTACTTAGTGACTTGATAAAACAAATGGATCAAGTTATCGATACTTGTTGATCCGAGAAGCCGAATTGGGTCAAATGGAAGACTTGTTAATCCGAGAAGTCAATTGGGGTTTAATACAAGCCTTAATGATCCGAGAAGTCGAATCGAGTCAAATAGAAGGTGCTTGTTGATCCAAAAAGCCGTATTAGGTCACATTGTGCGTCTTTGGTGACTTGATAAAACAAACGGATCAAGTTATGGATACTTGTTGACCCGAGAAGCCGAATTGTGTTAAATGAAAGACTTGTTGATCCGAGAAGTCAATTGAGATCAAATACAAGCCTTAATGATTCGAGGAGTTAAATCGAGTCAAATAGAAGGTGCTTCTTGATCCGAGAAGCCGTATTGGGTCACATTGTGCGTACTTGGTGACTTGATAAAACAAACGGATCAAGTTATGGATACTTGTTGATCCGAGAAGCCGAATTGGGTCAAATGGAAGACTTGTTAATCCGAGAAGTCAATTGGGGTCAAATACAAGCCTTAATGATCCGAGAAGTCGAATCGAGTCAAATAGAAGGTGCTTGTTGATCCGAGAAGTCGTATTGGGTCACATTGTGCGTACTTGGTGACTTGATAAAACAAACGGATCAAGTTATGGATACTTGTTGATCCGAGAAGCCGAATTGGGTCAAATGGAAGACTTATTTATCCGAGAAGTCAACTGGGGTCAAATACAAGCCTTAATGATTTGAGAAGTCGAATCGAGTTAAATAGTTTGTGCTTGTTGATCCAAGAAGCCGTATTGGGTCACATTGTGCATACTTGGTGACTTGATAAAGAAAACGGATCAAGTTATGGATACTTGTTGATCCGAGAAGCCGAATTGGGTCAAATGGAAGACTTGTTGATCCGAAAAGTTAATTGGGGTCAAATACAAGCCTTAATGATTTATAAAGTCGAATCGAGTAAAATACGTGGTGCTTATTGATCCGAGAAGTCGTATTGGGTCACATTGTGCGTACTTAGTGACTTGATAAAACAAACGGATCAAGTTATGGATACTTGTTGACCCGAGAAGCCGAATTGGGTCAAATGGAAGACTTGTTGATCCGAGAAGTCAATTGAGATCAAATACAAGCCTTAATGATTCGAGAACTCGAATCGAGTCATATAGAAGGTGCTTGTTAATTCGAGAAGCCGTATTGGGCAACATTGTGCGTATTTGGTGACTTGATAAAACAAACGGATCAAGTTATGGATACTTGTTGATCCGAGAAACCGAATTGGGTCAAATGGATGACTTACTGATCCGAGAAGTCAATTGAGATCAAATACAAGCCTTAATGATTCGAGAAGTAGAATCGAGTCAAATAGAAGGTGCTTGTTGATCCGAGAAGCCGTATTGGGTCACATTGTGCATACTTGGTGACTAGATAAAACGAACGGATCAAGTTATGGATACTTGTTGATCCGAGAAGCCGATTTGGGTCAAATGGAAGACTTGTTAATCCGAGAAGTCAATTGGGGTCAAATACAAGCCTTAATGATCCGAGAAGTCGAATCGAGTCAAATAGAAGGTGCTTGTTGATCCGAGAAGTCGTATTGGGTCACATTGTGCGTACTTGGTGACTTGATAAAACAAACGGATCAAGTTATCGATACTTGTTGATCCGAGAAGCCGAATGGGGTCATATGAAGACTTGTTAATCCGAGAAGTCAATTGGGTTAAATACAAGCCTTAATGATCCGAGAAGTCGAATCGAGTCAAATAGAAGGTGCTTGTTTATCTGAAAAGCCGTATTAGGTCACATTGGGCGTATTTGGTGACTTGATAAAACAAACGGATCAAGTTATGGATACTTGTTGATCCGAGAAGCCGAATTGGGTCTAATGGAAGACTTGTTGATCCAAGAAGTCAATTGAGATCAAATACAAGCCTTAATGATTCGAGAAGTAGAATCGAGTCAAATAGAAGGTGCTTGTTGATCCGAGAAGCCGTATTGGGTCACATTGTGCATACTTGGTGACTTGATAAAACAAACGGATCAAGTTATCGATACTTGTTGATCCGAGAAGCTGATTTGGGTCAAATGGAAGACTTGTTAATCCGAGAAGTCAATTGGGGTCAAATACAAGCCTTAATGATCCGAGAAGTCGAATCGAGTCAAATAGAAGGTGCTTGTTGATCAGAGAAGCCGTATTAGGTCACATTGTGCGTATTTGGTGACTTGATAAAACAAACGGATCAAGTTATGGATACTTGTTGATCCGAGAAGCCGAATTGTGTTAAATGAAAGACTTGTTGATCCGAGAAGTCAATTGAGATCAAATACAAGCCTTAATGATTCGAGAACTCGAATCGAGTCAAATAGACGGTGTTTGTTGAGCCGAGAAGCCGTATTGGGTCACATTGTGCGTATTTGGTAACTTGATAAAACAAACGGATCAACTTATGGATACTTGTTGATCCGAGAAACCGAATTGGGTCAAATGGATGACTTATTGATCCGAGAAGTCAATTGAGATCAAATACAAGCCTTAATGATTCAAGAAGTCGAATCGAGTCAAATAGAAGGTGCTTGTTGATCCGAGAAGTCGTATTGGGTCACATTGTGCGTACTTAGTGACTTGATAAAACAAATGGATCAAGTTATCGATACTTGTTGATCCGAGAAGCCGAATTGGGTCAAATGGAAGACTTGTTAATCCGAGAAGTCAATTGGGGTTAAATACAAGCCTTAATGATCCGAGAAGTCGAATCGAGTCAAATAGAAGGTGCTTGTTGATCCAAAAAGCCGTATTAGGTCACATTGTGCGTCTTTGGTGACTTGATAAAACAAACGGATCAAGTTATGGATACTTGTTGATCCGAGAAGCCGAATTGTGTTAAATGAAAGACTTGTTGATCCGAGAAGTCAATTACGATCAAATACAAGCCTTAATGATTCGAGGAGTTAAATCGAGTCAAATAGAAGGTGCTTCTTGATCCGAGAAGCCGTATTGGGTCACATTGTGCGTACTTGGTGACTTGATAAAACAAACGGATCAAGTTATGGATACTTGTTGATCCGAGAAGCCGAATTGGGTCAAATGGAAGACTTTTTAATCCGAGAAGTCAATTGGGGTCAAATACAAGCCTTAATGATCCGAGAAGTCGAATCGAGTCAAATAAAAGGTGCTTGTTGATCCGAGAAGCCGAATGGGTCACATTGTGCGTACTTGGTGACTTGATAAAACAAACGGATCAAGTTATGGATACTTATTGATCCGAGAAGCCGAATTGGGTCAAATGGAAGACTTATTTATCCGAGAAGTCAACTGGGGTCAAATACAAGCCTTAATGATTTGAGAAGTCGAATCGAGTTAAATAGTTTGTGCTTGTTGATCCAAGAAGCCGTATTGGGTCACATTGTGCATACTTGGTGACTTGATAAAGAAAACGGATCAAGTTATGGATACTTGTTGATCCGAGAAGCCGAATTGGGTCAAATTGAAGACTTGTTAATCCGAAAAGTTAATTGGGGTCAAATACAAGCCTTAATGATTTATAAAGTCGAATCCAGTAAAATACTTGGTGCTTATTGATCCGAGAAGTCATATTGGGTCACATTGTGCGTACTTAGTGACTTGATAAAACAAACGGATCATGTTATGGATACTTGTTGACCCGAGAAGCCGAATTGGGTCAAATGGAAGACTTGTTGATCCGAGAAGTCAATTGAGATCAAATACAAGCCTTAATGATTCGAGAAGTCGAATCGAGTCAAATAGAAGGTGCTTGTTGATCCGAGAAGCCGTATTGGGTCACATTGTGCATACTTGGTGACTTGATAAAACAAACGGATCAAGTTATGGATACTTGTTGATCCGAGAAGCCGATTTGGGTCAAATGGAAGACTTGTTAATCCGAGAAGTCAATTGCGGGTCAAATACAAGCCTTAATGATCCGAGAAGTCGAATCGAGTCAAATAGAAGGTGCTTGTTGATCCGAGAAGTCGTATTAGGTCACATTGTGCGTATTTGGTGACTTGATAAAACAAACGGATCAAGTTATGGATACTTGTTGATCCGAGAAGCCGAATTGTGTTACATGAAAGACTTGTTGATCCGGGAAGTCAATTGAGATCAAATACAAGCCTTAATGATTCGAGAACTCGAATCGAGTCAAATAGAAGGTGCTTGTTGATCCGAGAAGCCGTATTGGGTCACATTGTGCGTATTTGGTAACTTTATAATACAAACGGATCAAGTTATGGATATTTGTTGATCCGAGAAACCGAATTGGGTCAAATGGATGACTTATTGATCCGAGAAGTCAATTGAGATCAAATACAAGCCTAATGATTTAAGAAGTCGAATCGAGTCAAATAGAAGGTGCTTGTTGATCCGAGAAGTCGTATTGGGTCACATTGTGCGTACTTGGTGACTTGATAAAACAAACGGATCAAGTTATCGATACTTGTTGATCAGAGAAGCCGAATTGGGTCAAATGGAAGACTTGTTAATCCGAGAAGTCAATTGGGGTTAAATACAAGCCTTAATGATCCGAGAAGTCGAATCGAGTCAAATAGAAGGTGCTTGTTGATCCAAAAAGCCGTATTAGGTCACATTGTGCGTCTTTGGTGACTTGATAAAACAAACGGATCAAGTTATGGATACTTGTTGATCCGAGAAGCCGAATTGTGTTAAATGAAAGACTTGTTGATCCGAGAAGTCAATTGAGATCAAATACAAGCCTTAATGATTCGAGAACTCGAATCGAGTCAAATAGAAGGTGCTTGTTGAGCCGAGAAGCCGTATTGGGTCACATTGTGCGTATTTGGTAACTTGATAAAACAAACGGATCAACTTATGGATACTTGTTGATCCGAGAAACCGAATTGGGTCAAATGGATGACTTATTGATCCGAGAAGTCAATTGAGATCAAATACAAGCCTTAATGATTCAAGAAGTCGAATCGAGTCAAATAGAAGGTGCTTGTTGATCCGAGAAGTCGTATTGGGTCACATTGTGCATACTTGGTGACTTGATAAAACAAATGGATCAAGTGTTAGACAAATCAACTCCAAAACACACAACACTAAGAACTGGAACAGGTTCGAAGACTATTCGTTTGAGAAACACAAGACTGTTCGGCCAGAGTTGTGACCGAAAACTACTTCGCGCAGAACTGAAAACAAAATGAATCACACAATCGTTTTACGTGGTTCGTTCAAGATGAACTACATCCACGGAGGCCAGGCACACCTCAATTCACTAAGATAATCAATCAATTACAAGAATTACACTCAGAATCGTAAACGCCCAATTCTGGAACAAATTAGGGCAGTATTACTTCAGCTAGCTAATTCTCTATGTAATCTATGAAAACTGGAAATTGCTCGACGTGGTGGTCCTCTCCTTGAAGAGAGCTATTCAATGATATAAGTCTTGCAGCTCGAATGTAACTACCCAGGAAGTTCTAACTGCTTGAAGTCGACTGCTGCTACAGGACAAATGTGACGGTTTTACACCGTCACAAACTGAAACCTCCTCGTCACATTTGACGGTTATGGCTCAACAACCCTGAACCCGATTCTTTTTGTACAGCTCCACTTCTTCACGCTGAAACCCGGTTTTCTCATCCGGTTCTCCACCTCCTGAATCCGGTTCCACATTCTAGACACATCATATTACATTGTGTAGCTCACTTGATGATATTGACCACTTCCTCACAAATCTCCACCTCAATGAATCAAGTACACCTGTATCTGCCTCACCACTGCACTTCTGTTATAACTCTTCATTACACTGCTCTAGCTGCAGCAAGCTTGAGCAATGATCCACCTTGTTCCCAGGTACTCCCTTTGTGAGAAAATCCGCAGGATTGTGCAAAGTATGCACCTTCCTTACTTCAACAGAACCAGAATCTATGACATCTCTAGCAAAATGTAACCTTACATCAATGTGTTTTGATCTTTCATGAAATGCTTGATGTTTCACAAGATGCAAAGCACTTTGATTATCACAGTAGATTACTACACACCTCTGCCTGATGTCCAAATCCCTTAACACCCCTTTCAACCAGATTGACTCTTTGATGGCTTCAGTTAAAGAAATGTATTCTGCTTCTGTAGTAGATAGTGCCACAACAGATTGTTGAGCACTCCTCCAGCTGATGGCTGTCCCATATAAGGTAAACACAAACCCAGAGATTGACTTCCTTGTGTCCACATTTGCTGCAAAATCAGAGTCAGCAAATCCTTCCAATGCAACAGTACCTCCACCTGCTCTCTTCTCAAATTTCAGTGACTTGTTCACTGATCCTTTTAGATACCTCATCACATGTTTCAAAGCTTCCCAGTGTTCAACTCCTGGATTTGACATGAATCTGCTTACCAAAGACACAGCATATGCCAAATCAGGCCTGCTACAGATCATTCCATACATAAGACTTCCTACTCCACTTGCATAGGGAATACTGCTCATCTGTATGATCTCCTCTTCATTCTTTGGGCTTTGATCTTTGGAAAGTTTCTTCTGTAGGTTAACCGGAGTGGAGAGAGGTTTGGCTTCATGCATATGAAACCTCTCCAACACTTTCTGAAGATATTGTCTCTGAGATAACCACAGCACTCCAGCTTCTCTGTTTCTTATAATGTTCATTCCCAATATCTTCTTTGCTTCTCCCAGATCCTTCATGTCAAACTCAGCATTAAGTCTATCCTTCAACCATTGTATTTTCTCCTTGTTTCTACTAGCAATTAGCATGTCATCTACATACAACAGAAGGAACACTTTATCTTGCTTTGAAACTTTGTTGAAGTAAACACAACTGTCATAAAGGCTTCTTACAAAACCAGTACTGATCATGAAGTCATTGAACCTCTTGTTCCACTGCCTTGGACTTTGTTTAAGTCCATATAGTGACTTCTTGAGCAAACACACTTTGTCTTCTTTCCCAGGAATGACAAAGCCTTCTGGCTGTTTCATATAGATTTCCTCATTCAGTTCTCCATGTAAGAATGCTGTCTTTACATCAAGTTGTTGCAGTTCCATGTCCTCCTGTGTGACCTTTGATAAAAGCAATCTGATTGAGCAATGTTTTACCACCGGAGAGAAGACCTCATTGTAATCAATTCCTTCTCTTTGAGTAAATCCCCTGGCTACCAACCTTGCTTTAAATCTCACTTTCTTGGACCCTGCTGTTTCCAGTTTCTTCTTGTATATCCACTTGGAGCTCACAAGCTTTTGACCTTTTGGTTTCTCCACCAAAATCCAGGTCTTATTCCTTTCCAGAGACTCCATTTCTTCAGTCATTGCCTGTATCCAGTGTTCACCTTCCTCACACTCTAATGCTTCTTGAAAGCTGCTAGGCTCTTGTGATTCTAGGTCTTCAGCAACACTTAAGGCATAGTAGACACTTCCAGCTTGGCCATAGAAGTCAGGCCTGTTGATTGTTCTTCTAGGCCTATCCCTGCCAATGCTGTATCCTCTGATGTTTTGAGCTGGTTCAGTTTGTGTTTCCTCTTCAGATGATGAATCACTGTCTTGTGCTTCTGTGTGTGGTTGAGGTGTGTGATTATCTTCTGCAGGTTGCTCCACCTGAATTGATATCTCCTCTGCCTCTTTTGCAGCATCAAATTCTTCCTTAGAGCCTGTAGAAGTATAGGCCATCACATTCTCATTAAACTTCACATCTCTGCTTGTGATTATCTTCTGATTTCCTTGTTCCAGGCACCACAATCTGTAACCCTTAATTCCATCCGGATATCCAAGAAACACACATCTGAGGGCCCTTGCATCTAATTTGTCTTGCCTGATGTGGGCAAAAGCAAGACATCCAAACACCCTTAATCCTTCATAGCTTGGTTTCTGTCCACTCCACACCTCTTCAGGTGTTTTGAACCCAATTACTGATGAGGGTGACCTGTTTATAAGATAGCATGCTGTGGCCATTGTTTCTCCCCAAAACACCTTTGGCAACTCAGCATCCAGCAGCATACACCTCACTCTTTCCAGGAGAGTCCTGTTAAACCTCTCTGCAACTCCATTCTGTTGAGGATTCATTGGCACAGTTCTGTGTCTCTTTATTCCTCTTTCCTCGCAGAAAGTTGTGAACTCTGTAGAGAGATACTCAAGTCCATTGTCAGTCCTCAGATGCTTCAGCTTCTTTCCTTTTACATTCTCTAGTTGGATCAACCATGTTTTGAACTTATGAAAGGCATCACTCTTGTTCTTCAGTAACATGATCCACACTTTCCTGCTGTAGTCATCAATCAGGGACATGAAATATCTGGCACCTCCATGTGATTCTGTTCTTGCAGGACCCCATATGTCAGAATGTACATAATCTAATGGTTCTTGAGTTGTATGCACTCCCTTTCCATAAGGTAACTTCTTGGCTTTGCCTAAAGCACATTGATCACAGAATTCCAGTTCTTGATTCCCCAGGTTTCCAATAGCTCCACTCCTTTCCAATTCTTTCAGTCCCTTTACTCCTATGTGCCCAAGTCTCTTATGCCATTTAGCAATCTCAGAATTGTTCAAGACCACATCTACACTTCCAACAATAGGTGAGCCTATCAGGATAAATAGTCCATTATGCTGTCTTCCTTTTATCACCATTTTTCCATGTTTTGTGATATGCAAGAATCCATCTACTGAGCTAAACTGACATCCACTGGTTACCAATGAGCCAAGAGATAGAAGATTTCTTTTGAGGCCAGGAACATACCTAACATTTGAGATGATTCTGATCACCCCATCAAACATTCTAATGCTCACTGATCCCACTCCTTTTACCTGACATGATTGGTCATTTCCCAGGAGAACATTTCCCCCATCTTCTTCCTTCAGATCATTAAACCAAGTCTGATTGGGACACATATGAAAAGAACACCCTGTGTCTAGAACCCATTCCTTCACCATTCTTGAATCAGTAACATTTAGTACTTCTGGAGAGTCTTGTTGGTGATCAATGGCAGCAGCTTCTGCCCCTTGATTACCTGCTTTCTTATTCTTCTTAGGGCAATCCTTCTTCAAGTGACCTGGCTGTTTACACTTGAAGCATTTCCTCTTTTCCACCCAGTCATTTCCCTTCTTAGAGTTTGAGTCCCCTGACTTTGGATCTTTGGCAATTTGACCCTTCTTTCCTTGCCATGGTTTCTTGAATTTGACATTCAAGCCTTCTCCGGGTTGCACCAAGCCTTTGTCTCCTTGAGTCTGAAAGCATTTTGACCTCAGAGCCTTCACTATCCCATCATAGGACAGCTGCTCATCTCTTCCATACATCAAAGCATCCTTGAAACTTTCCATGGATTTTGGAAGAATGTTTAACACCATCAATGCCTTGTCATCCTCCTCCAATTTCACATCCAGATCCTCCAATTCTTCAATCATCTTAATGAATTCATCAAGTTGATCAGAAATTACCTTGTCTTCTGTGATTTTGAAGGCCAACATCTTCTGCTTCAAGAACAGTTTGTTGGATACAGACTTGGATTGATACAGCTCTTCCAGTTTCCTCCATGCTTCCAAAGAACTCTTGCTTCTTGACACCTCCCTCAACGGTTTATCACCCAAGCACAGGAAGATAAGACTCAGGGCCTTCTTATCAACTGCAGCAAACTTGGATTTCTCAGTTTCTTCCCATGATTCCAGAGGTAGCAATGCAAGATCAAGGCTGTTGTGAACCAGGACTGCATTCATCTTGATCTTCCACAATGTGAAGTCATTCCTTCCAGTAAACTTCTCAAAATCCATCTTCATTCCAGCCATTCCTCCTCTTCTTTGACTTGTGCGAGCTGATTCCCACAGACGGCGCCACTTGTTAGACAAATCAACTCCAAAACACACAACACTAAGAACTGGAACAGGTTCGAAGACTATTCGTTTGAGAAACACAAGACTGTTCGGCCAGAGTTGTGACCGAAAACTACTTCGCGCAGAACTGAAAACAAAATGAATCACACAATCGTTTTACGTGGTTCGTTCAAGATGAACTACATCCACGGAGGCCAGGCACACCTCAATTCACTAAGATAATCAATCAATTACAAGAATTACACTCAGAATCGTAAACGCCCAATTCTGGAACAAATTAGGGCAGTATTACTTCAGCTAGCTAATTCTCTATGTAATCTATGAAAACTGGAAATTGCTCGACGTGGTGGTCCTCTCCTTGAAGAGAGCTATTCAATGATATAAGTCTTGCAGCTCGAATGTAACTACCCAGGAAGTTCTAACTGCTTGAAGTCGACTGCTGCTACAGGACAAATGTGACGGTTTTACACCGTCACAAACTGAAACCTCCTCGTCACATTTGACGGTTATGGCTCAACAACCCTGAACCCGGTTCTTTTTGTACAGCTCCACTTCTTCACGCTGAAACCCGGTTTTCTCATCCGGTTCTCCACCTCCTGAATCCGGTTCCACATTCTAGACACATCATATTACATTGTGTAGCTCACTTGATGATATTGACCACTTCCTCACATCAAGTTATCGATACTTGTTGATCCGAGAAGCCGAATTGGGTCAAATGGAAGACTTGTTAATCCGAGAAGTCAATTGGGGTTTAATACAAGCCTTAATGATCCGAGAAGTCGAATCGAGTCAAATAGAAGGTGCTTGTTGATCCAAAAAGCCGTATTAGGTCACATTGTGCGTCTTTGGTGACTTGATAAAACAAACGGATCAAGTTATGGATACTTGTTGACCCGAGAAGCCGAATTGTGTTAAATGAAAGACTTGTTGATCCGAGAAGTCAATTGAGATCAAATACAAGCCTTAATGATTCGAGGAGTTAAATCGAGTCAAATAGAAGGTGCTTCTTGATCCGAGAAGCCGTATTGGGTCACATTGTGCGTACTTGGTGACTTGATAAAACAAACGGATCAAGTTATGGATACTTGTTGATCCGAGAAGCCGAATTGGGTCAAATGGAAGACTTGTTAATCCGAGAAGTCAATTGGGGTCAAATACAAGCCTTAATGATCCGAGAAGTCGAATCGAGTCAAATAGAAGGTGCTTGTTGATCCGAGAAGTCGTATTGGGTCACATTGTGCGTACTTGGTGACTTGATAAAACAAACGGATCAAGTTATGGATACTTGTTGATCCGAGAAGCCGAATTGGGTCAAATGGAAGACTTATTTATCCGAGAAGTCAACTGGGGTCAAATACAAGCCTTAATGATTTGAGAAGTCGAATCGAGTTAAATAGTTTGTGCTTGTTGATCCAAGAAGCCGTATTGGGTCACATTGTGCATACTTGGTGACTTGATAAAGAAAACGGATCAAGTTATGGATACTTGTTGATCCGAGAAGCCGAATTGGGTCAAATGGAAGACTTGTTGATCCGAAAAGTTAATTGGGGTCAAATACAAGCCTTAATGATTTATAAAATCGAATCGAGTAAAATACTAGGTGCTTATTGATCCGAGAAGTCGTATTGGGTCACATTGTGCGTACTTAGTGACTTGATAAAACAAACGGATCAAGTTATGGATACTTGTTGACCCGAGAAGCCGAATTGGGTCAAATGGAAGACTTGTTGATCCGAGAAGTCAATTGAGATCAAATACAAGCCTTAATGATTCGAGAACTCGAATCGAGTCAAATAGAAGGTGCTTGTTAATTCGAGAAGCCGTATTGGGCAACATTGTGCGTATTTGGTGACTTGATAAAACAAACGGATCAAGTTATGGATACTTGTTGATCCGAGAAACCGAATTGGGTCAAATGGATGACTTACTGATCCGAGAAGTCAATTGAGATCAAATACAAGCCTTAATGATTCGAGAAGTAGAATCGAGTCAAATAGAAGGTGCTTGTTGATCCGAGAAGCCGTATTGGGTCACATTGTGCATACTTGGTGACTAGATAAAACAAACGGATCAAGTTATGGATACTTGTTGATCCGAGAAGCCGATTTGGGTCAAATGGAAGACTTGTTAATCCGAGAAGTCAATTGGGGTCAAATACAAGCCTTAATGATCCGAGAAGTCGAATCGAGTCAAATAGAAGGTGCTTGTTGATCCGAGAAGTCGTATTGGGTCACATTGTGCGTACTTGGTGACTTGATAAAACAAACGGATCAAGTTATCGATACTTGTTGATCCGAGAAGCCGAATGGGGTCATATGAAGACTTGTTAATCCGAGAAGTCAATTGGGTTAAATACAAGCCTTAATGATCCGAGAAGTCGAATCGAGTCAAATAGAAGGTGCTTGTTTATCCGAAAAGCCGTATTAGGTCACATTGTGCGTATTTGGTGACTTGATAAAACAAACGGATCAAGTTATGGATACTTGTTGATCCGAGAAGCCGAATTGGGTCTAATGGAAGACTTGTTGATCCAAGAAGTCAATTGAGATCAAATACAAGCCTTAATGATTCGAGAAGTAGAATCGAGTCAAATAGAAGGTGCTTGTTGATCCGAGAAGCCGTATTGGGTCACATTGTGCATACGTGGTGACTTGATAAAACAAACGGATCAAGTTATCGATACTTGTTGATCCGAGAAGCTGATTTGGGTCAAATGGAAGACTTGTTAATCCGAGAAGTCAATTGGGGTCAAATACAAGCCTTAATGATCCGAGAAGTCGAATCGAGTCAAATAGAAGGTGCTTGTTGATCAGAGAAGCCGTATTAGGTCACATTGTGCGTATTTGGTGACTTGATAAAACAAACGGATCAAGTTATGGATACTTGTTGATCCGAGAAGCCGAATTGTGTTAAATGAAAGACTTGTTGATCCGAGAAGTCAATTGAGATCAAATACAAGCCTTAATGATTCGAGAACTCGAATCGAGTCAAATAGACGGTGTTTGTTGAGCCGAGAAGCCGTATTGGGTCACATTGTGCGTATTTGGTAACTTGATAAAACAAACGGATCAACTTATGGATACTTGTTGATCCGAGAAACCGAATTGGGTCAAATGGATGACTTATTGATCCGAGAAGTCAATTGAGATCAAATACAAGCCTTAATGATTCAAGAAGTCGAATCGAGTCAAATAGAAGGTGCTTGTTGATCCGAGAAGTCGTATTGGGTCACATTGTGCGTACTTAGTGACTTGATAAAACAAATGGATCAAGTTATCGATACTTGTTGATCCGAGAAGCCGAATTGGGTCAAATGGAAGACTTGTTAATCCGAGAAGTCAATTGGGGTTAAATACAAGCCTTAATGATCCGAGAAGTCGAATCGAGTCAAATAGAAGGTGCTTGTTGATCCAAAAAGCCGTATTAGGTCACATTGTGCGTCTTTGGTGACTTGATAAAACAAACGGATCAAGTTATGGATACTTGTTGATCCGAGAAGCCGAATTGTGTTAAATGAAAGACTTGTTGATCCGAGAAGTCAATTAAGATCAAATACAAGCCTTAATGATTCGAGGAGTTAAATCGAGTCAAATAGAAGGTGCTTCTTGATCCGAGAAGCCGTATTGGGTCACATTGTGCGTACTTGGTGACTTGATAAAACAAACGGATCAAGTTATGGATACTTGTTGATCCGAGAAGCCGAATTGGGTCAAATGGAAGACTTTTTAATCCGAGAAGTCAATTGGGGTCAAATACAAGCCTTAATGATCCGAGAAGTCGAATCGAGTCAAATAAAAGGTGCTTGTTGATCCGAGAAGCCGAATTGGGTCACATTGTGCGTACTTGGTGACTTGATAAAACAAATGGATCAAGTTATCGATACTTGTTGATCCGAGAAGCCGAATTGGGTCAAATGGAAGACTTGTTAATCCGAGAAGTCAATTGGGGTTAAATACAAGCCTTAATGATCCGAGAAGTCGAATCGAGTCAAATAGAAGGTGCTTGTTGATCCAAAAAGCCGTATTAGGTCACATTGTGCGTCTTTGGTGACTTGATAAAACAAACGGATCAAGTTATGGATACTTGTTGATCCGAGAAGCCGAATTGTGTTAAATGAAAGACTTGTTGATCCGAGAAGTCAATTAAGATCAAATACAAGCCTTAATGATTCGAGGAGTTAAATCGAGTCAAATAGAAGGTGCTTCTTGATCCGAGAAGCCGTATTGGGTCACATTGTGCGTACTTGGTGACTTGATAAAACAAACGGATCAAGTTATGGATACTTGTTGATCCGAGAAGCCGAATTGGGTCAAATGGAAGACTTATTTATCCGAGAAGTCAACTGGGGTCAAATACAAGCCTTAATGATTTGAGAAGTCGAATCGAGTTAAATAGTTTGTGCTTGTTGATCCAAGAAGCCGTATTGGGTCACATTGTGCATACTTGGTGACTTGATAAAGAAAACGGATCAAGTTATGGATACTTCTTGATCCGAGAAGCCGAATTGGGTCAAATGGAAGACTTGTTAATCCGAAAAGTTAATTGGGGTCAAATACAAGCCTTAATGATTTATAAAGTCGAATCGAGTAAAATACTTGGTGCTTATTGATCCGAGAAGTCATATTGGGTCACATTGTGCGTACTTAGTGACTTGATAAAACAAACGGATCATGTTATGGATACTTGTTGACCCGAGAAGCCGAATTGGGTCAAATGGAAGACTTGTTGATCCGAGAAGTCAATTGAGATCAAATACAAGCCTTAATGATTCGAGAAGTCGAATCGAGTCAAATAGAAGGTGCTTGTTGATCCGAAAAGCCGTATTGGGTCACATTGTGCATACTTGGTGACTTGATAAAACAAACGGATCAAGTTATGGATACTTGTTGATCCGAGAAGCCGATTTGGGTCAAATGGAAGACTTGTTAATCCGAGAAGTCAATTGGGGGTCAAATACAAGCCTTAATGATCCGAGAAGTCGAATCGAGTCAAATAGAAGGTGCTTGTTGATCCGAGAAGTCGTATTAGGTCACATTGTGCGTATTTGGTGACTTGATAAAACAAACGGATCAAGTTATGGATACTTGTTGATCCGAGAAGCCGAATTGTGTTACATGAAAGACTTGTTGATCCGGGAAGTCAATTGAGATCAAATACAAGCCTTAATGATTCGAGAACTCGAATCGAGTCAAATAGAAGGTGCTTGTTGATCCGAGAAGCCGTATTGGGTCACATTGTGCGTATTTGGTAACTTTATAATACAAACGGATCAAGTTATGGATATTTGTTGATCCGAGAAACCGAATTGGGTCAAATGTATGACTTATTGATCCGAGAAGTCAATTGAGATCAAATACAAGCCTAATGATTCAAGAAGTCGAATCGAGTCAAATAGAAGGTGCTTGTTGATCCGAGAAGTCGTATTGGGTCACATTGTGCGTACTTGCTGACTTGATAAAACAAACGGATCAAGTTATCGATACTTGTTGATCAGAGAAGCCGAATTGGGTCAAATGGAAGACTTGTTAATCCGAGAAGTCAATTGGGGTTAAATACAAGCCTTAATGATCCGAGAAGTCGAATCGAGTCAAATAGAAGGTGCCTGTTGATCCAAAAAGCCGTATTAGGTCACATTGTGCGTCTTTGGTGACTTGATAAAACAAACGGATCAAGTTATGGATACTTGTTGATCCGAGAAGCCGAATTGTGTTAAATGAAAGACTTGTTGATCCGAGAAGTCAATTGAGATCAAATACAAGCCTTAATGATTCGAGGAGTTAAATCGAGTCAAATAGAAGGTGCTTCTTGATCCGAGAAGCCGTATTGGGTCACATTGTGCGTACTTGGTGACTTGATAAAACAAACGGATCAAGTTATGGATACTTGTTGATCCGAGAAGCCGAATTGGGTCAAATGGAAGACGTGTTAATCCGAGAAGTCAATTGGGGTCAAATATAAGCCTTAATGATCCGAGAAGTCGAATCGAGTCAAATAGAAGGTGCTTGTTGATCCGAGAAGTCGTATTGGGTCACATTGTGCGTACTTGGTGACTTGATAAAACAAACGGATCAAGTTATCGATACTTGTTGATCCGAGAAGCCGAATTGGGTCAAATGGAAGACTTGTTAATCCGAGAAGTCAATGGGGATTAAATACAAGCCTTAATGATCCGAGAAGTCGAATCGAGTCAAATAGAAGGTGCTTGTTGATCCGAAAAGCCGTATTAGGTCACATTGTGCGTATTTGGTGACTTGATAAAACAAACGGATCAAGTTATGGATACTTGTTGATCCGAGAAGCCGATTTGGGTCAAATGGAAGACTTGTTAATCCGAGAAGTCAATTGGGGTCAAATACAAGCATTAATGATCCGAGAAGTCGAATCGAGTTAAATAGAAGGTGCTTGTTGATCCGAGAAGCCGTATTAGGTCACATTTTGCGTATTTGGTGACTTGATAAAACAAACGGATCAAGTTATAATTACTTGTTGATCCGAGAAGCCGAATTGTGTTAAATGAAAGACTTGTTGATCCGAGATGTCAATTGAGAACAACCAAGCCTTAATGATTCGAGAACTCGAATAGAGTCAAATACAAGGTGCTTGTTGATCCGAGAAGCCGTATTGGGTAACATTTTGCGTATTTGGTGACTTGATAAAACAAACGGATCAAGTTATGGATACTTGTTGATCCGAGAAACCGAATTGGGTCAAATGGATGACTTATTGATCCGAGAAGTCAATTGAGATCAAAGACAAGCCTTAATGATTCAAGAAGTCGAATCGAGTCAAATAGAAGGTGTTTGTTGATCCGAGAAGTCGTATTGGGTCACATTGTGCGTACTTGGTGACTTGATAAAACAAGCGGATCAAGTTATCAATACTTGTTGATCCGAGAAGCCGAATTGGGTCAAATGGAAGACTTGTTAATCCGAGAAGTCAATTGGGGTTAAATACAAGCCTTAATGATCCGAGAAGTCGAATCGAGTCAAATAGAAGGTGCTTGTTGATCCGAAAAGCCGTATTAGGTCACATTGTGCGTATTTGGTGACTTGATAAAACAAACGGATCAAGTTATGGATACTTGTTGATCCGAGAAGCCGAATTGGGTCAAATGGAAAACTTGTTGATCCCAGAAGTCAATTGAGATCAAATACAAGCCTTAATGATTCGAGAAGTCGAATCGAGTCAAATAGAAGGTGCTTGTTGATCCGAGAAGCCGTATTGGGTCACATTGTGCATACTTGGTGACTAGATAAAACAAACGGATGAAGTTATGGATACTTGTTGATCCGAGAAGCCGATTTATGTCAAATGGAAGACTTGTTAATCCGAGAAGTCAATTGGGGTCAAATACAAGCCTTAATGATCCGAGAAGTCGAATCGAGTCAAATAGAAGGTGCTTGATGATCCGAGAAGCCGTATTAGGTCACATTGTGCGTATTTGGTGACTTGATAAAACAAACGGATCAAGTTATGGATACTTGTTGATCCGAGAAGCCGAATTGTGTTAAATGAAAGACTTGTTGATCCGAGAAGTCAATTGAGATCAAATACGAGCCTTAATGATTCGAGAACTCGAATCGAGTCAAATAGTTGGTGCTTGTTGATCCGAGAAGCCGTATTTGGTCACATTGTGCGTATTTGGTAACTTGATAAAACAAACGGATCAAGTTATGGATACTTGTTGATCCGAGAAGCCGAATTGGGTCAAATGGATGACTTATTGATCCGAGAAGTCAATTGAGATCAAATACAAGCCTTAATGATTCAAGAAGTCTAATCGAGTCAAATAGAAGGTGCTTGTTGATCCGAGAAGTCGTATTGGGTCACATTGTGCGTACTTGGTGACTTGATAAAACAAACGGATCAAGTTATCGATACTTGTTGATCCGAGAAGCCGAATTGGGTCAAATGGAAGACTTGTTAATCCGAGAAGTCAATTGGGGTTAAATACAAGCCTTAATGATCCGAGAAGTCGAATCGAGTCAAATAGAAGGTGCTTGTTGATCCGAAAAGCCGTATTAGGTCACATTGTGCATATTTGGTGACTTGATAAAACAAACGGATCAAGTTATGGATACTTGTTGATCCGAGAAGCCGATGTGGGTCAAATGGAAGACTTGTTAATCCGAGAAGTCAATTGGGATCAAATACAAGCATTAATGATCCGAGAAGTCGAATCGAGTTAAATAGAAGGTGCTTGTTGATCCGAGAAGTCGTATTAGGTCACATTTTGCGTATTTGGTGACTTGATCAAACAAACGGATCAAGTTATAATTACTTGTTGATTCGAGAAGCCGAATTGTGTTAAATGAAAGACTTGTTGATCCGAGAAGTCAATTGAGAACAACCAAGCCTTAATGATTCGAGAACTCGAATAGAGTCAAACACAAGGTGCTTGTTGATCCGAGAAGCCGTATTGGGTAACATTGTGCGTATTTGGTGACTTGATAAAACAAACGGATCAAGTTATGGATACTTGTTGATCCGAGAAACCGAATTGGGTCAAATGGATGACTTATTGATCCGAGAAGTCAATTGAGATCAAATACAAGCCTTAATGATTCAAGAAGTCGAATCGAGTCAAATAGAAGGTGTTTGTTGATCCGAGAAGTCGTATTGGGTCACATTGTGCGTACTTGGTGACTTGATAAAACAAACGGATCAAGTTATAAATACTAGTTGATCCGAAAAGCCGAATTGGGTCAAATGGAAGACTTGTTAATCCGAGAAGTCAATTGGGGTTAAATACAATCCTTAATGATCCGAGAAGTCGAATCAAGTCAAATAGAAGGTGCTTGTTGATCCGAAAAGCCGTATTAGGTCACATTGTGCGTATTTGGTGACTTGATAAAACAAACGGATCAAGTTATGGATATTTGTTGATCCGAGAAGCCGAATTGGGTCAAATGGAAAACTTGTTGATCCCAGAAGTCAATTGAGATCAAATACAAGCCTTAATGATTCGAGAAGTCGAATCGAGTCAAAAATAGAAGGTGCTTGTTGATCCGAGAAGCCGTATTGGGTCACATTGTGCATACTTGGTGACTAGATAAAACAAACGGATCAAGTTATGGATACTTGTTGATCCGAGAAGCCGATTTGGGTCAAATGGAAGACTTGTTAATCCGAGAAGTCAATTAGGGTCAAATGCAAGCCTTAATGATCCGAGAAGTCGAATCGAGTCAAATAGAAGGTGCTTGTTGACCCGAGAAGCTGTATTAGGTCACATTTTGCGTATTTGGTGACTTGATAAAACAAACGGATCAAGTTATGGATACTTGTTGATCCAAGAAGCCGAATTGTATTAAATGAAAGACTTGTTGATCCGAGAAGTCAATTGAGATCAAATACAAGCCTTAATGATTCGAGAACTCGAATCGAGTCAAATAGTTGGTGCTTCTTGATCCGAGAAGCCGTATTGGGTCACATTGTGCGTACTTGGTGACTTGATAAAACAAACGGATCAAGTTATGCATACTTGTTGATCTGAGAAACCGAATTGGGTCAAATGGATGACTTGTTGATCCGAGAAGTCAATTGGGGTCAAATACAAGCCTTAATGATCCGAGAAGTCGAATCGAGTCAAATAGAAGGTGCTTGTTGATCCGAGAAGTCGTATTGGGTCACATTGTGCGTACTTGGTGACTTGATAAAACAAACGGATCAAGTTATCGATACTTGTTGATCCGAGAAGCCGAATTGGGTCAAATGGAAGACTTGTTCATCCGAGAAGTCCATTGGGGTTAAATACAAGCCTTAATGATCCGAGAAGTCGAATCGAGTCAAATAGAAGGTGCTTGTTGATCCGAGAAGTCGTATTGGGTCACATTGTGCGTACTTGGTGACTTGATAAAACAAACGGATCAAGTTATCGATACTTGTTGATCCGAGAAGCCGAATTGTGTTAAATGAAAGACTTGTTGATCCGAGAAGTCAATTGAGATCAAATACAAGCCTTAATGATTCGAGGAGTTAAATCGAGTCAAATAGAAGGTGCTTCTTGATCCGAGAAGCCGTATTGGGTCACATTGTGCGTACTTGGTGACTTGATAAAACAAACGGATCAAGTTATGGATACTTGTTGATACGAGAAGCCGAATTGGGTCAAATGGAAGACGTGTTAATCCGAGAAGTCAATTGGGGTCAAATATAAGCCTTAATGATCCGAGAAGTCGAATCGAGTCAAATAGAAGGTGCTTGTTGATCCGAGAAGTCGTATTGGGTCACATTGTGCGTACTTGGTGACTTGATAAAACAAACGGATCAAGTTATCGATACTTGTTGATCCGAGAAGCCGAATTGGGTCAAATGGAAGACTTGTTAATCCGAGAAGTCAATGGGGATTAAATACAAGCCTTAATGATCCGAGAAGTCGAATCGAGTCAAATAGAAGGTGCTTGTTGATCCGAAAAGCCGTATTAGGTCACATTGTGCGTATTTGGTGACTTGATAAAACAAACGGATCAAGTTATGGATACTTGTTGATCCGAGAAGCCGATTTGGGTCAAATGGAAGACTTGTTAATCCGAGAAGTCAATTGGGGTCAAATACAAGCATTAATGATCCGAGAAGTCGAATCGAGTTAAATAGAAGGTGCTTGTTGATCCGAGAAGCCGTATTAGGTCACATTTTGCGTATTTGGTGACTTGATAAAACAAACGGATCAAGTTATAATTACTTGTTGATCCGAGAAGCCGAATTGTGTTAAATGAAAGACTTGTTGATCCGAGATGTCAATTGAGAACAACCAAGCCTTAATGATTCGAGAACTCGAATAGAGTCAAATACAAGGTGCTTGTTGATCCGAGAAGCCGTATTGGGTAACATTTTGCGTATTTGGTGACTTGATAAAACAAACGGATCAAGTTATGGATACTTGTTGATCCGAGAAACCGAATTGGGTCAAATGGATGACTTATTGATCCGAGAAGTCAATTGAGATCAAAGACAAGCCTTAATGATTCAAGAAGTCGAATCGAGTCAAATAGAAGGTGTTTGTTGATCCGAGAAGTCGTATTGGGTCACATTGTGCGTACTTGGTGACTTGATAAAACAAGCGGATCAAGTTATCAATACTTGTTGATCCGAGAAGCCGAATTGGGTCAAATGGAAGACTTGTTAATCCGAGAAGTCAATTGGGGTTAAATACAAGCCTTAATGATCCGAGAAGTCGAATCGAGTCAAATAGAAGGTGCTTGTTGATCCGAAAAGCCGTATTAGGTCACATTGTGCGTATTTGGTGACTTGATAAAACAAACGGATCAAGTTATGGATACTTGTTGATCCGAGAAGCCGAATTGGGTCAAATGGAAAACTTGTTGATCCCAGAAGTCAATTGAGATCAAATACAAGCCTTAATGATTCGAGAAGTCGAATCGAGTCAAATAGAAGGTGCTTGTTGATCCGAGAAGCCGTATTGGGTCACATTGTGCATACTTGGTGACTAGATAAAACAAACGGATGAAGTTATGGATACTTGTTGATCCGAGAAGCCGATTTATGTCAAATGGAAGACTTGTTAATCCGAGAAGTCAATTGGGGTCAAATACAAGCCTTAATGATCCGAGAAGTCGAATCGAGTCAAATAGAAGGTGCTTGTTGATCCGAGAAGTCGTATTGGGTCACATTGTGCGTACTTGGTGACTTGATAAAACAAACGGATCAAGTTATCGATACTTGTTGATCCGAGAAGCCGAATTGGGTCAAATGGAAGACTTGTTCATCCGAGAAGTCCATTGGGGTTAAATACAAGCCTTAATGATCCGAGAAGTCGAATCGAGTCAAATAGAAGGTGCTTGTTGATCCGAGAAGTCGTATTGGGTCACATTGTGCGTACTTGGTGACTTGATAAAACAAACGGATCAAGTTATCGATACTTGTTGATCCGAGAAGCCGAATTGTGTTAAATGAAAGACTTGTTGATCCGAGAAGTCAATTGAGATCAAATACAAGCCTTAATGATTCGAGGAGTTAAATCGAGTCAAATAGAAGGTGCTTCTTGATCCGAGAAGCCGTATTGGGTCACATTGTGCGTACTTGGTGACTTGATAAAACAAACGGATCAAGTTATGGATACTTGTTGATACGAGAAGCCGAATTGGGTCAAATGGAAGACGTGTTAATCCGAGAAGTCAATTGGGGTCAAATATAAGCCTTAATGATCCGAGAAGTCGAATCGAGTCAAATAGAAGGTGCTTGTTGATCCGAGAAGTCGTATTGGGTCACATTGTGCGTACTTGGTGACTTGATAAAACAAACGGATCAAGTTATCGATACTTGTTGATCCGAGAAGCCGAATTGGGTCAAATGGAAGACTTGTTAATCCGAGAAGTCAATGGGGATTAAATACAAGCCTTAATGATCCGAGAAGTCGAATCGAGTCAAATAGAAGGTGCTTGTTGATCCGAAAAGCCGTATTAGGTCACATTGTGCGTATTTGGTGACTTGATAAAACAAACGGATCAAGTTATGGATACTTGTTGATCCGAGAAGCCGATTTGGGTCAAATGGAAGACTTGTTAATCCGAGAAGTCAATTGGGGTCAAATACAAGCATTAATGATCCGAGAAGTCGAATCGAGTTAAATAGAAGGTGCTTGTTGATCCGAGAAGCCGTATTAGGTCACATTTTGCGTATTTGGTGACTTGATAAAACAAACGGATCAAGTTATAATTACTTGTTGATCCGAGAAGCCGAATTGTGTTAAATGAAAGACTTGTTGATCCGAGATGTCAATTGAGAACAACCAAGCCTTAATGATTCGAGAACTCGAATAGAGTCAAATACAAGGTGCTTGTTGATCCGAGAAGCCGTATTGGGTAACATTTTGCGTATTTGGTGACTTGATAAAACAAACGGATCAAGTTATGGATACTTGTTGATCCGAGAAACCGAATTGGGTCAAATGGATGACTTATTGATCCGAGAAGTCAATTGAGATCAAAGACAAGCCTTAATGATTCAAGAAGTCGAATCGAGTCAAATAGAAGGTGTTTGTTGATCCGAGAAGTCGTATTGGGTCACATTGTGCGTACTTGGTGACTTGATAAAACAAGCGGATCAAGTTATCAATACTTGTTGATCCGAGAAGCCGAATTGGGTCAAATGGAAGACTTGTTAATCCGAGAAGTCAATTGGGGTTAAATACAAGCCTTAATGATCCGAGAAGTCGAATCGAGTCAAATAGAAGGTGCTTGTTGATCCGAAAAGCCGTATTAGGTCACATTGTGCGTATTTGGTGACTTGATAAAACAAACGGATCAAGTTATGGATACTTGTTGATCCGAGAAGCCGAATTGGGTCAAATGGAAAACTTGTTGATCCCAGAAGTCAATTGAGATCAAATACAAGCCTTAATGATTCGAGAAGTCGAATCGAGTCAAATAGAAGGTGCTTGTTGATCCGAGAAGCCGTATTGGGTCACATTGTGCATACTTGGTGACTAGATAAAACAAACGGATGAAGTTATGGATACTTGTTGATCCGAGAAGCCGATTTATGTCAAATGGAAGACTTGTTAATCCGAGAAGTCAATTGGGGTCAAATACAAGCCTTAATGATCCGAGAAGTCGAATCGAGTCAAATAGAAGGTGCTTGATGATCCGAGAAGCCGTATTAGGTCACATTGTGCGTATTTGGTGACTTGATAAAACAAACGGATCAAGTTATGGATACTTGTTGATCCGAGAAGCCGAATTGTGTTAAATGAAAGACTTGTTGATCCGAGAAGTCAATTGAGATCAAATACGAGCCTTAATGATTCGAGAACTCGAATCGAGTCAAATAGTTGGTGCTTGTTGATCCGAGAAGCCGTATTTGGTCACATTGTGCGTATTTGGTAACTTGATAAAACAAACGGATCAAGTTATGGATACTTGTTGATCCGAGAAGCCGAATTGGGTCAAATGGATGACTTATTGATCCGAGAAGTCAATTGAGATCAAATACAAGCCTTAATGATTCAAGAAGTCTAATCGAGTCAAATAGAAGGTGCTTGTTGATCCGAGAAGTCGTATTGGGTCACATTGTGCGTACTTGGTGACTTGATAAAACAAACGGATCAAGTTATCGATACTTGTTGATCCGAGAAGCCGAATTGGGTCAAATGGAAGACTTGTTAATCCGAGAAGTCAATTGGGGTTAAATACAAGCCTTAATGATCCGAGAAGTCGAATCGAGTCAAATAGAAGGTGCTTGTTGATCCGAAAAGCCGTATTAGGTCACATTGTGCATATTTGGTGACTTGATAAAACAAACGGATCAAGTTATGGATACTTGTTGATCCGAGAAGCCGATGTGGGTCAAATGGAAGACTTGTTAATCCGAGAAGTCAATTGGGATCAAATACAAGCATTAATGATCCGAGAAGTCGAATCGAGTTAAATAGAAGGTGCTTGTTGATCCGAGAAGTCGTATTAGGTCACATTTTGCGTATTTGGTGACTTGATCAAACAAACGGATCAAGTTATAATTACTTGTTGATTCGAGAAGCCGAATTGTGTTAAATGAAAGACTTGTTGATCCGAGAAGTCAATTGAGAACAACCAAGCCTTAATGATTCGAGAACTCGAATAGAGTCAAACACAAGGTGCTTGTTGATCCGAGAAGCCGTATTGGGTAACATTGTGCGTATTTGGTGACTTGATAAAACAAACGGATCAAGTTATGGATACTTGTTGATCCGAGAAACCGAATTGGGTCAAATGGATGACTTATTGATCCGAGAAGTCAATTGAGATCAAATACAAGCCTTAATGATTCAAGAAGTCGAATCGAGTCAAATAGAAGGTGTTTGTTGATCCGAGAAGTCGTATTGGGTCACATTGTGCGTACTTGGTGACTTGATAAAACAAACGGATCAAGTTATAAATACTAGTTGATCCGAAAAGCCGAATTGGGTCAAATGGAAGACTTGTTAATCCGAGAAGTCAATTGGGGTTAAATACAAGCCTTAATGATCCGAGAAGTCGAATCAAGTCAAATAGAAGGTGCTTGTTGATCCGAAAAGCCGTATTAGGTCACATTGTGCGTATTTGGTGACTTGATAAAACAAACGGATCAAGTTATGGATATTTGTTGATCCGAGAAGCCGAATTGGGTCAAATGGAAAACTTGTTGATCCCAGAAGTCAATTGAGATCAAATACAAGCCTTAATGATTCGAGAAGTCGAATCGAGTCAAAAATAGAAGGTGCTTGTTGATCCGAGAAGCCGTATTGGGTCACATTGTGCATACTTGGTGACTAGATAAAACAAACGGATCAAGTTATGGATACTTGTTGATCCGAGAAGCCGATTTGGGTCAAATGGAAGACTTGTTAATCCGAGAAGTCAATTAGGGTCAAATGCAAGCCTTAATGATCCGAGAAGTCGAATCGAGTCAAATAGAAGGTGCTTGTTGACCCGAGAAGCTGTATTAGGTCACATTTTGCGTATTTGGTGACTTGATAAAACAAACGGATCAAGTTATGGATACTTGTTGATCCAAGAAGCCGAATTGTATTAAATGAAAGACTTGTTGATCCGAGAAGTCAATTGAGATCAAATACAAGCCTTAATGATTCGAGAACTCGAATCGAGTCAAATAGTTGGTGCTTCTTGATCCGAGAAGCCGTATTGGGTCACATTGTGCGTACTTGGTGACTTGATAAAACAAACGGATCAAGTTATGCATACTTGTTGATCTGAGAAACCGAATTGGGTCAAATGGATGACTTGTTGATCCGAGAAGTCAATTGGGGTCAAATACAAGCCTTAATGATCCGAGAAGTCGAATCGAGTCAAATAGAAGGTGCTTGTTGATCCGAGAAGTCGTATTGGGTCACATTGTGCGTACTTGGTGACTTGATAAAACAAACGGATCAAGTTATCGATACTTGTTGATCCGAGAAGCCGAATTGGGTCAAATGGAAGACTTGTTCATCCGAGAAGTCCATTGGGGTTAAATACAAGCCTTAATGATCCGAGAAGTCGAATCGAGTCAAATAGAAGGTGCTTGTTGATCCGAGAAGTCGTATTGGGTCACATTGTGCGTACTTGGTGACTTGATAAAACAAACGGATCAAGTTATCGATACTTGTTGATCCGAGAAGCCGAATTGTGTTAAATGAAAGACTTGTTGATCCGAGAAGTCAATTGAGATCAAATACAAGCCTTAATGATTCGAGGAGTTAAATCGAGTCAAATAGAAGGTGCTTCTTGATCCGAGAAGCCGTATTGGGTCACATTGTGCGTACTTGGTGACTTGATAAAACAAACGGATCAAGTTATGGATACTTGTTGATCCGAGAAGCCGAATTGGGTCAAATGGAAGACTTGTTAATCCGAGAAGTCAATTGGGGTCAAATATAAGCCTTAATGATGCGAGAAGTCGAATCGAGTCAAATAGAAGGTGCTTGTTGATCCGAGAAGTCGTATTGGGTCACATTGTGCGTACTTGGTGACTTGATAAAACAAACGGATCAAGTTATCGATACTTGTTGATCCGAGAAGCCGAATTGGGTCAAATGGAAGACTTGTTAATCCGAGAAGTCAATGGGGGTTAAATACAAGCCTAAATGATCCGAGAAGTCGAATCGAGTCAAATAGAAGGTGCTTGTTGATCCGAAAAGCCGTATTAGGTCACATTGTGCGTATTTGGTGACTTGATAAAACAAACGGATCAAGTTATGGATACTTGTTGATCCGAGAAGCCGATTTGGGTCAAATGGAAGACTTGTTAATCCGAGAAGTCAATTGGGGTCAAATACAAGCATTAATGATCCGAGAAGTCGAATCGAGTTAAATAGAAGGTGCTTGTTGATCCGAGAAGCCGTATTGGGTCACATTGTGCGTACTTGGTGACTAGATAAAACAAACGGATCAAGTTATGGATACTTGTTGATCCGAGAAGCCGATTTGGGTCAAATGGAAGACTTGTTAATCCGAGAAGTCAATTAGGGTCAAATACAAGCCTTAATGATCCGAGAAGTCGAATCGAGTCAAATAGAAGGTGTCTGTTGATCCGAGAAGTCGTATTGGGTCACATTGTGCGTACTTGGTGACTTGATAAAACAAACGGATCAAGTTATGGATACTTGTTGATCCGAGAAGCCGAATTATGTTAAATGAAAGACTTGTTGATCCGAGAAGTCAATTGAGATCAAATACGAGCCTTAATGATTCGAGAACTCGAATCGAGTCAAATAGTTGGTGCTTGTTGATCCGAGAAGCCGTATTGGGTCACATTGTGCGTATTTAGTAACTTGATAAAACAAACGGATCAAGTTATGGATACTTGTTGATCTGAGAAACCGAATTGGGTCAAATGGATGACTTATTGATCCGAGAAGTCAATTGAGATCAAATACAAGCCTTAATGATTCAAGAAGTCTAATCGAGTCAAATAGAAAGTGCTTGTTGATCCGAGAAGTCGTATTGGGTCACATTGTGCGTACTTGGTGACTTGATAAAACAAACGGATCAAGTTATCGATACTTGTTGATCCCAGAAGCCGAATTGGGTCAAATGGAAGACTTGTTAATCCGAGAAGTCAATTGGGGTTAAATACAAGCCTTAATGATCCGAGAAGTCGAATCGAGTCAAATAGAAGGTGCTTGTTGATCCAAAAAGCCGTATTAGGTCACATTGTGCGTCTTTGGTGACTTGATAAAACAGTCTTTGGTGACTTGATAAAACAAACGGATCAAGTTATGGATACTTGTTGATCCAAGAAGCCGAATTGTGTTAAATGAAAGACTTGTTGATCCGAGAAGTCAATTGAGATCAAATACAAGCCTTAATGATTCGAGGAGTTAAATCGAGTCAAATAGAAGGTGCTTCTTGATCCGAGAAGCCGTATTGGGTCACATTGTGCGTACTTGGTGACTTGATAAAACAAACGGATCAAGTTATGCATACTTATTGATCCGAGAAGCCGAATTGGGTCAAATGGAAGACTTGTTAATCCGAGAAGTCAATTGAGATCAAATACGAGCCTTAATGATTCGAGAACTCGAATCGAGTCAAATAGTTGGTGCTTGTTGATCCGAGAAGCCGTATTTGGTCACATTGTGCGTATTTGGTAACTTGATAAAACAAACGGATCAAGTTATGGATACTTGTTGATCCGAGAAACCGAATTGGGTCAAATGGATGACTTATTGATCCGAGAAGTCAATTGAGATCAAATACAAGCCTTAATGATTCAAGAAGTCTAATCGAGTCAAATAGAAGGTGCTTGTTGATCCGAGAAGTCGTATTGGGTCACATTGTGCGTACTTGGTGATTTGATAAAACAAACGGATCAAGTTATCGATACTTGTTGATCCGAGAAGCCGAATTGGGTCAAATGGAAGACTTGTTAATCCGAGAAGTCAATTGGGGTTAAATACAAGCCTTAATGATCAGAGAAGTCGAATCGAGTCAAATAGAAGGTGCTTGTTGATCCGAAAAGCCGTATTAGGTCACATTGTGCGTATTTGGTGACTTGATAAAACAAACGGATCAAGTTATGGATACTTGTTGATCCGAGAAGCCAATTGGGGTCAAATACAAGCATTAATGATCCGAGAAGTCGAATCGAGTTAAATAGAAGGTGCTTGTTGATCCGAGAAGTCGTATTAGGTCACATTTTGCGTATTTGGTGACTTGATAAAACAAACGGATCAAGTTATAATTACTTGTTGATTCGAGAAGCCGAATTGTGTTAAATGAAAGACTTGTTGATCCGAGAAGTCAATTGAGAACAACCAAGCCTTAATGATTCGAGAACTCGAATAGAGTCAAATACAAGGTGCTTGTTGATCCGAGAAGCCGTATTGGGTAACATTGTGCGTATTTGGTGACTTGATAAAACAAACGGATCAAGTTATGGATACTTGTTGATCCGAGAAACCGAATTGGGTCAAATGGATGACTTATTGATCCGAGAAGTCAATTGAGATCAAATACAAGCCTTAATGATTCAAGAAGTCGAATCGAGTCAAATAGAAGGTGTCTGTTGATCCGAGAAGTCGTATTGGGTCACATTGTGCGTACTTGGTGACTTGATAAAACAAACGGATCAAGTTATCAATACTAGTTGATCCGAAAAGCCGAATTGGGTCAAATGGAAGACTTGTTAATCCGAGAAGTCAATTGGGGTTAAATACAAGCCTTAATGATCCGAGAAGTCGAATCAAGTCAAATAGAAGGTGCTTGTTGATCCGAAAAGCCGTATTAGGTCACATTGTGCGTATTTGGTGACTTGATAAAACAAACGGATCAAGTTATGGATATTTGTTGATCCGAGAAGCCGAATTGGGTCAAATGGAAAACTTGTTTATCCCAGAAGTCAATTGAGATCAAATACAAGCCTTAATGATTCGAGAAGTCGAATCGAGTCAAATAGAAGGTGCTTGTTCATCCGAGAAGCCGTATTGGGTCACATTGTGCATACTTGGTGACTAGATAAAACAAACGGATCAAGTTATGGATACTTGTTGATCCGAGAAGCCGATTTGGGTCAAATGGAAGACTTGTTAATCCGAGAAGTCAATTAGGGTCAAATACAAGCCTTAATGATCCGAGAAGTCGAATCGAGTCAAATAGAAGGTGCTTGTTGATCCGAGAAGCTGTATTAGGTCACATTTTGCGTATTTGGTGACTTGATAAAACAAACGGATCAAGTTATGGATACTTGTTGACCCGAGAAGCCGAATTATGTTAAATGAAAGACTTGTTGATCCGAGAAGTCAATTGAGATCAAATACGAGCCTTAATGATTCGAGAACTCGAATCGAGTCAAATAGTTGGTGCTTGTTGATCCGAGAAGCCGTATTGGGTCACATTGTGCGTATTTAGTAACTTGATAAAACAAACGGATCAAGTTATGGATACTTGTTGATCTGAGAAACCGAATTGGGTCAAATGGATGACTTATTGATCCGAGAAGTCAATTGAGATCAAATACAAGCCTTAATGATTCAAGAAGTCTAATCGAGTCAAATAGAAAGTGCTTGTTGATCCGAGAAGTCGTATTGGGTCACATTGTGCGTACTTGGTGACTTGATAAAACAAACGGATCAAGTTATCGATACTTGTTGATCCGAGAAGCCGAATTGGGTCAAATGGAAGACTTGTTAATCCGAGAAGTCAATTGGGGTTAAATACAAGCCTTAATGATCCGAGAAGTCGAATCGAGTCAAATAGAAGGTGCTTGTTGATCCAAAAAGCCGTATTAGGTCACATTGTGCGTCTTTGGTGACTTGATAAAACAAACGGATCAAGTTATGGATACTTGTTGATCCAAGAAGCCGAATTGTGTTAAATGAAAGACTTGTTGATCCGAGAAGTCAATTGAGATCAAATACAAGCCTTAATGATTCGAGGAGTTAAATCGAGTCAAATAGAAGGTGCTTCTTGATCCGAGAAGCCGTATTGGGTCACATTGTGCGTACTTGGTGACTTGATAAAACAAACGGATCAAGTTATGCATACTTATTGATCCGAGAAGCCGAATTGGGTCAAATGGAAGACTTGTTAATCCGAGAAGTCAATTGGGGTCAAATACAAGCCTTAATGATCCGAGAAGTCGAATCGAGTCAAATAGAAGGTGCTTGTTGATCCGAGAAGTCGTATTGGGTCACATTGTGCGTACTTGGTGACTTGATATAACAAACGGATCAAGTTATCGATACTTGTTGATCCGAGAAGCCGAATTGGGTCAAAGGGAAGACTTGTTAATCCGAGAAGTCAATTGGGGTTAAATACAAGCCTTAATGATCCGAGAAGTCGAATCGAGTCAAATAGAAGGTGCTTGTTGATCCGAGAAGTCGTATTGGGTCACATTGTGCGTACTTGGTGACTTGATAAAACAAACGGATCAAGTTATCGATACTTGTTGATCCGAGAAGCCGAATTGGGTCAAATGGAAGACTTGTTAATCCGAGAAGTCAATTGGGGTTAAATACAAGCCTTAATGATTCAAGAAGTCGAATCGAGTCAAATAGAAGGTGCTTGTTGATCCGAGAAGTCGTATTGGGTCACATTGTGCGTACTTGGTGACTTGATAAAACAAACGGATCAAGTTATCGATACTTGTTGATCCGAGAAGCTGAATTGGGTCAAATGGGAGACTTGTTAATCCGAGAAGTCTATTGGGGTTAAATACAAGCCTTAATGATCCGAGAAGTCGAATCGAGTCAAATAGAAGGTGCTTGTTGATCCGAAAAGCCGTATTAGGTCACATTGTGCGTATTTGGTGACTTGATAAAACAAACGGATCAAGTTATGGATACTTGTTGATCCGAGAAGCCGAATTGGGTCAAATGGAAGACTTGTTGATCCTAGAAGTCAATTGAGATCAAATACAAGCCTTAATGATTCGAGAAGTCGAATCGAGTCAAATAGAAGGTGCTTGTTGATCCGAGAAGCCGTATTGGGTCACATTGTGCATACTTGGTGACTAGATAAAACAAACGGATCAAGTTATGGATACTTGTTGATCCGAGAAGCCGATTTGGGTCAAATGGAAGACTTGTTAATCCGAGAAGTCAATTGGGGTCAAATACAAGCCTTAATGATCCGAAAAGTCGAATCGAGTCAAATAGAAGGTTCTTGTTGATCCGAGAAGCCGTATTAGGTCACATTGTGCGTATTTGGTGACTTGATAAAACAAACGGATCAAGTTATGGATACTTGTTGATCCGAGAAGCCGAATTGTGTTAAATGAAAGACTTGTTGATCCGAGAAGTCAATTGAGATCAAATACGAGCCTTAATGATTCGAGAACTCGAATCGAGTCAAATAGAAGGTGCTTGTTGATCCGAGAAGCCGTATTGGGTCACATTGTGCGTATTTGGTAACTTGATAAAACAGACGGATCAAGTTATGGATACTTGTTGATCCGAGAAACCGAATTAGGTCAAATGGATGACTTATTGATCCGAGAAGTCAATTGAGATCAAATACAAGCCTTAATGATTCAAGAAGTCGAATCGAGTCAAATAGAAGGTGCTTGTTGATCCGAGAAGTCGTATTGGGTCACATTGAGCGTACTTGGTGACTTTATAAAACAAACGGATCAAGTTATCGATACTTGTTGATCTGAGAAGCCGAATTGGGTCAAATGGAAGACTTGTTAATCCGAGAAGTCAATTGGGGTTAAATACAAGCCTTAATGATCCGAGAAGTCGAAACGAGTCAAATAGAAGGTGCTTGTTGATCCGAAAAGCCGTATTAGGTCACATTGTGCGTATTTGGTGACTTGATAAAACAAACGGATCAAGTTATGGATACTTGTTGATCCGAGAAGCCGAATTGGGTCAAATGGAAGACTTGTTGATACAAGAAGTCAATTGAGATCAAATACAAGTCTTAATGATTCGAGAAGTCGAATCGAGTGAAATAGAAGGTGCTTGTTGATCCGAGAAGCCGTATTGGGTCACATTGTGCATACTTGGTGACTTGATAAAACAAACGGATCAAGTTATGGATACTTGTTGATCCGAGAAGCCGATTTGGGTCAAATGGAAGACTTGTTAATCCGAGAAGTCAATTGGGGTCAAATACTAGGCTTAATGATCCGAGAAGTCGAATCGAGTCAAATAGAAGGTGCTTGTGATCCGAGAAGCCGTATTAGATCACCTTGTGCGTATTTGGTGACTTGACAAAACAAACGGATCAAGTTATGGATACTTGTTGATCCGAGAAGCCGAATTGTGTTAAATGAAGTACTTGTTGATCCGAGAAGTCAATTGAGATCAAATACAAGCCTTAATGATTCGAGAACTCGAATCGAGTCAAATAGAAGGTGCTTGTTGATCCGAGAAGCCGTATTGGGTCACATTGTGCGTATTTGGTAACTTTATAAAATAAACGAATCAAGTTATGGATACTTGTTGATCCGAGAAGCCGATTTGGGTCAAATGGAAGACTTGTTAATCCGAGAAGTCAATTGGGGTCGAATACTAGCCTTAATGATCCGAGAAGTCGAATCGAGTCAAATAGAAGGTGCTTGTGATCCGAGAAGCCGTATTAGATCACCTTGTGCGTATTTGGTGACTTGACAAAACAAACGGATCAAGTTATGGATACTTGTTGATCCGAGAAGCCGAATTGTGTTAAATGAAGTACTTGTTGATCCGAGAAGTCAATTGAGATCAAATACAAGCCTTAATGATTGAAGAAGTCGAATCGAGTCAAATAGAAGGTGCTTGTTGATCCGAGAAGTCGTATTGGGTCACATTGTGCGTACTTGGTGACTTGATAAAACAAATGGATCAAGTTATCGATATTTGTTGATCCGAGAAGCCGAATTGGGTCAAATGGAAGACTTGTTAATCCGAGAAGTCAATTGGGGTTAAATACAAGCCTTAATGATCCGAGAAGTCGAATCGAGTCAAATAGAAGGTGCTTGTTGATCCAAAAAGCCGTATTAGGTCACATTGTGCGTCTTTGGTGACTTGATAAAACAAACGGATCAAGTTATGGACACTTGTTGATCCGAGAAGCCGAATTGTGTTAAATGAAAGACTTGTTGATCCTAGAAGTCAATTAAGATCAAATACAAGCCTTAATGATTCGAGGAGTTAAATCGAGTCAAATAGAAGGTGCTTCTAGATCCGAGAAGCCGTATTGGGTCACATTGTGCGTACTTGGTGACTTGATAAAACAAACGGATCAAGTTATGGATACTTGTTGATCCGAGAAGCCGAATTGGGTCAAATGGAAGGCTTTTTAATCCGCGAAGTCAATTGGGGTCAAATACAAGCCTTAATGATCCGAGAAGTCGAATCGAGTCAAATAAAAGGTGCTTGTTGATCCGAGAAGCCGAATTGGGTCACATTGTGCGTACTTGGTGACTTGATAAAACAAACGGATCAAGTTATGGATACTTGTTGATCCGAGAAGCCGAATTGGGTCAAATGGAAGACTTATTTATCCGAGAAGTCAACTGGGGTCAAATACAAGCCTTAATGATTTGAGAAGTCGAATCGAGTTAAATAGTTTGTGCTTGTTGATCCAAGAAGCCGTATTGGGTCACATTGTGCATACTTAGTGACTTGATAAAGAAAACGGATCAAGTTATGGATACTTGTTGATCCGATCCGAGAAGTCGTATTGGGTCACATTGTGCGTACTTGGTGACTTGATAAAACAAACGGATCAAGTTATCGATACTTGTTGATCCGAGAAGCCGAATTGGGTCAAATGGAAGACTTGTTAATCCGAGAAGTCAATTGGGGTTAAATACAAGCCTTAATGATCCGAGAAGTCGAATCGAGTCAAATAGAAGGTGCTTGTTGATCCAAAAAGCCGTATTAGGTCACATTGTGCGTCTTTGGTGACTTGATAAAACAAACGGATCAAGTTATGGATACTTGTTGATCCGAGAAGCCGAATTGTGTGAAATGAAAGACTTGTTGATCCGAGAAGTCAATTAAGATCAAATACAAGCCTTAATGATTCGAGGAGTTAAATCGAGTCAAATAGAAAGTGCTTCTTGATCCGAGAAGCCGTATTGGGTCACATTGTGCGTGCTTGGGGACTTGATAAAACAAACGGATCAAGTTATGGATACTTGTTGATCCGAGAAGCCGAATTGGGTCAAATGGAAGACTTTTTAATCCGAGAAGTCAATTGGGGTCAAATACAAGCCTTAATGATCCGAGAAGTCGAATCGAGTCAAATAGAAGGTGCTTGTTGATCCGAGAAGCCGTATTGGGTCACATTGTGCGTACTTGGTGACTTGATAAAACAAACGGATCAAGTAATGGATACTTGTTGATCCGAGAAGTCGAATTGGGTCAAATGGAAGACTTATTTATCCGAGAAGTCAACTGGGGTCAAATACAAGCCTTAATGATTTGAGAAGTCGAATCGAGTCAAATAGTTGGTGCTTGTTGATCCAAGAAGCCGTATTGGGTCACATTGTGCATACTTGGTGACTTGATAAAGAAAACGGATCAAGTTATGGATACTTGTTGATCCGAGAAGCCGAATTGGCTCAAATGGAAGACTTGTTGATCCGAGAAGTTAATTGGGGTCAAATACAAGCCTTAATGATTTATAAAGTCGAATCGAGTAAAATACTTGGTGCTTATTGATCCGAGAAGTCGTATTGGGTCACATTGTGCGTACTTAGTGACTTGATAAAACAAACGGATCACGTTATGGATACTTGTTGACCCGAGAAGCCGAATTGGGTCAAATGGAAGACTTGTTGATCCGAGAAGTCAATTGAGATCAAATACAAGCCTTAATGATTCGAGAAGTCGAATCGAGTCAAATAGAAGGTGCTTGTTGATCCGAGAAGCTGTATTGGGTCACATTGTGCGTACTTGGTGACTTGATAAAACAAACGGATCAAGTTATGGATACTTGTTGATCCGAGAGCCCGAATTGGGTCAAATGGAAGACTTGTTAATCCGAGAAGTCAATTGGGGTCAAATACAAGCATTAATGATCCGAGAAGTCGAATCGAGTTAAATATAAGGTGCTTGTTGATCCGAGAAGCCGTATTAGGTCACATTTTGCGTATTTGGTGACTTGATAAAACAAACGGATCAAGTAATGGATACTTGTTGATCCGAGAAGCCGAATTGTGTTAAATGAAAGACTTGTTGATCCGAGAAGTCAATTGAGATCCAATACAAGCCTTTAATGATTCGAGAACTAGAATCGAGTCAAATAGAAGGTGCTTGTTGATCCGAGAAGCCGTATTGGGTAACATTGTGCGTATTTGGTGACTTGATAAGACAAACGGATAAAGTTATGGATACTTGTTGATCCGAGAAACCGAATTGGGTACAATGGATGACTTATTGATCCGAGAAGTCAATTGAGATCAAATACAAGCCTTAATGATTGAAGAAGTCGAATCGAGTCAAATAGAAGGTGCTTGTTGATCCGAGAAGTCGTATTGGGTCACATTGTGTGTACTTGGTGACTTGATAAAACAAACGGATCAAGTTATGCATACTTGTTGATCCGAGAAGCGGAATTGGGTCAAATGGAAGACTTGTTAATCCGGGAAGTCAATTGGGGTCAAATACAAGCCTTAATGATCCGAGAAGTCGAATCGAGTCAAATAGAAGGTGCTTGTTGATCCGAGAAGTCGTATTGGGTCACATTGTGCGTACTTGGTGACTTGATAAAACAAACGGATCAAGTTATCGATACTTGTTGATCCGAGAAGCCGAATTGGGTCAAATGGAAGACTTGTTAATCCGAGAAGTCAATTGGGGTTAAATACAAGCCTTAATGATCCGAGAAGTCGAATCGAGTCAAATAGAAGGTGCTTGTTGATCCGAGAAGTCGTATTGGGTCACATTGTGCGTACTTGGTGACTTGATAAAACAAACGGATCAAGTTATCGATACTTGTTGATCCGAGAAGCCGAATTGGGTCAAATGGAAGACTTGTTAATCCGAGAAGTCAATTGGGGTCAAATACAAGCCTTAATGATCCAAGAAGTCGAATTGAATCAAATAGAAGGTGCTTGTTGATCCGAGAAGTCGTATTGGGTCACATTGTGCGTACTTGGTGACTTGATAAAACAAACGGATCAAGTTATCGATACTTGTTGATCCGAGAAGCCGAATTGGGTCAAATGGAAGACTTGTTAATCCGAGAAGTCAATTGGGGTTAAATACAAGCCTTAATGATCCGAGAAGTCGAATCGAGTCAAATAGAAGGTGCTTGTTGATCCAAAAAGCCGTATTAGGTCACATTGTGCGTCTTTGGTGACTTGATAAAACAAACGGATCAAGTTATGGATACTTGTTGATCCGAGAAGCCGAATTGTGTGAAATGAAAGACTTGTTGATCCGAGAAGTCAATTAAGATCAAATACAAGCCTTAATGATTCGAGGAGTTAAATCGAGTCAAATAGAAAGTGCTTCTTGATCCGAGAAGCCGTATTGGGTCACATTGTGCGTGCTTGGGGACTTGATAAAACAAACGGATCAAGTTATGGATACTTGTTGATCCGAGAAGCCGAATTGGGTCAAATGGAAGACTTTTTAATCCGAGAAGTCAATTGGGGTCAAATACAAGCCTTAATGATCCGAGAAGTCGAATCGAGTCAAATAGAAGGTGCTTGTTGATCCGAGAAGCCGTATTGGGTCACATTGTGCGTACTTGGTGACTTGATAAAACAAACGGATCAAGTAATGGATACTTGTTGATCCGAGAAGTCGAATTGGGTCAAATGGAAGACTTATTTATACGAGAAGTCAACTGGGGTCAAATACAAGCCTTAATGATTTGAGAAGTCGAATCGAGTCAAATAGTTGGTGCTTGTTGATCCAAGAAGTCGTATTGGGTCACATTGTGCATACTTGGTGACTTGATAAAGAAAACGGATCAAGTTATGGATACTTGTTGATCCGAGAAGCCGAATTGGCTCAAATGGAAGACTTGTTGATCCGAGAAGTTAATTGGGGTCAAATACAAGCCTTAATGATTTATAAAGTCGAATCGAGTAAAATACTTGGTGCTTATTGATCCGAGAAGTCGTATTGGGTCACATTGTGCGTACTTAGTGACTTGATAAAACAAACGGATCACGTTATGGATACTTGTTGACCCGAGAAGCCGAATTGGGTCAAATGGAAGACTTGTTGATCCGAGAAGTCAATTGAGATCAAATACAAGCCTTAATGATTCGAGAAGTCGAATCGAGTCAAATAGAAGGTGCTTGTTGATCCGAGAAGCTGTATTGGGTCACATTGTGCGTACTTGGTGACTTGATAAAACAAACGGATCAAGTTATGGATACTTGTTGATCCGAGAGCCCGAATTGGGTCAAATGGAAGACTTGTTAATCCGAGAAGTCAATTGGGGTCAAATACAAGCATTAATGATCCGAGAAGTCGAATCGAGTTAAATATAAGGTGCTTGTTGATCCGAGAAGCCGTATTAGGTCACATTTTGCGTATTTGGTGACTTGATAAAACAAACGGATCAAGTAATGGATACTTGTTGATCCGAGAAGCCGAATTGTGTTAAATGAAAGACTTGTTGATCCGAGAAGTCAATTGAGATCAAATACAAGCCTTTAATGATTCGAGAACTAGAATCGAGTCAAATAGAAGGTGCTTGTTGATCCGAGAAGCCGTATTGGGTCACATTGTGTGTACTTGATGACTTGATAAAACAAACGGATCAAGTTATGCATACTTGTTGATCCGAGAAGCGGAATTGGGTCAAATGGAAGACTTGTTAATCCGGGAAGTCAATTGGGGTCAAATACAAGCCTTAATGATCCGAGAAGTCGAATCGAGTCAAATAGAAGGTGCTTGTTGATCCGAGAAGTCGTATTGGGTCACATTGTGCGTACTTGGTGACTTGATAAAACAAACGGATCAAGTTATCGATACTTGTTGATCCGAGAAGCCGAATTGGGTCAAATGGAAGACTTGTTAATCCGAGAAGTCAATTGGGGTTAAATACAAGCCTTAATGATCCGAGAAGTCGAATCGAGTCAAATAGAAGGTGCTTGTTGATCCGAGAAGTCGTATTGGGTCACATTGTGCGTACTTGGTGACTTGATAAAACAAAGGGATCAAGTTATCGATACTTGTTGATCCGAGAAGCCGAATTGGGTCAAATGGAAGACTTGTTAATCCGAGAAGTCAATTGGGGTTAAATACAAGCCTTAATGATTGAAGAAGTCGAATCGAGTCAAATAGAAGGTGCTTGTTGATCCGAGAAGTCGTATTGGGTCACATTGTGCGTACTTGGTGACTTGATAAAACAAACGGATCAAGTTATCGATACTTGTTGATCCGAGAAGCTGAATTGGGTCAAATGGGAGACTTGTTAATCCGAGAAGTCAATTGGGGTTAAATACAAGCCTTAATGATCCGAGAAGTCGAATCGAGTCAAATAGAAGGTGCTTGTTGATCCGAAAAGCCGTATTAGGTCACATTGTGCGTATTTGGTGACTTGATAAAACAAACGGATCAAGTTATGGATACTTGTTGATCCGAGAAGCCGAATTGGGTCAAATGGAAGACTTGTTGATCCTAGAAGTCAATTGAGATCAAATACAAGCCTTAATGATTCGAGAAGTCGAATCGAGTCAAATAGAAGGTGCTTGTTGATCCGAGAAGCCGTATTGGGTCACATTGTGCATACTTGGTGACTAGATAAAACAAACGGATCAAGTTATGGATACTTGTTGATCCGAGAAGCCGATTTGGGTCAAATGGAAGACTTGTTAATCCGAGAAGTCAATTGGGGTCAAATACAAGCCTTAATGATCCGAAAAGTCGAATCGAGTCAAATAGAAGGTTCTTGTTGATCCGAGAAGCCGTATTAGGTCACATTGTGCGTATTTGGTGACTTGATAAAACAAACGGATCAAGTTATGGATACTTGTTGATCCGAGAAGCCGAATTGTGTTAAATGAAAGACTTGTTGATCCGAGAAGTCAATTAAGATCAAATACAAGCCTTAATGATTCGAGGAGTTAAATCGAGTCAAATAGAAAGTGCTTCTTGATCCGAGAAGCCGTATTGGGTCACATTGTGCGTGCTTGGGGACTTGATAAAACAAACGGATCAAGTTATGGATACTTGTTGATCCGAGAAGCCGAATTGGGTCAAATGGAAGACTTTTTAATCCGAGAAGTCAATTGGGGTCAAATACAAGCCTTAATGATCCGAGAAGTCGAATCGAGTCAAATAGAAGGTGCTTGTTGATCCGAGAAGCCGTATTGGGTCACATTGTGCGTACTTGGTGACTTGATAAAATAAACGGATCAAGTAATGGATACTTGTTGATCCGAGAAGTCGAATTGGGTCAAATGGAAGACTTATTTATACGAGAAGTCAACTGGGGTCAAATACAAGCCTTAATGATTTGAGAAGTCGAATCGAGTCAAATAGTTGGTGCTTGTTGATCCAAGAAGTCGTATTGGGTCACATTGTGCATACTTGGTGACTTGATAAAGAAAACGGATCAAGTTATGGATACTTGTTGATCCGAGAAGCCGAATTGGCTCAAATGGAAGACTTGTTGATCCGAGAAGTTAATTGGGGTCAAATACAAGCCTTAATGATTTATAAAGTCGAATCGAGTAAAATACTTGGTGCTTATTGATCCGAGAAGTCGTATTGGGTCACATTGTGCGTACTTAGTGACTTGATAAAACAAACGGATCACGTTATGGATACTTGTTGACCCGAGAAGCCGAATTGGGTCAAATGGAAGACTTGTTGATCCGAGAAGTCAATTGAGATCAAATACAAGCCTTAATGATTCGAGAAGTCGAATCGAGTCAAATAGAAGGTGCTTGTTGATCCGAGAAGCTGTATTGGGTCACATTGTGCGTACTTGGTGACTTGATAAAACAAACGGATCAAGTTATGGATACTTGTTGATCCGAGAGCCCGAATTGGGTCAAATGGAAGACTTGTTAATCCGAGAAGTCAATTGGGGTCAAATACAAGCATTAATGATCCGAGAAGTCGAATCGAGTTAAATATAAGGTGCTTGTTGATCCGAGAAGCCGTATTAGGTCACATTTTGCGTATTTGGTGACTTGATAAAACAAACGGATCAAGTAATGGATACTTGTTGATCCGAGAAGCCGAATTGTGTTAAATGAAAGACTTGTTGATCCGAGAAGTCAATTGAGATCAAATACAAGCCTTTAATGATTCGAGAACTAGAATCGAGTCAAATAGAAGGTGCTTGTTGATCCGAGAAGTCGTATTGGGTCACATTGTGTGTACTTGATGACTTGATAAAACAAACGGATCAAGTTATGCATACTTGTTGATCCGAGAAGCGGAATTGGGTCAAATGGAAGACTTGTTAATCCGGGAAGTCAATTGGGGTCAAATACAAGCCTTAATGATCCGAGAAGTCGAATCGAGTCAAATAGAAGGTGCTTGTTGATCCGAGAAGTCGTATTGGGTCACATTGTGCGTACTTGGTGACTTGATAAAACAAACGGATCAAGTTATCGATACTTGTTGATCCGAGAAGCCGAATTGGGTCAAATGGAAGACTTGTTAATCCGAGAAGTCAATTGGGGTTAAATACAAGCCTTAATGATCCGAGAAGTCGAATCGAGTCAAATAGAAGGTGCTTGTTGATCCGAGAAGTCGTATTGGGTCACATTGTGCGTACTTGGTGACTTGATAAAACAAAGGGATCAAGTTATCGATACTTGTTGATCCGAGAAGCCGAATTGGGTCAAATGGAAGACTTGTTAATCCGAGAAGTCAATTGGGGTTAAATACAAGCCTTAATGATTGAAGAAGTCGAATCGAGTCAAATAGAAGGTGCTTGTTGATCCGAGAAGTCGTATTGGGTCACATTGTGCGTACTTGGTGACTTGATAAAACAAACGGATCAAGTTATCGATACTTGTTGATCCGAGAAGCTGAATTGGGTCAAATGGGAGACTTGTTAATCCGAGAAGTCAATTGGGGTTAAATACAAGCCTTAATGATCCGAGAAGTCGAATCGAGTCAAATAGAAGGTGCTTGTTGATCCGAAAAGCCGTATTAGGTCACATTGTGCGTATTTGGTGACTTGATAAAACAAACGGATCAAGTTATGGATACTTGTTGATCCGAGAAGCCGAATTGGGTCAAATGGAAGACTTGTTGATCCTAGAAGTCAATTGAGATCAAATACAAGCCTTAATGATTCGAGAAGTCGAATCGAGTCAAATAGAAGGTGCTTGTTGATCCGAGAAGCCATATTGGGTCACATTGTGCATACTTGGTGACTAGATAAAACAAACGGATCAAGTTATGGATACTTGTTGATCCGAGAAGCCGATTTGGGTCAAATGGAAGACTTGTTAATCCGAGAAGTCAATTGGGGTCAAATACAAGCCTTAATGATCCGAAAAGTCGAATCGAGTCAAATAGAAGGTTCTTGTTGATCCGAGAAGCCGTATTAGGTCACATTGTGCGTATTTGGTGACTTGATAAAACAAACGGATCAAGTTATGGATACTTGTTGATCCGAGAAGCCGAATTGTGTTAAATGAAAGACTTGTTGATCCGAGAAGTCAATTGAGATCAAATACGAGCCTTAATGATTCGAGAACTCGAATCGAGTCAAATAGAAGGTGCTTGTTGATCCGAGAAGCCGTATTGGGTCACATTGTGCGTATTTGGTAACTTGATAAAACAAACGGATCAAGTTATGGATACTTGTTGATCCGAGAAACCGAATTAGGTCAAATGGATGACTTATTGATCCGAGAAGTCAATTGAGATCAAATACAAGCCTTAATGATTCAAGAAGTCGAATCGAGTCAAATAGAAGGTGCTTGTTGATCAGAGAAGTCGTATTGGGTCACATTGTGCGTACTTGGTGACTTGATAAAACAAACGGATCAAGTTATCGATACTTGTTGATCCGAGAAGCCGAATTGGGTCAAATGGAAGACTTGTTAATCCGAGAAGTCAATTGGGGTTAAATACAATCCTTAATGATCCGAGAAGTCGAATCGAGTCAAATAGAAGGTGCTTGTTGATCCAAAAAGCCGTATTAGGTCACATTGTGCGTCTTTGGTGACTTGATAAAACAAACGGATCAAGTTATGGATACTTGTTGGTCCAAGAAGCCGAATTGTGTTAAATGAAAGACTTGTTGATCCGAGAAGTCAATTGAGATCAAATACAAGCCTTAATGATTCGAGGAGTTAAATATTGTCAAATAGAAGGTGCTTCTTGATCCGAGAAGCCGTATTGGGTCACATTGTGCGTACTTGGTGACTTGATAAAACAAACGGATCAAGTTATCGATACTTGTTGATCCGAGAAGCCGAATTGGGTCAAATGGAAGACTTGTTAATCCGAGAAGTCAATTGGGGTTAAATACAAGCCTTAATGATCCGAGAAGTCGAATCGAGTCAAATAGAAGGTGCTTGTTGATCCGAGAAGTCGTATTGGGTCACATTGTGCGTACTTGGTGACTTGATAAAACAAACGGATCAAGTTATCGATACTTGTTGATCCGATTAGCCGAATTGGGTCAAATGGAAGACTTGTTAATCCGAGAAGTCAATTGGGGTCAAATACAAGCCTTAATGATCCGAGAAGTCGAATTGAATCAAATAGAAGGTGCTTGTTGATCCGAGAAGTCGTATTGGGTCACATTGTGCGTACTTGGTGACTTGATAAAACAAACGGATCAAGTTATCGATACTTGTTGATCCGAGAAGCCGAATTGGGTCAAATGGAAGACTTGTTAATCCGAGAAGTCAATTGGGGTTAAATACAAGCCTTAATGATCCGAGAAGTCGAATCGAGTCAAATAGAAGGTGCTTGTTGATCCAAAAAGCCGTATTAGGTCACATTGTGCGTCTTTGGTGACTTGATAAAACAAACGGATCAAGTTATGGATACTTGTTGATCCGAGAAGCCGAATTGTGTGAAATGAAAGACTTGTTGATCCGAGAAGTCAATTAAGATCAAATACAAGCCTTAATGATTCGAGGAGTTAAATCGAGTCAAATAGAAAGTGCTTCTTGATCCGAGAAGCCGTATTGGGTCACATTGTGCGTGCTTGGGGACTTGATAAAACAAACGGATCAAGTTATGGATACTTGTTGATCCGAGAAGCCGAATTGGGTCAAATGGAAGACTTTTTAATCCGAGAAGTCAATTGGGGTCAAATACAAGCCTTAATGATCCGAGAAGTCGAATCGAGTCAAATAGAAGGTGCTTGTTGATCCGAGAAGCCGTATTGGGTCACATTGTGCGTACTTGGTGACTTGATAAAACAAACGGATCAAGTAATGGATACTTGTTGATCCGAGAAGTCGAATTGGGTCAAATGGAAGACTTATTTATACGAGAAGTCAACTGGGGTCAAATACAAGCCTTAATGATTTGAGAAGTCGAATCGAGTCAAATAGTTGGTGCTTGTTGATCCAAGAAGCCGTATTGGGTCACATTGTGCATACTTGGTGACTTGATAAAGAAAACGGATCAAGTTATGGATACTTGTTGATCCGAGAAGCCGAATTGGCTCAAATGGAAGACTTGTTGATCCGAGAAGTTAATTGGGGTCAAATACAAGCCTTAATGATTTATAAAGTCGAATCGAGTAAAATACTTGGTGCTTATTGATCCGAGAAGTCGTATTGGGTCACATTGTGCGTACTTAGTGACTTGATAAAACAAACGGATCACGTTATGGATACTTGTTGACCCGAGAAGCCGAATTGGGTCAAATGGAAGACTTGTTGATCCGAGAAGTCAATTGAGATCAAATACAAGCCTTAATGATTCGAGAAGTCGAATCGAGTCAAATAGAAGGTGCTTGTTGATCCGAGAAGCTGTATTGGGTCACATTGTGCGTACTTGGTGACTTGATAAAACAAACGGATCAAGTTATGGATACTTGTTGATCCGAGAGCCCGAATTGGGTCAAATGGAAGACTTGTTAATCCGAGAAGTCAATTGGGGTCAAATACAAGCATTAATGATCCGAGAAGTCGAATCGAGTTAAATATAAGGTGCTTGTTGATCCGAGAAGCCGTATTAGGTCACATTTTGCGTATTTGGTGACTTGATAAAACAAACGGATCAAGTAATGGATACTTGTTGATCCGAGAAGCCGAATTGTGTTAAATGAAAGACTTGTTGATCCGAGAAGTCAATTGAGATCAAATACAAGCCTTTAATGATTCGAGAACTAGAATCGAGTCAAATAGAAGGTGCTTGTTGATCCGAGAAGCCGTATTGGGTAACATTGTGCGTATTTGGTGACTTGATAAGACAAACGGATAAAGTTATGGATACTTGTTGATCCGAGAAACCGAATTGGGTACAATGGATGACTTATTGATCCGAGAAGTCAATTGAGATCAAATACAAGCCTTAATGATTCAAGAAGTCGAATCGAGTCAAATAGAAGGTGCTTGTTGATCTGAGAAGTCGTATTGGGTCACATTGTGTGTACTTGGTGACTTGATAAAACAAACGGATCAAGTTATGCATACTTGTTGATCCGAGAAGCGGAATTGGGTCAAATGGAAGACTTGTTAATCCGGGAAGTCAATTGGGGTCAAATACAAGCCTTAATGATCCGAGAAGTCGAATCGAGTCAAATAGAAGGTGCTTGTTGATCCGAGAAGTCGTATTGGGTCACATTGTGCGTACTTGGTGACTTGATAAAACAAACGGATCAAGTTATCGATACTTGTTGATCCGAGAAGCCGAATTGGGTCAAATGGAAGACTTGTTAATCCGAGAAGTCAATTGGGGTTAAATACAAGCCTTAATGATCCGAGAAGTCGAATCGAGTCAAATAGAAGGTGCTTGTTGATCCGAGAAGTCGTATTGGGTCACATTGTGCGTACTTGGTGACTTGATAAAACAAACGGATCAAGTTATCGATACTTGTTGATCCGAGAAGCCGAATTGGGTCAAATGGAAGACTTGTTAATCCGAGAAGTCAATTGGGGTTAAATACAAGCCTTAATGATTGAAGAAGTCGAATCGAGTCAAATAGAAGGTGCTTGTTGATCCGAGAAGTCGTATTGGGTCACATTGTGCGTACTTGGTGACTTGATAAAACAAACGGATCAAGTTATCGATACTTGTTGATCCGAGAAGCTGAATTGGGTCAAATGGGAGACTTGTTAATCCGAGAAGTCAATTGGGGTTAAATACAAGCCTTAATGATCCGAGAAGTCGAATCGAGTCAAATAGAAGGTGCTTGTTGATCCGAAAAGCCGTATTAGGTCACATTGTGCGTATTTGGTGACTTGATAAAACAAACGGATCAAGTTATGGATACTTGTTGATCCGAGAAGCCGAATTGGGTCAAATGGAAGACTTGTTGATCCTAGAAGTCAATTGAGATCAAATACAAGCCTTAATGATTCGAGAAGTCGAATCGAGTCAAATAGAAGGTGCTTGTTGATCCGAGAAGCCGTATTGGGTCACATTGTGCATACTTGGTGACTAGATAAAACAAACGGATCAAGTTATGGATACTTGTTGATCCGAGAAGCCGATTTGGGTCAAATGGAAGACTTGTTAATCCGAGAAGTCAATTGGGGTCAAATACAAGCCTTAATGATCCGAAAAGTCGAATCGAGTCAAATAGAAGGTTCTTGTTGATCCGAGAAGCCGTATTAGGTCACATTGTGCGTATTTGGTGACTTGATAAAACAAACGGATCAAGTTATGGATACTTGTTGATCCGAGAAGCCGAATTGTGTTAAGTGAAAGACTTGTTGATCCGAGAAGTCAATTGAGATCAAATACGAGCCTTAATGATTCGAGAACTCGAATCGAGTCAAATAGAAGGTGCTTGTTGATCCGAGAAGCCGTATTGGGTCACATTGTGCGTATTTGGTAACTTGATATAACAAACGGATCAAGTTATGGATACTTGTTGATCCGAGAAACCGAATTAGGTCAAATGGATGACTTATTGATCCGAGAAGTCAATTGAGATCAAATACAAGCCTTAATGATTCAAGAAGTCGAATCGAGTCAAATAGAAGGTGCTTGTTGATCAGAGAAGTCGTATTGGGTCACATTGTGCGTACTTGGTGACTTGATAAAACAAACGGATCAAGTTATCGATACTTGTTGATCCGAGAAGCCGAATTGTGTCAAATGGAAGACTTGTTAATCCGAGAAGTCAATTGGGGTTAAATACAATCCTTAATGATCCGAGAAGTCGAATCGAGTCAAATAGAAGGTGCTTGTTGATCCAAAAAGCCGTATTAGGTCACATTGTGCGTCTTTGGTGACTTGATAAAACAAACGGATCAAGTTATGGATACTTGTTGGTCCAAGAAGCCGAATTGTGTTAAATGAAAGACTTGTTGATCCGAGAAGTCAATTGAGATCAAATACAAGCCTTAATGATTCGAGGAGTTAAATCGAGTCAAATAGAAGGTGCTTCTTGATCCGAGAAGCCGTATTGGGTCACATTGTGCGCACTTGATGACTTGATAAAACAAACGGATCAAGTTAAGGATACTTGTTGATCCGAGAAGCCGAATTGGGTCAAATGGAAGACTTGTTAATCCGAGAAGTCAATTGGGGTCAAATACAAGCCTTAATGATCCGAGAAGTCGAATCGAGTCAAATAGAAGGTGCTTGTTGATCCGAGAAGTCGTATTGGGTCACATTGTGCGTACTTGGTGACTTGATAAAACAAACGGATCGAGTTATCGATACTTGTTGATCCGAGAAGCCGAATTGGGTCAAATGGAAGACTTGTTAATCCGAGAAGTCATTTGGGGTTAAATACAAGCCTTAATGATCCGAGAAGTCGAAACGAGTCAAATAGAAGGTGCTTGTTGATCCGAAAAGCCGTATTAGGTCACATTGTGCGTATTTGGTGACTTGATAAAACAAACGGATCAAGTTATGGATACTTGTTGATCCGAGAAGCCGAATTGGGTCAAATGGAAGACTTGTTGATACAAGAAGTCAATTGAGATCAAATACAAGTCTTAATGATTCGAGAAGTCGAATCGAGTCAAATAGAAAGTGCTTGTTGATCCGAGAAGCCGTATTGGGTCACATTGTGCATACTTGGTGACTTGATAAAACAAACGGATCAAGTTATGGATACTTGTTGATCCGAGAAGCCGATTTGGGTCAAATGGAAGACTTGTTTATCCGAGAAGTCAATTGGGGTCAAATACTAGCCTTAATGATCCGAGAAGTCGAATCGAGTCAAATAGAAGGTGCTTGTGATTCGAGAAGCCGTATTAGATCACCTTGTGCGTATTTGGTGACTTGACAAAACAAACGGATCAAGTTATGGATACTTGTTGATCCGAGAAGCCGAATTGTGTTAAATGAAGTACTTGTTGATCCGAGAAGTCAATTGAGATCAAATACAAGCCTTAATGATTCGAGAAATCGAATCGAGTCAAATAGAAGGTGCTTGTTGATCCGAGAAGCCGTATTGGGTCACATTGTGCGTATTTGGTAACTTTATAAAATAAACGGATCAAGTTATGGATACTTATTGATCCGAGAAGCCGAATTGGGTCAAATGGAAGACTTGTTGATCCTAGAAGTCAATTGAGATCAAATACAAGCCTTAATGATTCGAGAAGTCGAATCGAGTCAAATAGAAGGTGCTTGTTGATCCGAGAAGCCGTATTGGGTCACATTGTGCATACTTGGTGACTAGATAAAACAAACGGATCAAGTTATGGATACTTGTTGATCCTAGAAGCCGATTTAGGTCAAATGGAAGACTTGTTAATCCGAGAAGTCAATTGGGGTCAAATACAAGCCTTAATGATCCGAGAAGTCGAATCGAGTCAAATAGAAGGTTCTTGTTGATCCGAGAAGCCGTATTAGGTCACATTGTGCGTATTTGGTGACTTGATAAAACAAACGGATCAAGTTATGGATACTTGTTGATCCGAGAAGCCGAATTGTGTTAAATGAAAGACTTGTTGATCCGAGAAGTCAATTGAGATCAAATACGAGCCTTAATGATTCGAGAACTCGAATCGAGTCAAATAGAAGGTGCTTGTTGATCCGAGAAGCCGTATTGGGTCACATTGTGCGTATTTGGTAACTTGATAAAACAAACGGATCAAGTTATGGATACTTGTTGATCCGAGAAACCGAATTAGGTCAAATGGATGACTTATTGATCCGAGAAGTCAATTGAGATCAAATACAAGCCTTAATGATTCAAGAAGTCGAATCGAGTCAAATAGAAGGTGCTTGTTGATCAGAGAAGTCGTATTGGGTCACATTGTGCGTACTTGGTGACTTGATAAAACAAACGGATCAAGTTATCGATACTTGTTGATCCGAGAAGCCGAATTGGGTCAAATGGAAGACTTGTTAATCCGAGAAGTCAATTGGGGTTAAATACAATCCTTAATGATCCGAGAAGTCGAATCGAGTCAAATAGAAGGTGCTTGTTGATCCGAGAAGTCGTATTGGGTCACATTGTGCGTACTTGGTGACTTGATAAAACAAACGGATCAAGTTATCGATACTTGTTGATCCGAGAAGCCGATTTGGGTCAAATGGAAGACTTGTTTATCCGAGAAGTCAATTGGGGTCAAATACTAGCCTTAATGATCCGAGAAGTCGAATCGAGTCAAATAGAAGGTGCTTGTGATTCGAGAAGCCGTATTAGATCACCTTGTGCGTACTTGGTGACTTGATAAAACAAACGGATCAAGTTATCGATACTTGTTGATCCGAGAAGCTGAATTGGGTCAAATGGGAGACTTGTTAATCCGAGAAGTCAATTGGGGTTAAATACAAGCCTTAATGATCCGAGAAGTCGAATCGAGTCAAATAGAAGGTGCTTGTTGATCCGAAAAGCCGTATTAGGTCACATTGTGCGTATTTGGTGACTTGATAAAACAAACGGATCAAGTTATGGATACTTGTTGATCCGAGAAGCCGAATTGGGTCAAATGGAAGACTTGTTGATCCTAGAAGTCAATTGAGATCAAATACAAGCCTTAATGATTCGAGAAGTCGAATCGAGTCAAATAGAAGGTGCTTGTTGATCCGAGAAGCCGTATTGGGTCACATTGTGCATACTTGGTGACTAGATAAAACAAACGGATCAAGTTATGGATACTTGTTGATCCGAGAAGCCGATTTGGGTCAAATGGAAGACTTGTTAATCCGAGAAGTCAATTGGGGTCAAATACAAGCCTTAATGATCCGAAAAGTCGAATCGAGTCAAATAGAAGGTTCTTGTTGATCCGAGAAGCCGTATTAGGTCACATTGTGCGTATTTGGTGACTTGATAAAACAAACGGATCAAGTTATGGATACTTGTTGATCCGAGAAGCCGAATTGTGTTAAGTGAAAGACTTGTTGATCCGAGAAGTCAATTGAGATCAAATACGAGCCTTAATGATTCGAGAACTCGAATCGAGTCAAATAGAAGGTGCTTGTTGATCCGAGAAGCCGTATTGGGTCACATTGTGCGTATTTGGTAACTTGATATAACAAACGGATCAAGTTATGGATACTTGTTGATCCGAGAAACCGAATTAGGTCAAATGGATGACTTATTGATCCGAGAAGTCAATTGAGATCAAATACAAGCCTTAATGATTCAAGAAGTCGAATCGAGTCAAATAGAAGGTGCTTGTTGATCAGAGAAGTCGTATTGGGTCACATTGTGCGTACTTGGTGACTTGATAAAACAAACGGATCAAGTTATCGATACTTGTTGATCCGAGAAGCCGAATTGGGTCAAATGGAAGACTTGTTAATCCGAGAAGTCAATTGGGGTTAAATACAATCCTTAATGATCCGAGAAGTCGAATCGAGTCAAATAGAAGGTGCTTGTTGATCCAAAAAGCCGTATTAGGTCACATTGTGCGTCTTTGGTGACTTGATAAAACAAACGGATCAAGTTATGGATACTTGTTGGTCCAAGAAGCCGAATTGTGTTAAATGAAAGACTTGTTGATCCGAGAAGTCAATTGAGATCAAATACAAGCCTTAATGATTCGAGGAGTTAAATCGAGTCAAATAGAAGGTGCTTCTTGATCCGAGAAGCCGTATTGGGTCACATTGTGCGCACTTGATGACTTGATAAAACAAACGGATCAAGTTAAAGATACTTGTTGATCCGAGAAGCCGAATTGGGTCAAATGGAAGACTTGTTAATCCGAGAAGTCAATTGGGGTCAAATACAAGCCTTAATGATCCGAGAAGTCGAATCGAGTCAAATAGAAGGTGCTTGTTGATCCGAGAAGTCGTATTGGGTCACATTGTGCGTACTTGGTGACTTGATAAAACAAACGGATCGAGTTATCGATACTTGTTGATCCGAGAAGCCGAATTGGGTCAAATGGAAGACTTGTTAATCCGAGAAGTCATTTGGGGTTAAATACAAGCCTTAATGATCCGAGAAGTCGAAACGAGTCAAATAGAAGGTGCTTGTTGATCCGAAAAGCCGTATTAGGTCACATTGTGCGTATTTGGTGACTTGATAAAACAAACGGATCAAGTTATGGATACTTGTTGATCCGAGAAGCCGAATTGGGTCAAATGGAAGACTTGTTGATACAAGAAGTCAATTGAGATCAAATACAAGTCTTAATGATTCGAGAAGTCGAATCGAGTCAAATAGAAAGTGCTTGTTGATCCGAGAAGCCGTATTGGGTCACATTGTGCATACTTGGTGACTTGATAAAACAAACGGATCAAGTTATGGATACTTGTTGATCCGAGAAGCCGATTTGGGTCAAATGGAAGACTTGTTTATCCGAGAAGTCAATTGGGGTCAAATACTAGCCTTAATGATCCGAGAAGTCGAATCGAGTCAAATAGAAGGTGCTTGTGATCCGAGAAGCCGTATTAGATCACCTTGTGCGTATTTGGTGACTTGACAAAACAAACGGATCAAGTTATGGATACTTGTTGATCCGAGAAGCCGAATTGTGTTAAATGAAGTACTTGTTGATCCGAGAAGTCAATTGAGATCAAATACAAGCCTTAATGATTCGAGAACTCGAATCGAGTCAAATAGAAGGTGCTTGTTGATCCGAGAAGCCGTATTGGGTCACATTGTGCGTATTTGGTAACTTTATAAAATAAACGGATCAAGTTATGGATACTTATTGATCCGAGAAGCCGAATTGGGTCAAATGGAAGACTTGTTGATCCTAGAAGTCAATTGAGATCAAATACAAGCCTTAATGATTCGAGAAGTCGAATCGAGTCAAATAAAAGGTGCTTGTTGATCCGAGAAGCCGTATTGGGTCACATTGTGCATACTTGGTGACTAGATAAAACAAACGGATCAAGTTATGGATACTTGTTGATCCTAGAAGCCGATTTAGGTCAAATGGAAGACTTGTTAATCCGAGAAGTCAATTGGGGTCAAATACAAGCCTTAATGATCCGAGAAGTCGAATCGAGTCAAATAGAAGGTTCTTGTTGATCCGAGAAGCCGTATTAGGTCACATTGTGCGTATTTGGTGACTTGATAAAACAAACGGATCAAGTTATGGATACTTGTTGATCCGAGAAGCCGAATTGTGTTAAATGAAAGACTTGTTGATCCGAGAAGTCAATTGAGATCAAATACGAGCCTTAATGATTCGAGAACTCGAATCGAGTCAAATAGAAGGTGCTTGTTGATCCGAGAAGCCGTATTGGATCACATTGTGCGTATTTGGTAACTTGATAAAACAAACGGATCAAGTTATGGATACTTGTTGATCCGAGAAACCGAATTAGGTCAAATGGATGACTTATTGATCCGAGAAGTCAATTGACATCAAATACAAGCCTTAATGATTCAAGAAGTCGAATCGAGTCAAATAGAAGGTGCTTGTTGATCAGAGAAGTCGTATTGGGTCACATTGTGCGTACTTGGTGACTTGATAAAACAAACGGATCAAGTTATCGATACTTGTTGATCCGAGAAGCCGAATTGGGTCAAATGGAAGACTTGTTAATCCGAGAAGTCAATTGGGGTTAAATACAATCCTTAATGATCCGAGAAGTCGAATCGAGTCAAATAGAAGGTGCTTGTTGATCCAAAAAGCCGTATTAGGTCACATTGTGCGTATTTGGTGACTTGATAAAACAAACGGATCAAGTTATGGATACTTGTTGGTCCAAGAAGCCGAATTGTGTTAAATGAAAGACTTGTTGATCCGAGAAGTCAATTGAGATCAAATACAAGCCTTAATGATTCGAGGAGTTAAATCGAGTCAAATAGAAGGTGCTTCTTGATCCGAGAAGCCGTATTGGGTCACATTGTGCGCACTTGATGACTTGATAAAACAAACGGATCAAGTTAAAGATACTTGTTGATCCGAGAAGCCGAATTGGGTCAAATGGAAGACTTGTTAATCCGAGAAGTCAATTGGGGTCAAATACAAGCCTTAATGATCCGAGAAGTCGAATCGAGTCAAATAGAAGGTGCTTGTTGATCCGAGAAGTCGTATTGGGTCACATTGTGCGTACTTGGTGACTTGATAAAACAAACGGATCGAGTTATCGATACTTGTTGATCCGAGAAGCCGAATTGGGTCAAATGGAAGACTTGTTAATCCGAGAAGTCATTTGGGGTTAAATACAAGCCTTAATGATCCGAGAAGTCGAAACGAGTCAAATAGAAGGTGCTTGTTGATCCGAAAAGCCGTATTAGGTCACATTGTGCGTATTTGGTGACTTGATAAAACAAACGGATCAAGTTATGGATACTTGTTGATCCGAGAAGCCGAATTGGGTCAAATGGAAGACTTGTTGATACAAGAAGTCAATTGAGATCAAATACAAGTCTTAATGATTCGAGAAGTCGAATCGAGTCAAATAGAAAGTGCTTGTTGATCCGAGAAGCCGTATTGGGTCACATTGTGCATACTTGGTGACTTGATAAAACAAACGGATCAAGTTATGGATACTTGTTGATCCGAGAAGCCGATTTGGGTCAAATGGAAGACTTGTTTATCCGAGAAGTCAATTGGGGTCAAATACTAGCCTTAATGATCCGAGAAGTCGAATCGAGTCAAATAGAAGGTGCTTGTGATCCGAGAAGCCGTATTAGATCACCTTGTGCGTATTTGGTGACTTGACAAAACAAACGGATCAAGTTATGGATACTTGTTGATCCGAGAAGCCGAATTGTGTTAAATGAAGTACTTGTTGATCCGAGAAGTCAATTGAGATCAAATACAAGCCTTAATGATTCGAGAACTCGAATCGAGTCAAATAGAAGGTGCTTGTTGATCCGAGAAGCCGTATTGGGTCACATTGTGCGTATTTGGTAACTTTATAAAATAAACGGATCAAGTTATGGATACTTATTGATCCGAGAAGCCGAATTGGGTCAAATGGAAGACTTGTTGATCCTAGAAGTCAATTGAGATCAAATACAAGCCTTAATGATTCGAGAAGTCGAATCGAGTCAAATAGAAGGTGCTTGTTGATCCGAGAAGCCGTATTGGGTCACATTGTGCATACTTGGTGACTAGATAAAACAAACGGATCAAGTTATGGATACTTGTTGATCCTAGAAGCCGATTTAGGTCAAATGGAAGACTTGTTAATCCGAGAAGTCAATTGGGGTCAAATACAAGCCTTAATGATCCGAGAAGTCGAATCGAGTCAAATAGAAGGTTCTTGTTGATCCGAGAAGCCGTATTAGGTCACATTGTGCGTATTTGGTGACTTGATAAAACAAACGGATCAAGTTATGGATACTTGTTGATCCGAGAAGCCGAATTGTGTTAAATGAAAGACTTGTTGATCCGAGAAGTCAATTGAGATCAAATACAAGCCTTAATGATTCGAGAACTCGAATCGAGTCAAATAGAAGGTGCTTGTTGATCCGAGAAGCCGTATTGGGTCACATTGTGCGTATTTGGTAACTTTATAAAATAAACGGATCAAGTTATGGATACTTATTGATCCGAGAAGCCGAATTGGGTCAAATGGAAGACTTGTTGATCCTAGAAGTCAATTGAGATCAAATACAAGCCTTAATGATTCGAGAAGTCGAATCGAGTCAAATAGAAGGTGCTTGTTGATCCGAGAAGCCGTATTGGGTCACATTGTGCATACTTGGTGACTAGATAAAACAAACGGATCAAGTTATGGATACTTGTTGATCCTAGAAGCCGATTTAGGTCAAATGGAAGACTTGTTAATCCGAGAAGTCAATTGGGGTCAAATACAAGCCTTAATGATCCGAGAAGTCGAATCGAGTCAAATAGAAGGTTCTTGTTGATCCGAGAAGCCGTATTAGGTCACATTGTGCGTATTTGGTGACTTGATAAAACAAACGGATCAAGTTATGGATACTTGTTGATCCGAGAAGCCGAATTGTGTTAAATGAAAGACTTGTTGATCCGAGAAGTCAATTGAGATCAAATACGAGCCTTAATGATTCGAGAACTCGAATCGAGTCAAATAGAAGGTGCTTGTTGATCCGAGAAGCCGTATTGGGTCACATTGTGCGTATTTGGTAACTTGATAAAACAAACGGATCAAGTTATGGATACTTGTTGATCCGAGAAACCGAATTAGGTCAAATGGATGACTTATTGATCCGAGAAGTCAATTGACATCAAATACAAGCCTTAATGATTCAAGAAGTCGAATCGAGTCAAATAGAAGGTGCTTGTTGATCAGAGAAGTCGTATTGGGTCACATTGTGCGTACTTGGTGACTTGATAAAACAAACGGATCAAGTTATCGATACTTGTTGATCCGAGAAGCCGAATTGGGTCAAATGGAAGACTTGTTAATCCGAGAAGTCAATTGGGGTTAAATACAATCCTTAATGATCCGAGAAGTCGAATCGAGTCAAATAGAAGGTGCTTGTTGATCCGAGAAGTCGTATTGGGTCACATTGTGCGTACTTGGTGACTTGATAAAACAAACGGATCAAGTTATCGATACTTGTTGATCCGAGAAGCCGATTTGGGTCAAATGGAAGACTTGTTTATCCGAGAAGTCAATTGGGGTCAAATACTAGCCTTAATGATCCGAGAAGTCGAATCGAGTCAAATAGAAGGTGCTTGTGATTCGAGAAGCCGTATTAGATCACCTTGTGCGTACTTGGTGACTTGATAAAACAAACGGATCAAGTTATCGATACTTGTTGATCCGAGAAGCTGAATTGGGTCAAATGGGAGACTTGTTAATCCGAGAAGTCAATTGGGGTTAAATACAAGCCTTAATGATCCGAGAAGTCGAATCGAGTCAAATAGAAGGTGCTTGTTGATCCGAAAAGCCGTATTAGGTCACATTGTGCGTATTTGGTGACTTGATAAAACAAACGGATCAAGTTATGGATACTTGTTGATCCGAGAAGCCGAATTGGGTCAAATGGAAGACTTGTTGATCCTAGAAGTCAATTGAGATCAAATACAAGCCTTAATGATTCGAGAAGTCGAATCGAGTCAAATAGAAGGTGCTTGTTGATCCGAGAAGCCGTATTGGGTCACATTGTGCATACTTGGTGACTAGATAAAACAAACGGATCAAGTTATGGATACTTGTTGATCCGAGAAGCCGATTTGGGTCAAATGGAAGACTTGTTAATCCGAGAAGTCAATTGGGGTCAAATACAAGCCTTAATGATCCGAAAAGTCGAATCGAGTCAAATAGAAGGTTCTTGTTGATCCGAGAAGCCGTATTAGGTCACATTGTGCGTATTTGGTGACTTGATAAAACAAACGGATCAAGTTATGGATACTTGTTGATCCGAGAAGCCGAATTGTGTTAAGTGAAAGACTTGTTGATCCGAGAAGTCAATTGAGATCAAATACGAGCCTTAATGATTCGAGAACTCGAATCGAGTCAAATAGAAGGTGCTTGTTGATCCGAGAAGCCGTATTGGGTCACATTGTGCGTATTTGGTAACTTGATATAACAAACGGATCAAGTTATGGATACTTGTTGATCCGAGAAACCGAATTAGGTCAAATGGATGACTTATTGATCCGAGAAGTCAATTGAGATCAAATACAAGCCTTAATGATTCAAGAAGTCGAATCGAGTCAAATAGAAGGTGCTTGTTGATCAGAGAAGTCGTATTGGGTCACATTGTGCGTACTTGGTGACTTGATAAAACAAACGGATCAAGTTATCGATACTTGTTGATCCGAGAAGCCGAATTGTGTCAAATGGAAGACTTGTTAATCCGAGAAGTCAATTGGGGTTAAATACAATCCTTAATGATCCGAGAAGTCGAATCGAGTCAAATAGAAGGTGCTTGTTGATCCAAAAAGCCGTATTAGGTCACATTGTGCGTCTTTGGTGACTTGATAAAACAAACGGATCAAGTTATGGATACTTGTTGGTCCAAGAAGCCGAATTGTGTTAAATGAAAGACTTGTTGATCCGAGAAGTCAATTGAGATCAAATACAAGCCTTAATGATTCGAGGAGTTAAATCAAGTCAAATAGAAGGTGCTTCTTGATCCGAGAAGCCGTATTGGGTCACATTGTGCGCACTTGATGACTTGATAAAACAAACGGATCAAGTTAAAGATACTTGTTGATCCGAGAAGCCGAATTGGGTCAAATGGAAGACTTGTTAATCCGAGAAGTCAATTGGGGTCAAATACAAGCCTTAATGATCCGAGAAGTCGAATCGAGTCAAATAGAAGGTGCTTGTTGATCCGAGAAGTCGTATTGGGTCACATTGTGCGTACTTGGTGACTTGATAAAACAAACGGATCGAGTTATCGATACTTGTTGATCCGAGAAGCCGAATTGGGTCAAATGGAAGACTTGTTAATCCGAGAAGTCATTTGGGGTTAAATACAAGCCTTAATGATCCGAGAAGTCGAAACGAGTCAAATAGAAGGTGCTTGTTGATCCGAAAAGCCGTATTAGGTCACATTGTGCGTATTTGGTGACTTGATAAAACAAACGGATCAAGTTATGGATACTTGTTGATCCGAGAAGCCGAATTGGGTCAAATGGAAGACTTGTTGATACAAGAAGTCAATTGAGATCAAATACAAGTCTTAATGATTCGAGAAGTCGAATCGAGTCAAATAGAAAGTGCTTGTTGATCCGAGAAGCCGTATTGGGTCACATTGTGCATACTTGGTGACTTGATAAAACAAACGGATCAAGTTATGGATACTTGTTGATCCGAGAAGCCGATTTGGGTCAAATGGAAGACTTGTTTATCCGAGAAGTCAATTGGGGTCAAATACTAGCCTTAATGATCCGAGAAGTCGAATCGAGTCAAATAGAAGGTGCTTGTGATCCGAGAAGCCGTATTAGATCACCTTGTGCGTATTTGGTGACTTGACAAAACAAACGGATCAAGTTATGGATACTTGTTGATCCGAGAAGCCGAATTGTGTTAAATGAAGTACTTGTTGATCCGAGAAGTCAATTGAGATCAAATACAAGCCTTAATGATTCGAGAACTCGAATCGAGTCAAATAGAAGGTGCTTGTTGATCCGAGAAGCCGTATTGGGTCACATTGTGCGTATTTGGTAACTTTATAAAATAAACGGATCAAGTTATGGATACTTATTGATCCGAGAAGCCGAATTGGGTCAAATGGAAGACTTGTTGATCCTAGAAGTCAATTGAGATCAAATACAAGCCTTAATGATTCGAGAAGTCGAATCGAGTCAAATAGAAGGTGCTTGTTGATCCGAGAAGCCGTATTGGGTCACATTGTGCATACTTGGTGACTAGATAAAACAAACGGATCAAGTTATGGATACTTGTTGATCCTAGAAGCCGATTTAGGTCAAATGGAAGACTTGTTAATCCGAGAAGTCAATTGGGGTCAAATACAAGCCTTAATGATCCGAGAAGTCGAATCGAGTCAAATAGAAGGTTCTTGTTGATCCGAGAAGCCGTATTAGGTCACATTGTGCGTATTTGGTGACTTGATAAAACAAACGGATCAAGTTATGGATACTTGTTGATCCGAGAAGCCGAATTGTGTTAAATGAAAGACTTGTTGATCCGAGAAGTCAATTGAGATCAAATACGAGCCTTAATGATTCGAGAACTCGAATCGAGTCAAATAGAAGGTGCTTGTTGATCCGAGAAGCCGTATTGGATCACATTGTGCGTATTTGGTAACTTGATAAAACAAACGGATCAAGTTATGGATACTTGTTGATCCGAGAAACCGAATTAGGTCAAATGGATGACTTATTGATCCGAGAAGTCAATTGACATCAAATACAAGCCTTAATGATTCAAGAAGTCGAATCGAGTCAAATAGAAGGTGCTTGTTGATCAGAGAAGTCGTATTGGGTCACATTGTGCGTACTTGGTGACTTGATAAAACAAACGGATCAAGTTATCGATACTTGTTGATCCGAGAAGCCGAATTGGGTCAAATGGAAGACTTGTTAATCCGAGAAGTCAATTGGGGTTAAATATAATCCTTAATGATCCGAGAAGTCGAATCGAGTCAAATAGAAGGTGCTTGTTGATCCAAAAAGCCGTATTAGGTCACATTGTGCGTCTTTGGTGACTTGATAAAACAAACGGATCAAGTTATGGATACTTGTTGGTCCAAGAAGCCGAATTGTGTTAAATGAAAGACTTGTTGATCCGAGAAGTCAATTGAGATCAAATACAAGCCTTAATGATTCGAGGAGTTAAATCGAGTCAAATAGAAGGTGCTTCTTGATCCGAGAAGCCGTATTGGGTCACATTGTGCGCACTTGATGACTTGATAAAACAAACGGATCAAGTTAAGGATACTTGTTGATCCGAGAAGCCGAATTGGGTCAAATGGAAGACTTGTTAATCCGAGAAGTCAATTGGGGTCAAATACAAGCCTTAATGATCCGAGAAGTCGAATCGAGTCAAATAGAAGGTGCTTGTTGATCCGAGAAGTCGTATTGGGTCACATTGTGCGTACTTGGTGACTTGATAAAACAAACGGATCGAGTTATCGATACTTGTTGATCCGAGAAGCCGAATTGGATCAAATGGAAGACTTATTTATACGAGAAGTCAACTGGGGTCAAATACAAGCCTTAATGATTTGAGAAGTCGAATCGAGTCAAATAGTTGGTGCTTGTTGATCCAAGAAGCCGTATTGGGTCACATTGTGCATACTTGGTGACTTGATAAAGAAAACGGATCAAGTTATGGATACTTGTTGATCCGAGAAGCCGAATTGGCTCAAATGGAAGACTTGTTGATCCGAGAAGTTAATTGGGGTCAAATACAAGCCTTAATGATTTATAAAGTCGAATCGAGTAAAATACTTGGTTCTTATTGATCCGAGAAGTCGTATTGGGTCACATTGTGCGTACTTAGTGACTTGATAAAACAAACGGATCACGTTATGGATACTTGTTGACCCGAGAAGCCGAATTGGGTCAAATGGAAGACTTGTTGATCCGAGAAGTCAATTGAGATCAAATACAAGCCTTAATGATTCGAGAAGTCGAATCGAGTCAAATAGAAGGTGCTTGTTGATCCGAGAAGCTGTATTGGGTCACATTGTGCGTACTTGGTGACTTGATAAAACAAACGGATCAAGTTATGGATACTTGTTGATCCGAGAGCCCGAATTGGGTCAAATGGAAGACTTGTTAATCCGAGAAGTCAATTGGGGTCAAATACAAGCATTAATGATCCGAGAAGTCGAATCGAGTTAAATATAAGGGGCTTGTTGATCCGAGAAGCCGTATTAGGTCACATTTTGCGTATTTGGTGACTTGATAAAACAAACGGATCAAGTAATGGATACTTGTTGATCCGAGAAGCCGAATTGTGTTAAATGAAAGACTTGTTGATCCGAGAAGTCAATTGAGATCAAATACAAGCCTTTAATGATTCGAGAACTAGAATCGAGTCAAATAGAAGGTGCTTGTTGATCCGAGAAGCCGTATTGGGTAACATTGTGCGTATTTGGTGACTTGATAAGACAAACGGATAAAGTTATGGATACTTGTTGATCCGAGAAACCGAATTGGGTACAATGGATGACTTATTGATCCGAGAAGTCAATTGAGATCAAATACAAGCCTTAATGATTCAAGAAGTCGAATCGAGTCAAATAGAAGGTGCTTGTTGATCCGAGAAGTCGTATTGGGTCACATTGTGTGTACTTGGTGACTTGATAAAACAAACGGATCAAGTTATGCATACTTGTTGATCCGAGAAGCGGAATTGGGTCAAATGGAAGACTTGTTAATCCGGGAAGTCAATTGGGGTCAAATACAAGCCTTAATGATCCGAGAAGTCGAATCGAGTCAAATAGAAGGTGCTTGTTGATCCGAGAAGTCGTATTGGGTCACATTGTGCGTACTTGGTGACTTGATAAAACAAACGGATCAAGTTATCGATACTTGTTGATCCGAGAAGCCGAATTGGGTCAAATGGAAGACTTGTTAATCCGAGAAGTCAATTGGGGTTAAATACAAGCATTAATGATCCGAGAAGTCGAATCGAGTCAAATAGAAGGTGCTTGTTGATCCGAGAAGTCGTATTGGGTCACATTGTGCGTACTTGGTGACTTGATAAAACAAACGGATCAAGTTATCGATACTTGTTGATCCGAGAAGCCGAATTGGGTCAAATGGAAGACTTGTTAATCCGAGAAGTCAATTGGGGTTAAATACAAGCCTTAATGATTGAAGAAGTCGAATCGAGTCAAATAGAAGGTGCTTGTTGATCCGAGAAGTCGTATTGGGTCACATTGTGCGTACTTGGTGACTTGATAAAACAAACGGATCAAGTTATCGATACTTGTTGATCCGAGAAGCTGAATTGGGTGAAATGGGAGACTTGTTAATCCGAGAAGTCAATTGGGGTTAAATACAAGCCTTAATGATCCGAGAAGTCGAATCGAGTCAAATAGAAGGTGCTTGTTGATCCGAAAAGCCGTATTAGGTCACATTGTGCGTATTTGGTGACTTGATAAAACAAACGGATCAAGTTATGGATACTTGTTGATCCGAGAAGCCGAATTGGGTCAAATGGAAGACTTGTTGATCCTAGAAGTCAATTGAGATCAAATACAAGCCTTAATGATTCGAGAAGTCGAATCGAGTCAAATAGAAGGTGCTTGTTGATCCGAGAAGCCGTATTGGGTCACATTGTGCATACTTGGTGACTAGATAAAACAAACGGATCAAGTTATGGATACTTGTTGATCCGAGAAGCCGATTTGGGTCAAATGGAAGACTTGTTAATCCGAGAAGTCAATTGGGGTCAAATACAAGTCTTAATGATCCGAAAAGTCGAATCGAGTCAAATAGAAGGTTCTTGTTGATCCGAGAAGCCGTATTAGGTCACATTGTGCGTATTTGGTGACTTGATAAAACAAACGGATCAAGTTATGGATACTTGTTGATCCGAGAAGCCGAATTGTGTTAAGTGAAAGACTTGTTGATCCGAGAAGTCAATTGAGATCAAATACGAGCCTTAATGATTCGAGAACTCGAATCGAGTCAAATAGAAGGTGCTTGTTGATCCGAGAAGCCGTATTGGGTCACATTGTGCGTATTTGGTAACTTGATATAACAAACGGATCAAGTTATGGATACTTGTTGATCCGAGAAACCGAATTAGGTCAAATGGATGACTTATTGATCCGAGAAGTCAATTGAGATCAAATACAAGCCTTAATGATTCAAGAAGTCGAATCGAGTCAAATAGAAGGTGCTTGTTGATCAGAGAAGTCGTATTGGGTCACATTGTGCGTACTTGGTGACTTGATAAAACAAACGGCTCAAGTTATCGATACTTGTTGATCCGAGAAGCCGAATTGTGTCAAATGGAAGACTTGTTAATCCGAGAAGTCAATTGGGGTTAAATACAATCCTTAATGATCCGAGAAGTCGAATCGAGTCAAATAGAAGGTGCTTGTTGATCCAAAAAGCCGTATTAGGTCACATTGTGCGTCTTTGGTGACTTGATAAAACAAACGGATCAAGTTATGGATACTTGTTGGTCCAAGAAGCCGAATTGTGTTAAATGAAAGACTTGTTGATCCGAGAAGTCAATTGAGATCAAATACAAGCCTTAATGATTCGAGGAGTTAAATCGAGTCAAATAGAAGGTGCTTCTTGATCCGAGAAGCCGTATTGGGTCACATTGTGCGCACTTGATGACTTGATAAAACAAACGGATCAAGTTAAGGATACTTGTTGATCCGAGAAGCCGAATTGGGTCAAATGGAAGACTTGTTAATCCGAGAAGTCAATTGGGGTCAAATACAAGCCTTAATGATCCGAGAAGTCGAATCGAGTCAAATAGAAGGTGCTTGTTGATCCGAGAAGTCGTATTGGGTCACATTGTGCGTACTTGGTGACTTGATAAAACAAACGGATCGAGTTATCGATACTTGTTGATCCGAGAAGCCGAATTGGGTCAAATGGAAGACTTGTTAATCCGAGAAGTCATTTGGGGTTAAATACAAGCCTTAATGATCCGAGAAGTCGAAACGAGTCAAATAGAAGGTGCTTGTTGATCCGAAAAGCCGTATTAGGTCACATTGTGCGTATTTGGTGACTTGATAAAACAAACGGATCAAGTTATGGATACTTGTTGATCCGAGAAGCCGAATTGGGTCAAATGGAAGACTTGTTGATACAAGAAGTCAATTGAGATCAAATACAAGTCTTAATGATTCGAGAAGTCGAATCGAGTCAAATAGAAAGTGCTTGTTGATCCGAGAAGCCGTATTGGGTCACATTGTGCATACTTGGTGACTTGATAAAACAAACGGATCAAGTTATGGATACTTGTTGATCCGAGAAGCCGATTTGGGTCAAATGGAAGACTTGTTTATCCGAGAAGTCAATTGGGGTCAAATACTAGCCTTAATGATCCGAGAAGTCGAATCGAGTCAAATAGAAGGTGCTTGTGATCCGAGAAGCCGTATTAGATCACCTTGTGCGTATTTGGTGACTTGACAAAACAAACGGATCAAGTTATGGATACTTGTTGATCCGAGAAGCCGAATTGTGTTAAATGAAGTACTTGTTGATCCGAGAAGTCAATTGAGATCAAATACAAGCCTTAATGATTCGAGAACTCGAATCGAGTCAAATAGAAGGTGCTTGTTGATCCGAGAAGCCGTATTGGGTCACATTGTGCGTATTTGGTAACTTTATAAAATAAACGGATCAAGTTATGGATACTTATTGATCCGAGAAGCCGAATTGGGTCAAATGGAAGACTTGTTGATCCTAGAAGTCAATTGAGATCAAATACAAGCCTTAATGATTCGAGAAGTCGAATCGAGTCAAATAGAAGGTGCTTGTTGATCCGAGAAGCCGTATTGGGTCACATTGTGCATACTTGGTGACTAGATAAAACAAACGGATCAAGTTATGGATACTTGTTGATCCTAGAAGCCGATTTAGGTCAAATGGAAGACTTGTTAATCCGAGAAGTCAATTGGGGTCAAATACAAGCCTTAATGATCCGAGAAGTCGAATCGAGTCAAATAGAAGGTTCTTGTTGATCCGAGAAGCCGTATTAGGTCACATTGTGCGTATTTGGTGACTTGATAAAACAAACGGATCAAGTTATGGATACTTGTTGATCCGAGAAGCCGAATTGTGTTAAATGAAAGACTTGTTGATCCGAGAAGTCAATTGAGATCAAATACGAGCCTTAATGATTCGAGAACTCGAATCGAGTCAAATAGAAGGTGCTTGTTGATCCGAGAAGCCGTATTGGGTCACATTGTGCGTATTTGGTAACTTGATAAAACAAACGGATCAAGTTATGGATACTTGTTGATCCGAGAAACCGAATTAGGTCAAATGGATGACTTATTGATCCGAGAAGTCAATTGAGATCAAATACAAGCCTTAATGATTCAAGAAGTCGAATCGAGTCAAATAGAAGGTGCTTGTTGATCAGAGAAGTCGTATTGGGTCACATTGTGCGTACTTGGTGACTTGATAAAACAAACGGATCAAGTTATCGATACTTGTTGATCCGAGAAGCCGAATTGGGTCAAATGGAAGACTTGTTAATCCGAGAAGTCAATTGGGGTTAAATACAATCCTTAATGATCCGAGAAGTCGAATCGAGTCAAATAGAAGGTGCTTGTTGATCCAAAAAGCCGTATTAGGTCACATTGTGCGTCTTTGGTGACTTGATAAAACAAACGGATCAAGTTATGGATACTTGTTGGTCCAAGAAGCCGAATTGTGTTAAATGAAAGACTTGTTGATCCGAGAAGTCAATTGAGATCAAATACAAGCCTTAATGATTCGAGGAGTTAAATCGAGTCAAATAGAAGGTGCTTCTTGATCCGAGAAGCCGTATTGGGTCACATTGTGCGCACTTGATGACTTGATAAAACAAACGGATCAAGTTAAGGATACTTGTTGATCCGAGAAGCCGAATTGGGTCAAATGGAAGACTTGTTAATCCGAGAAGTCAATTGGGGTCAAATACAAGCCTTAATGATCCGAGAAGTCGAATCGAGTCAAATAGAAGGTGCTTGTTGATCCGAGAAGTCGTATTGGGTCACATTGTGCGTACTTGGTGACTTGATAAAACAAACGGATCGAGTTATCGATACTTGTTGATCCGAGAAGCCGAATTGGATCAAATGGAAGACTTGTTAATCCGAGAAGTCATTTGGGGTTAAATACAAGCCTTAATGATCCGAGAAGTCGAAACGAGTCAAATAGAAGGTGCTTGTTGATCCGAAAAGCCGTATTAGGTCACATTGTGCGTATTTGGTGACTTGATAAAACAAACGGATCAAGTTATGGATACTTGTTGATCCGAGAAGCCGAATTGTGTTAAATGAAAGACTTGTTGATCCGAGAAGTCAATTGAGATCAAATACGAGCCTTAATGATTCGAGAACTCGAATCGAGTCAAATAGAAGGTGCTTGTTGATCCGAGAAGCCGTATTGGGTCACATTGTGCGTATTTGGTAACTTGATAAAACAAACGGATCAAGTTATGGATACTTGTTGATCCGAGAAACCGAATTAGGTCAAATGGATGACTTATTGATCCGAGAAGTCAATTGAGATCAAATACAAGCCTTAATGATTCAAGAAGTCGAATCGAGTCAAATAGAAGGTGCTTGTTGATCAGAGAAGTCGTATTGGGTCACATTGTGCGTACTTGGTGACTTGATAAAACAAACGGATCAAGTTATCGATACTTGTTGATCCGAGAAGCCGAATTGGGTCAAATGGAAGACTTGTTAATCCGAGAAGTCAATTGGGGTTAAATACAATCCTTAATGATCCGAGAAGTCGAATCGAGTCAAATAGAAGGTGCTTGTTGATCCAAAAAGCCGTATTAGGTCACATTGTGCGTCTTTGGTGACTTGATAAAACAAACGGATCAAGTTATGGATACTTGTTGGTCCAAGAAGCCGAATTGTGTTAAATGAAAGACTTGTTGATCCGAGAAGTCAATTGAGATCAAATACAAGCCTTAATGATTCGAGGAGTTAAATCGAGTCAAATAGAAGGTGCTTCTTGATCCGAGAAGCCGTATTGGGTCACATTGTGCGCACTTGATGACTTGATAAAACAAACGGATCAAGTTAAGGATACTTGTTGATCCGAGAAGCCGAATTGGGTCAAATGGAAGACTTGTTAATCCGAGAAGTCAATTGGGGTCAAATACAAGCCTTAATGATCCGAGAAGTCGAATCGAGTCAAATAGAAGGTGCTTGTTGATCCGAGAAGTCGTATTGGGTCACATTGTGCGTACTTGGTGACTTGATAAAACAAACGGATCGAGTTATCGATACTTGTTGATCCGAGAAGCCGAATTGGATCAAATGGAAGACTTGTTAATCCGAGAAGTCATTTGGGGTCAAATACAAGCCTTAATGATCCGAGAAGTCGAAACGAGTCAAATAGAAGGTGCTTGTTGATCCGAAAAGCCGTATTAGGTCACATTGTGCGTATTTGGTGACTTGATAAAACAAACGGATCAAGTTATGGATACTTGTTGATCCGAGAAGCCGAATTGGGTCAAATGGAAGACTTGTTGATACAAGAAGTCAATTGAGATCAAATACAAGTCTTAATGATTCGAGAAGTCGAATCGAGTCAAATAGAAGGTGCTTGTTGATCCGAGAAGCCGTATTGGGTCACATTGTGCATACTTGGTGACTTGATAAAACAAACGGATCAAGTTATGGATACTTGTTGATCCGAGAAGCCGATTTGGGTCAAATGGAAGACTTGTTAATCCGAGAAGTCAATTGGGGTCAAATACTAGCCTTAATGATCCGAGAAGTCGAATCGAGTCAAATAGAAGGTGGTTGTGATCCGAGAAGCCGTATTAGATCACCTTGTGCGTATTTGGTGACTTGACAAAACAAACGGATCAAGTTATGGATACTTGTTGATCCGAGAAGCCGAATTGTGTTAAATGAAGTACTTGTTGATCCGAGAAGTCAATTGAGATCAAATACAAGCCTTAATGATTCGAGAACTCGAATCGAGTCAAATAGAAGGTGCTTGTTGATCCGAGAAGCCGTATTGGGTCACATTGTGCGTATTTGGTAACTTTATAAAATAAACGGATCAAGTTATGGATACTTGTTGATCCGAGAAGCCGAATTGGGTCAAATGGAAGACTTGTTGATCCTAGAAGTCAATTGAGATCAAATACAAGCCTTAATGATTCGAGAAGTCGAATCGAGTCAAATAGAAGGTGCTTGTTGATCCGAGAAGCCGTATTGGGTCACATTGTGCATACTTGGTGACTAGATAAAACAAACGGATCAAGTTATGGATACTTGTTGATCCTAGAAGCCGATTTGGGTCAAATGGAAAACTTGTTAATCCGAGAAGTCAATTGGGGTCAAATACAAGCCTTAATGATCCGAGAAGTCGAATCAAGTCAAATAGAAGGTTCTTGTTGATCCGAGAAGCCGTATTAGGTCACATTGTGCGTATTTGGTGACTTGATAAAACAAACGGATCAAGTTATGGATACTTGTCGATCCGAGAAGCCGAATTGTGTTAAATGAAAGACTTGTTGATCCGAGAATTCAATTGAGACCAAATACGAGCCTTAATGATTCGAGAACTCGAATCGAGTCAAATAGAAGGTGCTTGTTGATCCGAGAAGCCGTATTGGGTCACGTTGTGCTTATTTGGTAACTTGATAAAACAAACGGATCAAGTTATGGATACTTGTTGATCCGAGAAACCGAATTGGGTCAAATGGATGACTTATTGATCCGAGAAGTCAATTGAGATCAAATACAAGCCTTAATGATTCAAGAAGTCGAATCGAGTCAAATAGAAGGTGCTTGTTGATCCGAGAAGTCGTATTGGGTCACATTGTGCGTACTTGGTGACTTGATAGAACAAACGGATCAAGTTATCGATACTTGTTGATCCGAGAAGCCGAATTGGGACAAATGGAAGACTTGTTAATCCGAGAAGTCAATTGGGGTTAAATACAAGCCTTAATGATCCGAGAAGTCGAATCGAGTCAAATAGAAGGTGCTTGTTGATCCAAAAAGCCGTATTAGTTCACATTGTGCGTCTTTGGTGACTTGATAAAACAAACGGATCAAGTTATGGATACTTGTTGATCCAAGAAGCCGAATTGTGTTAAATGAAAGACTTGTTGATCCGAGAAGTCAATTGAGATCAAATACAAGCCTTAATGATTCGAAGAGCTAAATCGAGTCAAATACAAGGTGCTTCTTGATCCGAGAAGCCGTATTGGGTCACATTGTGCGTACTTGGTGACTTGATAAAACAAACGGATCAAGTTAAGGATACTTGTTGATCCGAGAAGCCGAATTGGGTCAAATGGACGACTTGTTAATCCGAGAAGTCAATTGGGGTCAAATACAAGCCTTAATGATCCGAGAAGTCGAATCGAGTCAAATAGAAGGTGCTTGTTGATCCGAGAAGTCGTATTGGGTCACATTGTGCGTACTTGGTGACTTGATAAAACAAACGGATCAAGTTATCGATACTTGTTGATCCGAGAAGCCGAATTGGGTCAAATGGAAGACTTGTTAATCCGAGAAGTCAATTGGGGTTAAATACAAGCCTTAATGATCAGAGAAGTCGAATCGAGTCAAATAGAAGGTGCTTGTTGATCCGAAAATCCGTATTAGGTCACATTGTGCGTATTTGGTGACTTGATAAAACAAACGGATCAAGTTATGGATACTTATTGATCCGAGAAGCCGAATTGGGTAAAATGGAAGACTTGTCGATGCAAGAAGTCAATTGAGATCAAATACAAGTCTTAATGATTCGAGAAGTCGAATCGAGTCAAATAGAAGGTGCTTGTTGATCCGAGAAGCCGTATTGGGTCACATTGTGCATACCTGGTGACTTGATAAGACAAACGGATCAAGTTATGGATACTTGTTGATCCGAGAAGCCGATTTGGGTCAAATGGAAGACTTGTTAATCCGAGAAGTCAATTGGGGTCAAATACTAGCCTTAATGATCCGAGAAGTCGAATCGAGTCAAATAGAAAGTGCTTGTGATCCGAGAAGCCGTATTAGATCACCTTGTGCGTATTTGGTGACTTGACAAAACAAACGGATCAAGTTATGGATACTTGTTGATCCGAGAAGCCGAATTGTGTTAAATGAAGTACTTGTTGATCCGAGAAGTCAATTGAGATCAAATACAAGCCTTAATGATTCGAGAACTTGAATCGAGTCAAATAGAAGGTGCTTGTTGATCCGAGAAGCCGTATTGGGTCACATTGTGCGTATTTGGTAACTTTATAAATAAACGGATCAAGTTATGGATACTTGTTGATCCGAGAAACCGAATTGGGTCAAATGGATGACTTATTGATCCGAGAAGTCAATTGAGATCAAATACAAGCCTTAATGATTCAAGAAGTCGAATCGAGTCAAATAGAAGGTGCTTGTTGATCCGAGAAGTTGTATTGGGTCACATTGTGCGTACTTGGTGACTTGATAAAACAAGCGGATCAAGTTATCGATACTTGTTTATCCTAGAAGCCGAATTGGGTCAAATGGAAGACTTGTTAATCCGCGAAGTCAATTGGGGTCAAATACAAGCCTTAATGATCCGAGAAGTCGAATCGAGTCAAATAGAAGGTGCTTGTTGATCCAAAAAGCCGTATTAGGTCACATTGTGCGTCTTTGGTGACTTGATAAAACAAACGGATCAAGTTATGGATACTTGTTGATCCGAGAAGCCGAATTGTGTTAAATGAAAGACTTGTTGATCCGAGAAGTCAATTGAGATCAAATACAAGCCTGAATGATTCAAGGAGTTAAATCGAGTCAAATAGAAGGTGCTTCTTGATCCGAGAAGCCGTATTGGGTCACATTGTGCGTACTTGGTGACTTGATAAAACAAACGGATCAAGTTATGGATACTTGTTGATCCGAGAAGCCGAATTGGGTCAAATGGAAGACTTGTTAATCCGAGAAGTCAATTGGGGTCAAATACAAGCCTTAATGATCCGAGAAGTCGAATTGAATCAAATAGAAGGTGCTTGTTGATCCGAGAAGTCGTATTGGGTCACATTGTGCGTACTTGGTGACTTGATAAAACAAACGGATCAAGTTATCGATACTTGTTGATCCGAGAAGCCGAATTGGGTCAAATGAAAGACTTGTTAATCCGAGAAGTCAATTGGGGTTAAATACAAGCCTTAATGATCCGAGAAGTCGAATCGAGTCAAATAGAAGGTGCTTGTTGATCCAAAAAGCCGTATTAGGTCACATTGTGCGTCTTTGGTGACTTGATAAAACAAACGGATCAAGTTATGGATACTTGTTGATCCGAGAAGCCGAATTGTGTGAAATGAAAGACTTGTTGATCCGAGAAGTCAATTAAGATCAAATACAAGCTTTAATGATTCGAGTAGTTAAATCGAGTCAAATAGAAAGTGCTTCTTGATCCGAGAAGCCGTATTGGGTCACATTGTGCGTGCTTGGGGACTTGATAAAACAAACGGATCAAGTTATGGATACTTGTTGATCCGAGAAGCCGAATTGGGTCAAATGGAAGACTTTTTAATCCGAGAAGTCAATTGGGGTCAAATACAAGCCTTAATGATCCGAGAAGTCGAATCGAGTCAAATAGAAGGTGCTTGTTGATCCGAGAAGCCGTATTGGGTCACATTGTGCGTACTTGGTGACTTGATAAAACAAACGGATCAAGTAATGGATACTTGTTGATCCGAGAAGTCGAATTGGGTCAAATGGAAGACTTATTTATCCGAGAAGTCAACTGGGGTCAAATACAAGCCTTAATGATTTGAGAAGTCGAATCGAGTCAAATCGTTGGTGCTTGTTGATCCAAGAAGCCGTATTGGGTCACATTGTGCATACTTGGTGACTTGATAAAGAAAACGGATCAAGTTATGGATACTGTTAGACAAATCAACTCCAAAAACACACAACACTAAGAACTGGAACAGGTTCGAAGACTATTCGTTTGAGAAACACAAGACTGTTCGGCCAGAGTTGTGACCGAAAACTACTTCGCGCAGAACTGAAAACAAAATGAATCACACAATCGTTTTACGTGGTTCGTTCAAGATGAACTACATCCACGGAGGCCAGGCACACCTCAATTCACTAAGATAATCAATCAATTACAAGAATTACACTCAGAATCGTAAACGCCCAATTCTGGAACAAATTAGGGCAGTATTACTTCAGCTAGCTAATTCTCTCTGTAATCTATGAAAACTGGAAATTGCTCGACGTGGTGGTCCTCTCCTTGAAGAGAGCTATTCAATGATATAAGTCTTGCAGCTCGAATGTAACTACCCAGGAAGTTCTAACTGCTTGAAGTCGACTGCTGCTACAGGACAAATGTGACGGTTTTACACCGTCACAAACTGAAACCTCCTCGTCACATTTGACGGTTATGGCTCAACAACCCTGAACCCGGTTCTTTTTGTACAGCTCCACTTCTTCACGCTGAAACCCGGTTTTCTCATCCGGTTCTCCACCTCCTGAATCCGGTTCCACATTCTAGACACATCATATTACATTGTGTAGCTCACTTGATGATATTGACCACTTCCTCACAAATCTCCACCTCAATGAATCAAGTACACCTGTATCTGCCTCACCACTGCACTTCTGTTATAACTCTTCATTACACTGCTCTAGCTGCAGCAAGCTTGAGCAATGATCCACCTTGTTCCCAGGTACTCCCTTTGAGAGAAAATCCGCAGGATTGTGCAAAGTATGCACCTTCCTTACTTCAACAGAACCAGAATCTATGACATCTCTAGCAAAATGTAACCTTACATCAATGTGTTTTGATCTTTCATGAAATGCTTGATGTTTCACAAGATGCAAAGCACTTTGATTATCACAGTAGATTACTACACACCTCTGCCTGATGTCCAAATCCCTTAACACCCCTTTCAACCAGATTGACTCTTTGATGGCTTCAGTTAAAGAAATGTATTCTGCTTCTGTAGTAGATAGTGCCACAACAGATTGTTGAGCACTCCTCCAGCTGATGGCTGTCCCATATAAGGTAAACACAAACCCGGAGATTGACTTCCTTGTGTCCACATTTGCTGCAAAATCTGAGTCAGCAAATCCTTCCAATGCAACAGTACCTCCACCTGCTCTCTTCTCAAATTTCAGTGACTTGTTCACTGATCCTTTTAGATACCTCATCACATGTTTCAAAGCTTCCCAGTGTTCAACTCCTGGATTTGACATGAATCTGCTTACCAAAGATACAGCATATGCCAAGTCAGGCCTGCTACAGATCATTCCATACATAAGACTTCCTACTCCACTTGCATAGGGAATACTGCTCATCTGTATGATCTCTTCTTCATTCTTTGGGCATTGATCTTTGGAAAGTTTCTTCTGTAGGTTAACCGGAGTGGAGAGAGGTTTGGCTTCATGCATATGAAACCTCTCCAACACTTTCTGAAGATATTGTCTCTGAGATAACCACAGCACTCCAGCTTCTCTGTTTCTTATAATGTTCATTCCCAATATCTTCTTTGCTTCTCCCAGATCCTTCATGTCAAACTCAGCATTAAGTCTATCCTTCAACCATTGTATTTTCTCCTTGTTTCTACTAGCAATTAGCATGTCATCTACATACAACAGAAGGAACACTTTATCTTGCTTTGAAACTTTGTTGAAGTAAACACAACTGTCATAAAGGCTTCTTACAAAACCAGTACTGATCATGAAGTCATTGAACCTCTTGTTCCACTGCCTTGGACTTTGTTTAAGTCCATATAGTGACTTCTTGAGCAAACACACTTTGTCTTCTTTCCCAGGAATGACAAAGCCTTCTGGCTGTTTCATATAGATTTCCTCATTCAGTTCTCCATGTAAGAATGCTGTCTTTACATCAAGTTGTTGCAGTTCCATGTCCTCCTGTGTGACCTTTGATAAAAGCAATCTGATTGAGCAATGTTTTACCACCGGAGAGAAGACCTCATTGTAATCAATTCCTTCTCTTTGAGTAAATCCCCTGGCTACCAACCTTGCTTTAAATCTCACTTTCTTGGACCCTGCTGTTTCCAGTTTCTTCTTGTATATCCACTTGGAGCTCACAAGCTTTTGACCTTTTGGTTTCTCCACCAAAATCCAGGTCTTATTCCTTTCCAGAGACTCCATTTCTTCAGTCATTGCCTGTATCCAGTGTTCACCTTCCTCACACTCTAATGCTTCTTGAAAGCTGCTAGGCTCTTGTGATTCTAGGTCTTCAGCAACACTTAAGGCATAGTAGACACTTCCAGCTTGGCCATAGAAGTCAGGTCTGTTGATTGTTCTTCTAGGCCTATCCCTGCCAATGCTGTATCCTCTGATGTTTTGAGCTGGTTCAGTTTGTGTTTCCTCTTCAGATGATGAATCACTGTCTTGTGCTTCTGTGTGTGGTTGAGGTGTGTGATTATCTTCTGCAGGTTGCTCCACCTGAATTGATATCTCCTCTGCCTCTTTTGCAGCATCAAATTCTTCCTTAGAGCCTGTAGAAGTATAGGCCATCACATTCTCATTAAACTTCACATCTCTGCTTGTGATTATCTTCTGATTTCCTTGTTCCAGGCACCACAATCTGTAACCCTTAATTCCATCCGGATATCCAAGAAACACACATCTGAGGGCCCTTGCATCTAATTTGTCTTGCCTGATGTGGGCAAAAGCAAGACATCCAAACACCCTTAATCCTTCATAGCTTGGTTTCTGTCCACTCCACACCTCTTCAGGTGTTTTGAACCCAATTACTGATGAGGGTGACCTGTTTATAAGATAGCATGCTGTGGCCATTGTTTCTCCCCAAAACACCTTTGGCAACTCAGCATCCAGCAGCATACACCTCACTCTTTCCAGGAGAGTCCTGTTAAACCTCTCTGCAACTCCATTCTGTTGAGGATTCATTGGCACAGTTCTGTGTCTCTTTATTCCTCTTTCCTCGCAGAAAGTTGTGAACTCTGTAGAGAGATACTCAAGTCCATTGTCAGTCCTCAGATGCTTCAGCTTCTTTCCTTTTACATTCTCTAGTTGGATCAACCATGTTTTGAACTTATGAAAGGCATCACTCTTGTTCTTCAGTAACATGATCCACACTTTCCTGCTGTAGTCATCAATCAGGGACATGAAATATCTGGCACCTCCATGTGATTCTGTTCTTGCAGGACCCCATATGTCAGAATGTACATAATCTAATGGTTCTTGAGTTGTATGCACTCCCTTTCCATAAGGTAACTTCTTGGCTTTGCCTAAAGCACATTGATCACAGAATTCCAGTTCTTGATTCCCCAGGTTTCCAATAGCTCCACTCCTTTCCAATTCTTTCAGTCCCTTTACTCCTATGTGCCCAAGTCTCTTATGCCATTTAGCAATCTCAGAATTGTTCAAGACCACATCTACACTTCCAACAATAGGTGAGCCTATCAGGATAAATAGTCCATTATGCTGTCTTCCTTTTATCACCATTTTTCCATGTTTTGTGATATGCAAGAATCCATCTACTGAGCTAAACTGACATCCACTGGTTACCAATGAGCCAAGAGATAGAAGATTTCTTTTGAGGCCAGGAACATACCTAACATTTGAGATGATTCTGATCACCCCATCAAACATTCTAATGCTCACTGATCCCACTCCTTTTACCTGACATGATTGGTCATTTCCCAGGAGAACATTTCCCCCATCTTCTTCCTTCAGATCATTAAACCAAGTCTGATTGGGACACATATGAAAAGAACACCCTGTGTCTAGAACCCATTCCTTCACCATTCTTGAATCAGTAACATTTAGTACTTCTGGAGAGTCTTGTTGGTGATCAATGGCAGCAGCTTCTGCCCCTTGATTACCTGCTTTCTTATTCTTCTTAGGGCAATCCTTCTTCAAGTGACCTGGCTGTTTACACTTGAAGCATTTCCTCTTTTCCACCCAGTCATTTCCCTTCTTAGAGTTTGAGTCCCCTGACTTTGGATCTTTGGCAATTTGACCCTTCTTTCCTTGCCATGGTTTCTTGAATTTGACATTCAAGCCTTCTCCGGGTTGCACCAAGCCTTTGTCTCCTTGAGTCTGAAAGCATTTTGACCTCAGAGCCTTCACTATCCCATCATAGGACAGCTGCTCATCTCTTCCATACATCAAAGCATCCTTGAAACTTTCCATGGATTTTGGAAGAATGTTTAACACCATCAATGCCTTGTCATCCTCCTCCAATTTCACATCCAGATCCTCCAATTCTTCAATCATCTTAATGAATTCATCAAGTTGATCAGAAATTACCTTGTCTTCTGTGATTTTGAAGGCCAACATCTTCTGCTTCAAGAACAGTTTGTTGGATACAGACTTGGATTGATACAGCTCTTCCAGTTTCCTCCATGCTTCCAAAGAACTCTTGCTTCTTGACACCTCCCTCAACGGTTTATCACCCAAGCACAGGAAGATAAGACTCAGGGCCTTCTTATCAACTGCAGCAAACTTGGATTTCTCAGTTTCTTCCCATGATTCCAGAGGTAGCAATGCAAGATCAAGGCTGTTGTGAACCAGGACTGCATTCATCTTGATCTTCCACAATGTGAAGTCATTCCTTCCAGTAAACTTCTCAAAATCCATCTTCATTCCAGCCATTCCTCCTCTCCTTTGACTTGTGCGAGCTGATTCCCACAGACGGCGCCACTTGTTAGACAAATCAACTCCAAAAACACACAACACTAAGAACTGGAACAGGTTCGAAGACTATTCGTTTGAGAAACACAAGACTGTTCGGCCAGAGTTGTGACCGAAAACTACTTCGCGCAGAACTGAAAACAAAATGAATCACACAATCGTTTTACGTGGTTCGTTCAAGATGAACTACATCCACGGAGGCCAGGCACACCTCAATTCACTAAGATAATCAATCAATTACAAGAATTACACTCAGAATCGTAAACGCCCAATTCTGGAACAAATTAGGGCAGTATTACTTCAGCTAGCTAATTCTCTCTGTAATCTATGAAAACTGGAAATTGCTCGACGTGGTGGTCCTCTCCTTGAAGAGAGCTATTCAATGATATAAGTCTTGCAGCTCGAATGTAACTACCCAGGAAGTTCTAACTGCTTGAAGTCGACTGCTGCTACAGGACAAATGTGACGGTTTTACACCGTCACAAACTGAAACCTCCTCGTCACATTTGACGGTTATGGCTCAACAACCCTGAACCCGGTTCTTTTTGTACAGCTCCACTTCTTCACGCTGAAACCCGGTTTTCTCATCCGGTTCTCCACCTCCTGAATCCGGTTCCACATTCTAGACACATCATATTACATTGTGTAGCTCACTTGATGATATTGACCACTTCCTCACAGATACTTGTTGATCCGAGAAGCCGAATTGGCTCAAATGGAAGACTTGTTGATCCGAGAAGTTAATTGGGGTCAAATACAAGCCTTAATGATTTATAAAGTCGAATCGAGTAAAATACTTGGTGCTTATTGATCCGAGAAGTCGTATTGGGTCACATTGTGCGTACTTAGTGACTTGATAAAACAAACGGATCACGTTATGGATACTTGTTGACCCGAGAAGCCGAATTGGGTCAAATGGAAGACTTGTTGATCCGAGAAGTCAATTGAGATCAAATACAAGCCTTAATGATTCGAGAAGTCGAATCGAGTCAAATAGAAGGTGCTTGTTGATCCGAGAAGCTGTATTGGGTCACATTGTGCGTACTTGGTGACTTGATAAAACAAACGGATCAAATTATGGATACTTGTTGATCCGAGAGCCCGAATTGGGTCAAATGGAAGACTTGTTAATCCGAGAAGTCAATTGGGGTCAAATACAAGCATTAATGATCCGAGAAGTCGAATCGAGTTAAATATAAGGTGCTTGTTGATCCGAGAAGCCGTATTAGGTCACATTTTGCGTATTTGGTGACTTGATAAAACAAACGGATCAATTAATGGATACTTGTTGATCCGAGAAGCCGAATTGTGTTAAATGAAAGACTTGTTGATCCGAGAAGTCAATTGAGATCAAATACAAGCCTTTAATGATTCGAGAACTAGAATCGAGTCAAATAGAAGGTGCTTGTTGATCCGAGAAGCCGTATTGGGTAACATTGTGCGTATTTGGTGACTTGATAAGACAAACGGATAAAGTTATGGATACTTGTTGATCCGAGAAACCGAATTGGGTACAATGGATGACTTATTGATCCGAGAAGTCAATTGAGATCAAATACAAGCCTTAATGATTCAAAAAGTCGAATCGAGTCAAATAGAAGGTGCTTGTTGATCCGAGAAGCCGTATTGGGTCACATTGTGCGTATTTGGTAACTTGATAAAACAAACGGATCAAGTTATGGATACTTGTTGATCCGAGAAACCGAATTAGGTCAAATGGATGACTTATTGATCCGAGAAGTCAATTGAGATCAAATACAAGCCTTAATGATTCAAGAAGTCGAATCGAGTCAAATAGAAGGTGCTTGTTGATCAGAGAAGTCGTATTGGGTCACATTGTGCGTACTTGGTGACTTGATAAAACAAACGGATCAAGTTATCGATACTTGTTGATCCGAGAAGCCGAATTGGGTCAAATGGAAGACTTGTTAATCCGAGAAGTCAATTGGGGTTAAATACAATCCTTAATGATCCGAGAAGTCGAATCGAGTCAAATTGAAGGTGCTTGTTGATCCAAAAAGCCGTATTAGGTCACATTGTGCGTCTTTGGTGACTTGATAAAACAAACGGATCAAGTTGTGGATACTTGTTGGTCCAAGAAGCCGAATTGTGTTAAATGAAAGACTTGTTGATCCGAGAAGTCAATTGAGATCAAATACAAGCCTTAATGATTCGAGGAGTTAAATCGAGTAAAATAGAAGGTGCTTCTTGATCCGAGAAGCCGTATTGGGTCACATTGTGCGCACTTGGTGACTTGATAAAACAAACGGATCAAGTTAAGGATACTTGTTGATCCGAGAAGCCGAATTGGGTCAAATGGAAGACTTGTTAATCCGAGAAGTCAATTGGGGTCAAATACAAGCCTTAATGATCCGAGAAGTCGAATCGAGTCAAATAGAAGGTGCTTGTTGATCCGAGAAGTCGTATTGGGTCACATTGTGCGTACTTGGTGACTTGATAAAACAAACGGATCGAGTTATCGATACTTGTTGATCCGAGAAGCCGAATTGGGTCAAATGGAAGACTTGTTAATCCGAGAAGTCATTTGGGGTTAAATACAAGCCTTAATGATCCGAGAAGTCGAAACGAGTCAAATAGAAGGTGCTTGTTGATCCGAAAAGCCGTATTAGGTCACATTGTGCGTATTTGGTGACTTGATAAAACAAACGGATCAAGTTATGGATACTTGTTGATCCGAGAAGCCGAATTGGGTCAAATGGAAGACTTGTTGATACAAGAAGTCAATTGAGATCAAATACAAGTCTTAATGATTCGAGAAGTCGAATCGAGTCAAATAGAAGGTGCTTGTTGATCCGAGAAGCCGTATTGGGTCACATTGTGCATACTTGGTGACTTGATAAAACAAACGGATCAAGTTATGGATACTTGTTGATCCGAGAAGCCGATTTGGGTCAAATGGAAGACTTGTTAATCCGAGAAGTCAATTGGGGTCAAATACTAGCCTTAATGATCCGAGAAGTCGAATCGAGTCAAATAGAAGGTGCTTGTGATCCGAGAAGCCGTATTAGATCACCTTGTGCGTATTTGGTGACTTGACAAAACAAACGGATCAAGTTATGGATACTTGTTGATCCGAGAAGCCGAATTGTGTTAAATGAAGTACTTGTTGATCCGAGAAGTCAATTGAGATCAAATACAAGCCTTAATGATTCGAGAACTCGAATCGAGTCAAATAGAAGGTGCTTGTTGATCCGAGAAGCCGTATTGGGTCACATTGTGCGTATTTGGTAACTTTATAAAATAAACGGATCAAGTTATGGATACTTGTTGATCCGAGAAGCCGAATTGGGTCAAATGGAAGACTTGTTGATCCTAGAAGTCAATTGAGATCAAATACAAGCCTTAATGATTCGAGAAGTCGAATCGAGTCAAATAGAAGGTGCTTGTTGATCCGAGAAGCCGTATTGGGTCACATTGTGCATACTTGGTGACTAGATAAAACAAACGGATCAAGTTATGGATACTTGTTGATCCTAGAAGCCGATTTGGGTCAAATGGAAGACTTGTTAATCCGAGAAGTCAATTGGGGTCAAATACAAGCCTTAATGATCCGAGAAGTCGAATCGAGTCAAATAGAAGGTTCTTGTTGATCCGAGAAGCCGTATTAGGTCACATTGTGCGTATTTGGTGACTTGATAAAACAAACGGATCAAGTTATGGATACTTGTCGATCCGAGAAGCCGAATTGTGTTAAATGAAAGACTTGTTGATCCGAGAAGTCAATTGAGACCAAATACGAGCCTTAATGATTCGAGAACTCGAATCGAGTCAAATAGAAGGTGCTTGTTGATCCGAGAAGCCGTATTGGGTCACATTGTGCTTATTTGGTAACTTGATAAAACAAACGGATCAAGTTATGGATACTTGTTGATCCGAGAAACCGAATTGGGTCAAATGGATGACTTATTGATCCGAGAAGTCAATTGAGATCAAATACAAGCCTTAATGATTCAAGAAGTCGAATCGAGTCAAATAGAAGGTGCTTGTTGATCCGAGAAGTCGTATTGGGTCACATTGTGCGTACTTGGTGACTTGATAAAACAAACGGATCAAGTTATCGATACTTGTTGATCCGAGAAGCCGAATTGGGACAAATGGAAGACTTGTTAATCCGAGATGTCAATTGGGGTTAAATACAAGCCTTAATGATCCGAGAAGTCGAATCGAGTCAAATAGAAGGTGCTTGTTGATCCAAAAAGCCGTATTAGTTCACATTGTGCGTCTTTGGTGACTTGATAAAACAAACGGATCAAGTTATGGATACTTGTTGATCCAAGAAGCCGAATTGTGTTAAATGAAAGACTTGTTGATCCGAGAAGTCAATTGAGATCAAATACAAGCCTTAATGATTCGAGGAGCTAAATCGAGTCAAATAGAAGGTGCTTCTTGATCCGAGAAGCCGTATTGGGTCACATTGTGCGTACTTGGTGACTTGATAAAACAAACGGATCAAGTTAAGGATACTTGTTGATCCGAGAAGCCGAATTGGGTCAAATGGACGACTTGTTAATCCGAGAAGTCAATTGGGGTCAAATACAAGCCTTAATGATCCGAGAAGTCGAATCGAGTCAAATAGAAGGTGCTTGTTGATCCGAGAAGTCGTATTGGGTCACATTGTGCGTACTTGGTGACTTGATAAAACAAACGGATCAAGTTATCGATACTTGTTGATCCGAGAAGCCGAATTGGGTCAAATGGAAGACTTGTTAATCCGAGAAGTCAATTGGGGTTAAATACAAGCCTTAATGATCAGAGAAGTCGAATCGAGTCAAATAGAAGGTGCTTGTTGATCCGAAAAGCCGTATTAGGTCACATTGTGCGTATTTGGTGACTTGATAAAACAAACGGATCAAGTTATGGATACTTATTGATCCGAGAAGCCGAATTGGGTAAAATGGAAGACTTGTCGATGCAAGAAGTCAATTGAGATCAAATACAAGTCTTAATGATTCGAGAAGTCGAATCGAGTCAAATAGAAGGTGCTTGTTGATCCGAGAAGCCGTATTGGGTCACATTGTGCATACCTGGTGACTTGATAAGACAAACGGATCAAGTTATGGATACTTGTTGATCCGAGAAGCCGATTTGGGTCAAATGGAAGACTTGTTAATCCGAGAAGTCAATTGGGGTCAAATACTAGCCTTAATGATCCGAGAAGTCGAATCGAGTCAAATAGAAAGTGCTTGTGATCCGAGAAGCCGTATTAGATCACCTTGTGCGTATTTGGTGACTTGACAAAACAAACGGATCAAGTTATGGATACTTGTTGATCCGAGAAGCCGAATTGTGTTAAATGAAGTACTTGTTGATCCGAGAAGTCAATTGAGATCAAATACAAGCCTTAATGATTCGAGAACTTGAATCGAGTCAAATAGAAGGTGCTTGTTGATCCGAGAAGCCGTATTGGGTCACATTGTGCGTATTTGGTAACTTTATAAATAAACGGATCAAGTTATGGATACTTGTTGATCCGAGAAACCGAATTGGGTCAAATGGATGACTTATTGATCCGAGAAGTCAATTGAGATCAAATACAAGCCTTAATGATTCAAGAAGTCGAATCGAGTCAAATAGAAGGTGCTTGTTGATCCGAGAAGTTGTATTGGGTCACATTGTGCGTACTTGGTGACTTGATAAAACAAGCGGATCAAGTTATCGATACTTGTTTATCCTAGAAGCCGAATTGGGTCAAATGGAAGACTTGTTAATCCGCGAAGTCAATTGGGGTCAAATACAAGCCTTAATGATCCGAGAAGTCGAATCGAGTCAAATAGAAGGTGCTTGTTGATCCAAAAAGCCGTATTAGGTCACATTGTGCGTCTTTGGTGACTTGATAAAACAAACGGATCAAGTTATGGATACTTGCTGATCCGAGAAGCCGAATTGTGTTAAATGAAAGACTTGTTGATCCGAGAAGTCAATTGAGATCAAATACAAGCCTGAATGATTCAAGGAGTTAAATCGAGTCAAATAGAAGGTGCTTCTTGATCCGAGAAGCCGTATTGGGTCACATTGTGCGTACTTGGTGACTTGATAAAACAAACGGATCAAGTTATGGATACTTGTTGATCCGAGAAGCCGAATTGGGTCAAATGGAAGACTTGTTAATCCGAGAAGTCAATTGGGGTCAAATACAAGCCTTAATGATCCGAGAAGTCGAATTGAATCAAATAGAAGGTGCTTGTTGATCCGAGAAGTCGTATTGGGTCACATTGTGCGTACTTGGTGACTTGATAAAACAAACGGATCAAGTTATCGATACTTGTTGATCCGAGAAGCCGAATTGGGTCAAATGGAAGACTTGTTAATCCGAGAAGTCAATTGGGGTTAAATACAAGCCTTAATGATCCGAGAAGTCGAATCGAGTCAAATAGAAGGTGCTTGTTGATCCAAAAAGCCGTATTAGGTCACATTGTGCGTCTTTGGTGACTTGATAAAACAAACGGATCAAGTTATGGATACTTGTTGATCCGAGAAGCCGAATTGTGTGAAATGAAAGACTTGTTGATCCGAGAAGTCAATTAAGATCAAATACAAGCCTTAATGATTCGAGTAGTTAAATCGAGTCAAATAGAAAGTGCTTCTTGATCCGAGAAGCCGTATTGGGTCACATTGTGCGTGCTTGGGGACTTGATAAAACAAACGGATCAAGTTATGGATACTTGTTGATCCGAGAAGCCGAATTGGGTCAAATGGAAGACTTTTTAATCCGAGAAGTCAATTGGGGTCAAATACAAGCCTTAATGATCCGAGAAGTCGAATCGAGTCAAATAGAAGGTGCTTGTTGATCCGAGAAGCCGTATTGGGTCACATTGTGCGTACTTGGTGACTTGATAAAACAAACGGATCAAGTAATGGATACTTGTTGATCCGAGAAGTCGAATTGGGTCAAATGGAAGACTTATTTATCCGAGAAGTCAACTGGGGTCAAATACAAGCCTTAATGATTTGAGAAGTCGAATCGAGTCAAATAGTTGGTGCTTGTTGATCCAAGAAGCCGTATTGGGTCACATTGTGCATACTTGGTGACTTGATAAAGAAAACGGATCAAGTTATGGATACTTGTTGATCCGAGAAGCCGAATTGGCTCAAATGGAAGACTTGTTGATCCGAGAAGTTAATTGGGGTCAAATACAAGCCTTAATGATTTATAAAGTCGAATCGAGTAAAATACTTGGTGCTTATTGATCCGAGAAGTCGTATTGGGTCACATTGTGCGTACTTAGTGACTTGATAAAACAAACGGATCACGTTATGGATACTTGTTGACCCGAGAAGCCGAATTGGGTCAAATGGAAGACTTGTTGATCCGAGAAGTCAATTGAGATCAAATACAAGCCTTAATGATTCGAGAAGTCCAATCGAGTCAAATAGAAGGTGCTTGTTGATCCGAGAAGCTGTATTGGGTCACATTGTGCGTACTTGGTGACTTGATAAAACAAACGGATCAAGTTATGGATACTTGTTGATCCGAGAGCCCGAATTGGGTCAAATGGAAGACTTGTTAATCCGAGAAGTCAATTGGGGTCAAATACAAGCATTAATGATCCGAGAAGTCGAATCGAGTTAAATATAAGGTGCTTGTTGATCCGAGAAGCCGTATTAGGTCACATTTTGCGTATTTGGTGACTTGATAAAATAAACGGATCAATTAATGGATACTTGTTGATCTGAGAAGCCGAATTGTGTTAAATGAAAGACTTGTTGATCCTAAAAGTCAATTGAGATCAAATACAAGCCTTTAATGATTCGAGAACTAGAATCGAGTCAAATAGAAGGTGCTTGTTGATCCGAGAAGCCGTATTGGGTAACATTGTGCGTATTTGGTGACTTGATAAGACAAACGGATAAAGTTATGGATACTTGTTGATCCGAGAAACCGAATTGGGTACAATGGATGACTTATTGATCCGAGAAGTCAATTGAGATCAAATACAAGCCTTAATGATTCAAGAAGTCGAATCGAGTCAAATAGAAGGTGCTTGTTGATCCGAGAAGTCGTATTGGGTCACATTGTGCGTACTTGGTGACTTGATAAAACAAGCGGATCAAGTTATCGATACTTGTTTATCCTAGAAGCTGAATTGGGTCAAATGGAAGACTTGTTAATCCGAGAAGTCAATTGGGGTTAAATACAAGCCTTAATGATCCGAGAAGTCGAATCGAGTCAAATAGAAGGTGCTTGTTGATCCAAAAAGCCGTATTAGGTCACATTGTGCGTCTTTGGTGACTTGATAAAACAAACGGATCAAGTTATGGATACTTGTTGATCCGAGAAGCCGAATTGTGTTAAATGAAAGACTTGTTGATCCGAGAAGTCAATTGAGATCAAATACAAGCCTTAATGATTCGAGGAGTTAAATCGAGTCAAATAGAAGGTGCTTCTTGATCCCAGAAGCCGTATTGGGTCACATTGTGCGTACTTGGTGACTTGATAAAACAAACGGATCAAGTTATGGATACTTGTTGATCCGAGAAGCCGAATTGAGTCAAATGGAAGACTTGTTAATCCGAGAAGTCAATTGGGGTCAAATACAAGCCTTAATGATCCGAGAAGTCGAATTGAGTCAAATAGAAGGTGCTTGTTGATCCGAGAAGTCGTATTGGGTCACATTGTGCGTACTTGGTGACTTGATAAAACAAACGGATCAAGTTATCGATACTTGTTGATCCGAGAAGCCGAATTGGGTCAAATGGAAGACTTGTTAATCCGAGAAGTCAATTGGGGTTAAATACAAGCCTTAATGATCCGAGAAGTCGAATCGAGTCAAATAGAAGGTGCTTGTTGATCCAAAAAGCCGTATTAGGTCACATTGTGCGTCTTTGGTGACTTGATAAAACAAACGGATCAAGTTATGGATACTTGTTGATCCGAGAACCCGAATTGTGTGAAATGAAAGACTTGTTGATCCGAGAAGTCAATTAAGATCAAATACAAGCCTTAATGATTCGAGGAGTTAAATCGAGTCAAATAGAAAGTGCTTCTTGATCCGAGAAGCCGTATTGGGTCACATTGTGCGTACTTGGTGACTTGATAAAACAAACGGATCAAGTTATGGATACTTGTTGATCCGAGAAGCCGAATTGGGTCAAATGGAAGACTTTTTAATCCGAGAAGTCAATTGGGGTCAAATACAAGCCTTAATGATCCGAGAAGTCGAATCGAGTCAAATAGAAGGTGCTTGTTGATCCGAGAAGCCGTATTGGGTCACATTGTGCGTACTTGGTGACTTGATAAAACAAACGGATCAAGTAATGGATACTTGTTGATCCGAGAAGTCGAATTGGGTCAAATGGAAGACTTATTTATCCGAGAAGTCAACTGGGGTCAAATACAAGCCTTAATGATTTGAGAAGTCGAATCGAGTCAAATAGTTGGTGCTTGTTGATCCAAGAAGCCGTATTGGGTCACATTGTGCATACTTGGTGACTTGATAAAGAAAACGGATCAAGTTATGGATACTTGTTGATCCGAGAAGCCGAATTGGCTCAAATGGAAGACTTGTTGATCCGAGAAGTTAATTGAGGTCAAATACAAGCCTTAATGATTTATAAAGTCGAATCGAGTAAAATACTTGGTGCTTATTGATCCGAGAAGTCGTATTGGGTCACATTGTGCGTACTTAGTGACTTGATAAATCAAACGGATCACGTTATGGATACTTGTTGACCCGAGAAGCCGAATTGGGTCAAATGGAAGACTTGTTGATCCGAGAAGTCAATTGAGATCAAATACAAGCCTTAATGATTCGAGAAGTCGAATCGAGTCAAATAGAAGGTGCTTGTTGTTCCGAGAAGCCGTATTGGGTCACATTGTGCGTACTTGGTGACTTGATAAAATAAACGGATCAAGTTATGGATACTTGTTGATCCGAGAAGCCGAATTGGGTCAAATGGAAGACTTGTTAATCCGAGAAGTCAATTGGGGTCAAATACAAGCATTAATGATCCGAGAAGTCGAATCGAGTTAAATATAAGGTGCTTGTTGATCCGAGAAGCCGTATTAGGTCACATTTTGCGTATTTGGTGACTTGATAAAACAAACGGATCAAGTAATGGATACTTGTTGATCCGAGAAGCCGAATTGTGTTAAATGAAAGACTTGATGATCCGAGAAGTCAATTGAGATCAAATACAAGCCTTTAATGATTCGAGAACTAGAATCGAGTCAAATAGAAGGTGCTTGTTGATCCGAGAAGCCGTATTGGGTAACATTGTGCGTATTTGGTGACTTGATAAGACAAACGGATAAAGTTATGGATACTTGTTGATCCGAGAAACCGAATTGGGTACAATGGATGACTAATTGATCCGAGAAGTCAATTGAGATCAAATACAAGCCTTAATGATTCAAGAAGTCGAATCGAGTCAAATAGAAGGTGCTTGTTGATCCGAGAAGTCGTATTGGGTCACATTGTGCGTACTTGGTGACTTGATAAAACAAGCGGATCAAGTTATCGATACTTGTTTATCCTAGAAGCCGAATTGGGTCAAATGGAAGACTTGTTAATCCGAGAAGTCAATTGGGGTTAAATACAAGCCTTAATGATCCGAGAAGTCGAATCGAGTCAAATAGAAGGTGCTTGTTGATCCAAAAAGCCGTATTAGGTCACATTGTGCGTCTTTGGTGACTTGATAAAACAAACGGATCAAGTTATGGATACTTGTTGATCCGAGAAGCCGAATTGTGTTAAATGAAAGACTTGTTGATCCGAGAAGTCAATTGAGATCAAATACAAGCCTTAATGATTCGAGGAGTTAAATCGAGTCAAATAGAAAGTGCTTCTTGATCCGAGAAGCCGTATTGGGTCACATTGTGCGTACTTGGTGACTTGATAAAACAAACGGATCAAGTTATGGATACTTGTTGATCCGAGAAGCCGAATTGGGTCAAATGGAAGACTTTTTAATCCGAGAAGTCAATTGGGGTCAAATACAAGCCTTAATGATCCGAGAAGTCGAATCGAGTCAAATAGAAGGTGCTTGTTGATCCGAGAAGCCGTATTGGGTCACATTGTGCGTACTTGGTGACTTGATAAAACAAACGGATCAAGTAATGGATACTTGTTGATCCGAGAAGTCGAATTGGGTCAAATGGAAGACTTATTTATCCGAGAAGTCAACTGGGGTCAAATACAAGCCTTAATGATTTGAGAAGTCGAATCGAGTCAAATAGTTGGTGCTTGTTGATCCAAGAAGCCGTATTGGGTCACATTGTGCATACTTGGTGACTTGATAAAGAAAACGGATCAAGTTATGGATACTTGTTGATCCGAGAAGCCGAATTGGCTCAAATGGAAGACTTGTTGATCCGAGAAGTTAATTGAGGTCAAATACAAGCCTTAATGATTTATAAAGTCGAATCGAGTAAAATACTTGGTGCTTATTGATCCGAGAAGTCGTATTGGGTCACATTGTGCGTACTTAGTGACTTGATAAATCAAACGGATCACGTTATGGATACTTGTTGACCCGAGAAGCCGAATTGGGTCAAATGGAAGACTTGTTGATCCGAGAAGTCAATTGAGATCAAATACAAGCCTTAATGATTCGAGAAGTCGAATCGAGTCAAATAGAAGGTGCTTGTTGTTCCGAGAAGCCGTATTGGGTCACATTGTGCGTACTTGGTGACTTGATAAAACAAACGGATCAAGTTATGGATACTTGTTGATCCGAGAAGCCGAATTGGGTCAAATGGAAGACTTGTTAATCCGAGAAGTCAATTGGGGTCAAATACAAGCATTAATGATCCGAGAAGTCGAATCGAGTTAAATATAAGGTGCTTGTTGATCCGAGAAGCCGTATTAGGTCACATTTTGCGTATTTGGTGACTTGATAAAACAAACGGATCAAGTAATGGATACTTGTTGATCCGAGAAGCCGAATTGTGTTAAATGAAAGACTTGATGATCCGAGAAGTCAATTGAGATCAAATACAAGCCTTTAATGATTCGAGAACTAGAATCGAGTCAAATAGAAGGTGCTTGTTGATCCGAGAAGCCGTATTGGGTAACATTGTGCGTATTTGGTGACTTGATAAGACAAACGGATAAAGTTATGGATACTTGTTGATCCGAGAAACCGAATTGGGTACAATGGATGACTAATTGATCCGAGAAGTCAATTGAGATCAAATACAAGCCTTAATGATTCAAGAAGTCGAATCGAGTCAAATAGAAGGTGCTTGTTGATCCGAGAAGTCGTATTGGGTCACATTGTGCGTACTTGGTGACTTGATAAAACAAGCGGATCAAGTTATCGATACTTGTTTATCCTAGAAGCCGAATTGGGTCAAATGGAAGACTTGTTAATCCGAGAAGTCAATTGGGGTTAAATACAAGCCTTAATGATCCGAGAAGTCGAATCGAGTCAAATAGAAGGTGCTTGTTGATCCAAAAAGCCGTATTAGGTCACATTGTGCGTCTTTGGTGACTTGATAAAACAAACGGATCAAGTTATGGATACTTGTTGATCCGAGAAGCCGAATTGTGTTAAATGAAAGACTTGTTGATCCGAGAAGTCAATTGAGATCAAATACAAGCCTTAATGATTCGAGGAGTTAAATCGAGTCAAATAGAAGGTGCTTCTTGATCCGAGAAGCCGTATTGGGTCACATTGTGCGTACTTGGTGACTTGATAAAACAAACGGATCATGTTATGGATACTTGTTGATCCGAGAAGCCGAATTGGGTCAAATGGAAGACTTGTTAATCCGAGAAGTCAATTGGGGTCAAATACAAGCCTTAATGATCCGAGAAGTCGAATTGAGTCAAATAGAAGGTGCTTGTTGATCCGAGAAGTCGTATTGGGTCACATTGTGCGTACTTGGTGACTTGATAAAACAAACGGATCAAGTTATCGATACTTGTTGATCCGAGAAGCCGAATTGGGTCAAATGGAAGACTTGTTAATCCGAGAAGTCAATTGGGGTTAAATACAAGCCTTAATGATCCGAGAAGTCGAATCGAGTCAAATAGAAGGTGCTTGTTGATCCAAAAAGCCGTATTAGGTCACATTGTGCGTCTTTGGTGACTTGATAAAACAAACGGATCAAGTTATGGATACTTGTTGATCCGAGAAGCCGAATTGTGTGAAATGAAAGACTTGTTGATCCGAGAAGTCAATTAAGATCAAATACAAGCCTTAATGATTCGAGTAGTTAAATCGAGTCAAATAGAAAGTGCTTCTTGATCCGAGAAGCCGTATTAGGTCACATTGTGCGTGCTTGGGGACTTGATAAAACAAACGGATCAAGTTATGGATACTTGTTGATCCGAGAAGCCGAATTGGGTCAAATGGAAGACTTTTTAATCCGAGAAGTCAATTGGGGTCAAATACAAGCCTTAATGATCCGAGAAGTCGAATCGAGTCAAATAGAAGGTGCTTGTTGATCCGAGAAGCCGTATTGGGTCACATTGTGCGTACTTGGTGACTTGATAAAACAAACGGATCAAGTAATGGATACTTGTTGATCCGAGAAGTCGAATTGGGTCAAATGGAAGACTTATTTATCCGAGAAGTCAACTGGGGTCAAATACAAGCCTTAATGATTTGAGAAGTCGAATCGAGTCAAATAGTTGGTGCTTGTTGATCCAAGAAGCCGTATTGGGTCACATTGTGCATACTTGGTGACTTGATAAAGAAAACGGATCAAGTTATGGATACTTGTTGATCCGAGAAGCCGAATTGGCTCAAATGGAAGACTTGTTGATCCGAGAAGTTAATTGGGGTCAAATACAAGCCTTAATGATTTATAAAGTCGAATCGAGTAAAATACTTGGTGCTTATTGATCCGAGAAGTCGTATTGGGTCACATTGTGCGTACTTAGTGACTTGATAAAACAAACGGATCACGTTATGGATACTTGTTGACCCGAGAAGCCGAATTGGGTCAAATGGAAGACTTGTTGATCCGAGAAGTCAATTGAGATCAAATACAAGCCTTAATGATTCGAGAAGTCGAATCGAGTCAAATAGAAGGTGCTTGTTGATCCGAGAAGCTGTATTGGGTCACATTGTGCGTACTTGGTGACTTGATAAAACAAACGGATCAAGTTATGGATACTTGTTGATCCGAGAGCCCGAATTGGGTCAAATGGAAGACTTGTTAATCCGAGAAGTCAATTGGGGTCAAATACAAGCATTAATGATCCGAGAAGTCGAATCGAGTTAAATATAAGGTGCTTGTTGATCCGAGAAGCCGTATTAGGTCACATTTTGCGTATTTGGTGACTTGATAAAACAAACGGATCAATTAATGGATACTTGTTGATCCGAGAAGCCGAATTGTGTTAAATGAAAGACTTGTTGATCCTAAAAGTCAATTGAGATCAAATACAAGCCTTTAATGATTCGAGAACTAGAATCGAGTCAAATAGAAGGTGCTTGTTGATCCGAGAAGCCGTATTGGGTAACATTCTGCGTATTTGGTGACTTGATAAGACAAACGGATAAAGTTATGGATACTTGTTGATCCGAGAAACCGAATTGGGTACAATGGATGACTTATTGATCCGAGAAGTCAATTGAGATCAAATACAAGCCTTAATGATTCAAGAAGTCGAATCGAGTCAAATAGAAGGTGCTTGTTGATCCGAGAAGTCGTATTGGGTCACATTGTGCGTACTTGGTGACTTGATAAAACAAGCGGATCAAGTTATCGATACTTGTTTATCCTAGAAGCTGAATTGGGTCAAATGGAAGACTTGTTAATCCGAGAAGTCAATTGGGGTTAAATACAAGCCTTAATGATCCGAGAAGTCGAATCGAGTCAAATAGAAGGTGCTTGTTGATCCAAAAAGCCGTATTAGGTCACATTGTGCGTCTTTGGTGACTTGATAAAACAAACGGATCAAGTCATGGATACTTGTTGATCCGAGAAGCCGAATTGTGTTAAATGAAAGACTTGTTGATCCGAGAAGTCAATTGAGATCAAATACAAGCCTTAATGATTCGAGGAGTTAAATCGAGTCAAATAGAAGGTGCTTCTTGATCCCAGAAGCCGTATTGGGTCACATTGTGCGTACTTGGTGACTTGATAAAACAAACGGATCAAGTTATGGATACTTGTTGATCCGAGAAGTCGAATTGGGTCAAATGGAAGACTTGTTAATCCGAGAAGTCAATTGGGGTCAAATACAAGCCTTAATGATCCGAGAAGTCGAATTGAGTCAAATAGAAGGTGCTTGTTGATCCGAGAAGTCGTATTGGGTCACATTGTGCGTACTTGGTGACTTGATAAAACAAACGGATCAAGTTATCGATACTTGTTGATCCGAGAAGCCGAATTGGGTCAAATGGAAGACTTGTTAATCCGAGAAGTCAATTGGGGTTAAATACAAGCCTTAATGATCCGAGAAGTCGAATCGAGTCAAATAGAAGGTGCTTGTTGATCCAAAAAGCCGTATTAGGTCACATTGTGCGTCTTTGGTGACTTGATAAAACAAACGGATCAAGTTATGGATACTTGTTGATCCGAGAAGCCGAATTGTGTGAAATGAAAGACTTGTTGATCCGAGAAGTCAATTAAGATCAAATACAAGCCTTAATGATTCGAGGAGTTAAATCGAGTCAAATAGAAAGTGCTTCTTGATCCGAGAAGCCGTATTGGGTCACATTGTGCGTACTTGGTGACTTGATAAAACAAACGGATCAAGTAATGGATACTTGTTGATCCGAGAAGTCGAATTGGGTCAAATGGAAGACTTATTTATCCGAGAAGTCAACTGGGGTCAAATACAAGCCTTAATGATTTGAGAAGTCGAATCGAGTCAAATAGTTGGTGCTTGTTGATCCAAGAAGCCGTATTGGGTCACATTGTGCATACTTGTTTAAAGTTCGATTTTTTTCAGAGGACAATATGCTTTTTTCTTTCCATAGTAAATACACTTGGTGACTTGATAAAGAAAACGGATCAAGTTATGGATACTTGTTGATCCGAGAAGCCGAATTGGCTCAAATGGAAGACTTGTTGATCCGAGAAGTTAATTGGGGTCAAATACAAGCCTTAATGATTTATAAAGTCGAATCGAGTAAAATACTTGGTGCTTATTGATCCGAGAAGTCGTATTGGGTCACATTGTGCGTACTTAGTGACTTGATAAATCAAACGGATCACGTTATGGATACTTGTTGACCCGAGAAGCCGAATTGGGTCAAATGGAAGACTTGTTTATCCGAGAAGTCAATTGAGATCAAATACAAGCCTTAATGATTCGAGAAGTCGAATCGAGTCAAATAGAAGGTGCTTGTTGTTCCGAGAAGCCGTATTGGGTCACATTGTGCGTACTTGGTGACTTGATAAAACAAACGGATCAAGTTATGGATACTTGTTGATCCGAGAAGCCGAATTGGGTCAAATGGAAGACTTGTTAATCCGAGAAGTCAATTGGGGTCAAATACAAGCATTAATGATCCGAGAAGTCGAATCGAGTTAAATATAAGGTGCTTGTTGATCCGAGAAGCCGTATTAGGTCACATTTTGCGTATTTGGTGACTTGATAAAACAAACGGATCAAGTAATGGATACTTGTTGATCCGAGAAGCCGAATTGTGTTAAATGAAAGACTTGATGATCCGAGAAGTCAATTGAGATCAAATACAAGCCTTTAATGATTCGAGAACTAGAATCGAGTCAAATAGAAGGTGCTTGTTGATCCGAGAAGCCGTATTGGGTAACATTGTGCGTATTTGGTGACTTGATAAGACAAACGGATAAAGTTATGGATACTTGTTGATCCGAGAAACCGAATTGGGTACAATGGATGACTAATTGATCCGAGAAGTCAATTGAGATCAAATACAAGCCTTAATGATTCAAGAAGTCGAATCGAGTCAAATAGAAGGTGCTTGTTGATCCGAGAAGTCGTATTGGGTCACATTGTGCGTACTTGGTGACTTGATAAAACAAGCGGATCAAGTTATCGATACTTGTTTATCCTAGAAGCCGAATTGGGTCAAATGGAAGACTTGTTAATCCGAGAAGTCAATTGGGGTTAAATACAAGCCTTAATGATCCGAGAAGTCGAATCGAGTCAAATAGAAGGTGCTTGTTGATCCAAAAAGCCGTATTAGGTCACATTGTGCGTCTTTGGTGACTTGATAAAACAAACGGATCAAGTCATGGATACTTGTTGATCCGAGAAGCCGAATTGTGTTAAATGAAAGACTTGTTGATCCGAGAAGTCAATTGAGATCAAATACAAGCCTTAATGATTCGAGGAGTTAAATCGAGTCAAATAGAAGGTGCTTCTTGATCCGAGAAGCCGTATTGGGTCACATTGTGCGTACTTGGTGACTTGATAAAACAAACGGATCATGTTATGGATACTTGTTGATCCGAGAAGCCGAATTGGGTTAAATGGAAGACTTGTTAATCCGAGAAGTCAATTGGGGTCAAATACAAGCCTTAATGATCCGAGAAGTCGAATTGAGTCAAATAGAAGGTGCTTGTTGATCCGAGAAGTCGTATTGGGTCACATTGTGCGTACTTGGTGACTTGATAAAACAAACGGATCAAGTTATCGATACTTGTTGATCCGAGAAGCCGAATTGGGTCAAATGGAAGACTTGTTAATCCGAGAAGTCAATTGGGGTTAAATACAAGCCTTAATGATCCGAGAAGTCGAATCGAGTCAAATAGAAGGTGCTTGTTGATCCAAAAAGCCGTATTAGGTCACATTGTGCGTCTTTGGTGACTTGATAAAACAAACGGATCAAGTTATGGATACTTGTTGATCCGAGAAGCCGAATTGTGTGAAATGAAAGACTTGTTGATCCGAGAAGTCAATTAAGATCAAATACAAGCCTTAATGATTCGAGGAGTTAAATCGAGTCAAATAGAAAGTGCTTCTTGATCCGAGAAGCCGTATTGGGTCACATTGTGCGTACTTGGTGACTTGATAAAACAAACGGATCAAGTTATGGATACTTGTTGATCCGAGAAGCCGAATTGGGTCAAATGGAAGACTTTTTAATCCGAGAAGTCAATTGGGGTCAAATACAAGCCTTAATGATCCGAGAAGTCGAATCGAGTCAAATAGAAGGTGCTTGTTGATCCGAGAAGCCGTATTGGGTCACATTGTGCGTACTTGGTAACTTGATAAAACAAACGGATCAAGTAATGGATACTTGTTGATCCGAGAAGTCGAATTGGGTCAAATGGAAGACTTATTTATCCGAGAAGTCAACTGGGGTCAAATACAAGCCTTAATGATTTGAGAAGTCGAATCGAGTCAAATAGTTGGTGCTTGTTGATCCAAGAAGCCGTATTGGGTCACATTGTGCATACTTGGTGACTTGATAAAGAAAACGGATCAAGTTATGGATACTTGTTGATCCGAGAAGCCGAATTGGCTCAAATGGAAGACTTGTTGATCCGAGAAGTTAATTGGGGTCAAATACAAGCCTTAATGATTTATAAAGTCGAATCGAGTAAAATACTTGGTGCTTATTGATCCGAGAAGTCGTATTGGGTCACATTGTGCGTACTTAGTGACTTGATAAATCAAACGGATCACGTTATGGATACTTGTTGACCCGAGAAGCCGAATTGGGTCAAATGGAAGACTTGTTTATCCGAGAAGTCAATTGAGATCAAATACAAGCCTTAATGATTCGAGAAGTCGAATCGAGTCAAATAGAAGGTGCTTGTTGTTCCGAGAAGCCGTATTGGGTCACATTGTGCGTACTTGGTGACTTGATAAAACAAACGGATCAAGTTATGGATACTTGTTGATCCGAGAAGCCGAATTGGGTCAAATGGAAGACTTGTTAATCCGAGAAGTCAATTGGGGTCAAATACAAGCATTAATGATCCGAGAAGTCGAATCGAGTTAAATATAAGGTGCTTGTTGATCCGAGAAGCCGTATTAGGTCACATTTTGCGTATTTGGTGACTTGATAAAACAAACGGATCAAGTAATGGATACTTGTTGATCCGAGAAGCCGAATTGTGTTAAATGAAAGACTTGATGATCCGAGAAGTCAATTGAGATCAAATACAAGCCTTTAATGATTCGAGAACTAGAATCGAGTCAAATAGAAGGTGCTTGTTGATCCGAGAAGCCGTATTGGGTAACATTGTGCGTATTTGGTGACTTGATAAGACAAACGGATAAAGTTATGGATACTTGTTGATCCGAGAAACCGAATTGGGTACAATGGATGACTAATTGATCCGAGAAGTCAATTGAGATCAAATACAAGCCTTAATGATTCAAGAAGTCGAATCGAGTCAAATAGAAGGTGCTTGTTGATCCGAGAAGTCGTATTGGGTCACATTGTGCGTACTTGGTGACTTGATAAAACAAGCGGATCAAGTTATCGATACTTGTTTATCCTAGAAGCCGAATTGGGTCAAATGGAAGACTTGTTAATCCGAGAAGTCAATTGGGGTTAAATACAAGCCTTAATGATCCGAGAAGTCGAATCGAGTCAAATAGAAGGTGCTTGTTGATCCAAAAAGCCGTATTAGGTCACATTGTGCGTCTTTGGTGACTTGATAAAACAAACGGATCAAGTCATGGATACTTGTTGATCCGAGAAGCCGAATTGTGTTAAATGAAAGACTTGTTGATCCGAGAAGTCAATTGAGATCAAATACAAGCCTTAATGATTCGAGGAGTTAAATCGAGTCAAATAGAAGGTGCTTCTTGATCCGAGAAGCCGTATTGGGTCACATTGTGCGTACTTGGTGACTTGATAAAACAAACGGATCATGTTATGGATACTTGTTGATCCGAGAAGCCGAATTGGGTCAAATGGAAGACTTGTTAATCCGAGAAGTCAATTGGGGTCAAATACAAGCCTTAATGATCCGAGAAGTCGAATTGAGTCAAATAGAAGGTGCTTGTTGATCCGAGAAGTCGTATTGGGTCACATTGTGCGTACTTGGTGACTTGATAAAACAAACGGATCAAGTTATCGATACTTGTTGATCCGAGAAGCCGAATTGGGTCAAATGGAAGACTTGTTAATCCGAGAAGTCAATTGGGGTTAAATACAAGCCTTAATGATCCGAGAAGTCGAATCGAGTCAAATAGAAGGTGCTTGTTGATCCAAAAAGCCGTATTAGGTCACATTGTGCGTCTTTGGTGACTTGATAAAACAAACGGATCAAGTTATGGATACTTGTTGATCCGAGAAGCCGAATTGTGTGAAATGAAAGACTTGTTGATCCGAGAAGTCAATTAAGATCAAATACAAGCCTTAATGATTCGAGGAGTTAAATCGAGTCAAATAGAAAGTGCTTCTTGATCCGAGAAGCCGTATTGGGTCACATTGTGCGTACTTGGTGACTTGATAAAACAAACGGATCAAGTTATGGATACTTGTTGATCCGAGAAGCCGAATTGGGTCAAATGGAAGACTTTTTAATCCGAGAAGTCAATTGGGGTCAAATACAAGCCTTAATGATCCGAGAAGTCGAATCGAGTCAAATAGAAGGTGCTTGTTGATCCGAGAAGCCGTATTGGGTCACATTGTGCGTACTTGGTAACTTGATAAAACAAACGGATCAAGTAATGGATACTTGTTGATCCGAGAAGTCGAATTGGGTCAAATGGAAGACTTATTTATCCGAGAAGTCAACTGGGGTCAAATACAAGCCTTAATGATTTGAGAAGTCGAATCGAGTCAAATAGTTGGTGCTTGTTGATCCAAGAAGCCGTATTGGGTCACATTGTGCATACTTGGTGACTTGATAAAGAAAACGGATCAAGTTATGGATACTTGTTGATCCGAGAAGCCGAATTGGCTCAAATGGAAGACTTGTTGATCCGAGAAGTTAATTGGGGTCAAATACAAGCCTTAATGATTTATAAAGTCGCATCGAGTAAAATACTTGGTGCTTATTGATCCGAGAAGTCGTATTGGGTCACATTGTGCGTACTTAGTGACTTGATAAAACAAACGGATCACGTTATGGATACTTGTTGACCCGAGAAGCCGAATTGGGTCAAATGAAAGACTTGTTGATCCGAGAAGTCAATTGAGATCAAATACAAGCCTTAATGATTCGAGAAGTCGAATCGAGTCAAATAGAAGGTGCTTGTTGTTCTGAGAAGCCGTATTGGGTCACATTGTGCGTACTTGGTGACTTGATAAAACAAACGGATCAAGTTATGGATACTTGTTGATCCGAGAAGCCGAATTGGGTCAAATGGAAGACTTGTTAATCCGAGAAGTCAATTGGGGTCAAATACAAGCATAAATGATCCGAGAAGTCGAATCGAGTTAAATATAAGGTGCTTGTTGATCCGAGAAGCCGTATTAGGTCACATTTTGCGTATTTGGTGACTTGATAAAACAAACGGATCAAGTAATGGATACTTGTTCATCCGAGAAGCCGAATTGTGTTAAATGAAAGACTTGATGATCCGAGAAGTCAATTGAGATCAAATACAAGCCTTTAATGATTCGAGAACTAGAATCGAGTCAAATAGAAGGTGCTTGTTGATCCGAGAAGCCGTATTGGGTAACATTGTGCGTATTTGGTGACTTGATAAGACAAACGGATAAAGTTATGGATACTTGTTGATCCGAGAAACCGAATTGGGTACAATGGATGACTTATTGATCCGAGAAGTCAATTGAGATCAAATACAAGCCTTAATGATTCAAGAAGTCGAATCGAGTCAAATAGAAGGTGCTTGTTGATCCGAGAAGTCGTATTGGGTCACATTGTGCGTACTTGGTGACTTGATAAAACAAGCGGATCAAGTTATCGATACTTGTTTATCCTAGAAGCCGAATTGGGTCAAATGGAAGACTTGTTAATCCGAGAAGTCAATTGGGGTTAAATACAAGCCTTAATGATCCGAGAAGTCGAATCGAGTCAAATAGAAGGTGCTTGTTGATCCAAAAAGCCGTATTAGGTCACATTGTGCGTCTTTGGTGACTTGATAAAACAAACGGATCAAGTTATGGATACTTGTTGATCCGAGAAGCCGAATTGTGTTAAATGAAAGACTTGTTGATCCGAGACGTCAATTGAGATCAAATACAAGCCTTAATGATTCGAGGAGTTAAATCGAGTCAAATAGAAGGTGCTTCTTGATCCGAGAAGCCGTATTGGGTCACATTGTGCGTACTTGGTGACTTGATAAAACAAACGGATCAAGTTATGGATACTTGTTGATCTGAGAAGCCGAATTGGGTCAAATGGAAGACTTGTTAATCCGAGAAGTCAATTGGGGTCAAATACAAGCCTTAATGATCCGAGAAGTCGAATCGACTCAAATAGAAGGTGCTTGTTGATAGAGAAGCCGTAGTGGGTCACATTGTGCGTACTTGGTGACTTGATAAAACAAACGGATCAAGTTATGGATACTTGTTGATCCAAGAAGCCGAATTGGGTCAAATGGAAGACTTATTTATCCGAGAAGTCAACTGGGGTCAAATACAAGCCTTAATGATTTGAGAAGTCGAATCGAGTCAAATAGTTGGTGCTTGTTGATCCAAGAAGCCGTATAGGGTCACATTGTGCATATTTGATGGCTTGATAAAGAAAACGGATCAAGTTATGGATACTTGTTGATCCGAGAAGCCGAATTGGGTCAAATGGAAGCCTTGTTGATCCGAGAAGTTAATTGGGGTCAAATACAAGCCATAATGATTTATAAAGTCGAATCGAGTCAAATACTTGGTGCTTATTGATCCGAGAAGCCGTATTGGGTCACATTGTGCGTACTTAGTGACTTGATAAAATAAACGGATCAAGTTATGGATACTTGTTGATCCGAGAAGCCGAATTGGGTCAAATGGAAGACTTGTTGATCCGAGAAGTCAATTGAGATCAAATACAAGCCTTAATGATTCGAGAAGTCGAATCAAATAGAAGGTGCTTGTTGATCCGAGAAGCCGTATTGGGTCACATTGTGCGTACTTGGTGACTTGATAAAACAAACGGATCAAGTTATTGATACTTGTTGATCCGAGAAGCCGAATTGGGTCAAATGGAAGACTTGTTAATCCGAGGAGTCAATTGGGGTCAAATACAAGCCTTAATGATCCGAGAAGTTGAATCGAGTTAAATAGAAGGTGCTTGTGGATCCGAGAAGCCGTATTAGGTCACATTTTGCGTATTTGGTGACTTGATTAAACAAACGGATCAAGTTATGGATACTTGTTGATCCGAGAAGCCGAATTGTGTTAAATGAAAGACTTGTTGATCCGAGAAGTCAATTGAGATCAAATACAAGCTTTAGTTATTCGAGAAGTCGAATCGAGTCAAATAGAAGGTGCTTGTTGATCCGAGAAGCCGTATTGGGTCACATTGTGCGTACTTGGTGACTTGATAAAAAAAACGGATCAAGTTATGGATACTTGTTGATATGAGAAACCGAATCGGGTCAAATGGAAGACTTATTGATCCGAGAAGTCGAATTGGGTCAAATGGAAAACTTGTCGATCCGAGAAGTCAATTGGGGTCAAATGCAAGCCTTAATGATTTATAAATTCGAATCGAGTCAAATAGTTGGTGCTTTTTGATCCGAGAAGCCGTATTGGGTAACATTGTGCGTAGTTGGTGACTTGATAAAACAAACGGATCAAGTTATGGATACTTGTTGATCCGAGAAGCCGAATTGGGTCAAATGGAAGACTTGTTGATCCAAGAAGTCAATTGAGATCAAATACAAGCCTTAATGATTAGAGAAGTCGAATCGAGTCAAATAGAATGTGCTTGTTGATCCGAGAAGCCGTATTGGGTCACATTGTGCGTACTTGGTGACATGATAAAACAAACGGATCAAGTTATGGATACTTGTTGATCCGATAAGCCGAATTGGGTCAAATGGAAGACTTGTTAATCGGAGAAGTCAATTGGGGTCAAATACAAGCCTTAATGATCCGAGAAGTCGAATAGAGTCAAATAGAAGGTGCTTGTTGATCCGAGAAGCCGTATTAGGTCACATTGTGCGTATATGGTGACTAGATAAAATAAACGGATCAAGTTATGGATACTTGTTGATCCGAGAAACCGAATTGGGTCAAATGGATGACTTATTGATCCGAGAAGTCAATTGAGATCAAATACAAGCCTTAATAATTCAAAAGTCGAATCGAGTCAAATAGAAGGTGCTTGTTGATCCGAGAAGTCGTATTGGGTCACATTGTGCGTACTTGGTGACTTGATAAAACAAACGGATCAAGTTATCGATACTTGTTGATTCGAGAAGTCGAATTGGGTCAAATGGAAGACTTGTTAATCCGAGAAGTCAATTGTGGTTAAATACAAGCCTTAATGATCCGAGAAGTCGAATCGAGTCAAATAGAAGGTGCTTGTTGATCCGAAAAGCCGTATTGGGTCACATTGTGCATACTTGGTGACTAGATAAAACAAACGGATCAAGTTATGGATACTTGTTGATCCGAGAAGCCGATTTGGGTCAAATGGAAGACTTGTTAATCCGAGAAGTCAATTGGGGTCAAATACAAGCCTTAATGATCCGAGAAGTCGAATCGAGTCAAATAGAAGGTGCTTGTTGATCCGAGAAGCCGTATTAGGTCACATTGTGCGTATTTGGTGACTTGATAAAACAAACGGATCAAGTTATGGATACTTGTTGATCCGAGAAGCCGAATTGTGTTAAATGAAAGACTTGTTGATCCGAGAAGTCAATTGAGATCAAATACGAGCCTTAATGGTTCGAGAACTCGGATCGAGTCAAATAGAAGGTGCTTGTTGATCCGAGAAGCCGTATTGGGTCACATTGTGCGTATTTGGTAACTTGATAAAACAAACGGATCAAGTTATGGATACTTGTTGATCCGAGAAACCGAATTGGGTCAAATGGATGACTTATTGATCCGAGAAGTCAATTGAGATCAAATACAAGCCTTAATGATTCAAGAAGTCGAATCAAGTCAAATAGAAGGTGCTTGTTGATCCGAGAAGTCGTATTGGGTCAAATTGTGCGTACTTGGTGACTTGATAAAACAAACGGATCAAGTTATCGATACTTGTTGATCCGAGAAGCCGAATTGAGGCAAATGGAAGACTTGTTAATCTGAGAAGTCAATTGGGGTTAAATACAAGCCTTAATGATCCGAGAAGTCGAATCGAGTCAAATAGAAGGTGCTTGTTGATCCAAAAAGCCGCATTAGGTCACATTGTGCGTCTTTGGTGACTTGATAAAATAAACGGATCAAGTTATGGATACTTGTTGATCCAAGAAGCCGAATTGTGTTAAATGTAAGACTTGTTGATCCGAGAAGTTAATTGAGATCAAATACAAGCCTTAATGATTCAAGGAGTTAAATCGAGTCAAATAGAAGGTGCTTCTTGATCCGAGAACCGTATTGGGTCACATTGTGCGTACTTGGTGACTTGATAAAACAAACGGATCAAGTTATGGATACTTGTTGATCCGAGAAGCCGAATTGGGTCAAATGGAAGACTTGTTAATCCGAGAAGTCAATTGGGGTCAAATACAAGCCTTAATGATCCGAGAAGTCGAATCGAGTCAAATAGAAGGTGCTTGTTGATCCGAGAAGCCGTATTAGGTCACATTGTGCGTACTTGGTGACTTGGTAAAACAAACGGATCAAGTTATCGATACTCGTTGACCCGAGAAGCCGAATTGTGTTAAATAAGAGACTTGTTGATCCGAGAAGTCAATTGGGGTCAAATACAAGCCTTAATGATTCGAGGAGTTAAATCGAGTCAAATAGAAGGTGCTTCTTGATCCGAGAAGCCGTATTGGGTCACATTGTGCGTACTTGGTGACTTGATAAAACAAACGGATCAAGTTATGGATACTTGTTGATCCGAGAAGCCGAATTTGGTCAAATGGAAGACTTGTTAATCCGAGAAGTCAATTGGGGTCAAATACAAGTCTTAATGATCCGAGAAGTCGAATCGAGTCAAATAGAAGGTGCTTGTTGATCCGAGAAGCCGTATTGGGTCACATTGTGCGTACTTGGTGACTTGATAAAACAAACGGATCAAGTTATGGATACTTGTTGATCCGAGAAGCCGAATTGGGTCAAATGGAAGACTTATTTATCCGAGAAGTCAACTGGGGGTCAAATACAAGCCTTAATGGTTTGAGAAGTCGAATCGAGTCAAATAGTTGGTGCTTGTTGATCCAAGAAGTCGTATTGGGTCACATTGTGCATATTTGGTGACTTGATAAAGAAAACGGATCAAGTTATGGATACTTGTTGATCCGAGAAGCCGAATTGGGTCAAATGGAAGACTTGTTGATCCGAGAAGTTAATTGGGGTCAAATACAAGCCTTAATGATTTATAAAGTCGAATCGAGTAAAATACTTGGTGCTTATTGATCCGAGAAGCCGTATTGGGTAACATTGTGCGTACTTAGTGACTTGATAAAACAAACGGATCATGTTATGGATACTTGTTGATCCGAGAAGCCGAATTGGGTCAAATGGAAGACTTGTTGATCCGAGAAGTCAATTGAGATCAAATACAGGCCTCAATGATTCGAGAAGTCGAATCGAGTCAAATAGAAGGTGCTTGTTGATCCGAGAAGCCGTATTGGGTCACATTGTGCGTAGTTGGTGACTTGATAAAACAAACGGATCAAGTTATGGATACTTGTTGATCCGAGAAGCCGAATTGGGTCAAATGGAAGACTTGTTAATCCGAGAAGTCAATTGGGGTCAAATACAAGCCTTAATGATCCGAGAAGTCGAATCGAGTTAAATAGAAGGTGCTTGTTGATCCGAGAAGCCGTATTAGGTCACATTTTGCGTATTTAGTGACTTGATAAAACAAATGGATCAAGTTATGGATACTTGTTGATCCGAGATGCCGAATTGTGTTAAATGAGAGACTTGTTGATCCGAGAAGTCAATTGAGATCAAATACAAGCCTTAATGATTCGAGAACTCGAATCGAGTCAAATAGAAGGTGCTTTTTTATCCGAGAAGCCGTATTAGGTCACATTGTGCGTATTTGGTGACTTGATAAAACGAACGGATCAAGTTATGGATACTTGTTGATCCGAGAAACCGAATTGGGTCAAATGGATGACTTATTGATCCGAGAAGTCAATTGAGATCAAATACAAGCCTTAATAATTCAAAAGTCGAATCGAGTCAAATAGAAGGTGCTTGTTGATCCGAGAAGTCGTATTGGGTCACATTGTGCGTACTTGGTGACTTGATAAAACAAACGGATTAAGTTATCGATACTTGCTGTTCCGAGAAGCCGAATTGGGTCAAATGGAAGACTTGTTAATCCGAGAAGTCAATTGGGGTTAAATACAAGCCTTAATGATCCGAGAAGTCGAATCGAGTCAAATAGAAGGTGCTTGTTGATCCGAAAAGCCGTATTAGGTCACATTGTGCGTATTTGGTGACTTGATAAAACAAACGGATCAAGTTATGGATACTTGTTGATCCGAGAAGCCGAATTGTGTTAAATGAAAGACTTGTTGATCCGAGAAGTCAATTGAGATCAAATACAAGCCTTAATGATTCAAGAAGTCGAATCGAGTCAAATAGAAGGTGCTTGTTGATCCGAGAAGTCGTATTGGGTCACATTGTGCGTACTTGGTGACTTGATAAAACAAACGGATCAAGTTATCGATACTTGTTGATCCGAGAAGCCGAATTGGGTCAAATGGAAGACTTGTTGATCCGAGAAGTTAATTGGGGTCAAATACAAGCCTTAATGATTTATAAAGTCGAATCGAGTAAAATACTTGGTGCTTATTGATCCGAGAAGCCGTATTGGGTCACATTGTGCGTACTTAGTGACTTGATAAAACAAACGGATCATGTTATGGATACTTGTTGATCCGAGAAGCCGAATTGGGTCAAATGGAAGACTTGTTGATCCGAGAAGTCAATTGAGATCAAATACAAGCCTTAATGATTCGAGAAGTCGAATCGAGTCAAATAGAAGGTGCTTGTTGATCCGAGAAGCCGTATTGGGTCACATTGTGCGTACTTGGTGACTTGATAAAACAAACGGATCAAGTTATTGATACTTGTTGATCCGAGAAGCCGAATTGGGTCAAATGGAAGACTTGTTAATCCGAGGAGTCAATTGGGGTCAAATACAAGCCTTAATGATCCGAGAAGTGGAATCGAGTTAAATAGAAGGTGCTTGTGGATCCGAGAAGCCGTATTAGGTCACATTTTTCGTATTTGGTGACTTGATTAAACAAACGGATCAAGTTATGGATACTTGTTGATCCGAGAAGCCGAATTGTGTTAAATGAAAGACTTGTTGATCCGAGAAGTCAATTGAGATCAAATACAAGCTTTAGTTATTCGAGAAGTCGAATCGAGTCAAATAGAAGGTGCTTGTTAATCCGAGAAGCCGTATTGGGTCACATTGTGCGTACTTGGTGACTTGGTAAAACAAACGGATCAAGTTATGGATACTTGTTGATCTGAGAAACCGAATCGGGTCAAATGGAAGACTTATTGATCCGAGAAGTCGAATTTGGTTAAATGGAAGACTTGTCGATCCGAGAAGTCAATTGGGGTCAAATACAAGCCTTATTGATTTATATAGTTGAATCGAGTCAAATAGTTGGTGCTTTTTGATCCGAGAAGCCGTATTGGGTAACATTGTGCGTACTTGGTGACTTGATAAAACAAACGGATCAAGTTATGGATACTTGTTGATCCGAGAAACCGAATTGGGTCAAATGGAAGACTTGTTGATCCAAGAAGTCAATTGAGATCAAATACAAGCCTTAATGATTAGAGAAGTCGAATCGAGTCAAATAGAAGGTGCTTGTTGATCCGAGAAGCCGTATTGGGTCACATTGTGCGTACTTGGTGACATGATAAAATAAACGGATCAAGTTATGGATACTTGTTGATCCGATAAGCCGAATTGGGTCGAATGGAAGAGTTGTTAATCGGAGAAGTCAATTGGGGTCAAATACAAGCCTTAATGATCCGAGAAGTCGAATAGAGTCAAATAGAAGGTGCTTGTCGATCCGAGAAGCCGTATTAGGTCACATTGTGCGTATATGGTGACTAGATAAAATAAACGGATCATGTTATGGATACTTGTTGATCCGAGAAACTGAATTGGGTCAAATGGATGACTTATTGATCCGAGAAGTCAATTGAGATCAAATACAAGCCTTAATAATTCAAAAGTTGAATCAACTCAAATAGAAGGTGCTTGTTGATCCGAGAAGTCGTATTGGGTCACATTGTACGTACTTGGTGACTTGATAAAACAAACGGATCAAGTTATCGATACTTGTTGATCCGAGAAGCCGAATTGGGTCAAATGGAAGACTTGTTAATCCGAGAAGTCAATTGGGGTTAAATACAAGCCTTAATGATCCGAGAAGTCGAATCGAGTCAAATAGAAGGTGCTTTTTGATCCGAAAAGCCGTATTAGGTCACATTGTGCGTATTTGTTGACTTGATAAAACAAACGGGTCAAGTTATGGATACTTGTTGATCCGAGAAGCCGAATTGTGTTAAATGAAAGACTTGTTGATCTGAGAAGTCAATTGAGATCAAATACAAGCCTTAATGATTCGAGGAGTTAAATCGAGTCAAATAGAAGGTGCTTCTTGATCCGAGAAGCCGTATTGGGTCACATTGTGCGTACTTGGTGACTTGATAAAACAAACGGATCAAGTTATGGATACTTGTTGATCCGAGAAGCCGAATTTGGTCAAATGGAAGACTTGTTAATCCGAGAAGTCAATTGGGGTCAAATACAAGTCTTAATGATCCGAGAAGTCGAATCGAGTCAAATAGAAGGTGCTTGTTGATCCGAGAAGCCGTATTGGGTCACATTGTGCGTACTTGGTGACTTGATAAAACAAACGGATCAAGTTATGGATACTTGTTGATCCGAGAAGCCGAATTGGGTCAAATGGAAGACTTATTTATCCGAGAAGTCAACTGGGGGTCAAATACAAGCCTTAATGGTTTGAGAAGTCGAATCGAGTCAAATAGTTGGTGCTTGTTGATCCAAGAAGTCGTATTGGGTCACATTGTGCATATTTGGTGACTTGATAAAGAAAACGGATCAAGTTATGGATACTTGTTGATCCGAGAAGCCGAATTGGGTCAAATGGAAGACTTGGTGATCCGAGAAGTTAATTGGGGTCAAATACAAGCCTTAATGATTTATAAAGTCGAATCGAGTAAAATACTTGGTGCTTATTGATCCGAGAAGCCGTATTGGGTAACATTGTGCGTACTTAGTGACTTGATAAAACAAACGGATCATGTTATGGATACTTGTTGATCCGAGAAGCCGAATTGGGTCAAATGGAAGACTTGTTGATCCGAGAAGTCAATTGAGATCAAATACAGGCCTCAATGATTCGAGAAGTCGAATCGAGTCAAATAGAAGGTGCTTGTTGATCCGAGAAGCCGTATTGGGTCACATTGTGCGTAGTTGGTGACTTGATAAAACAAACGGATCAAGTTATGGATACTTGTTGATCCGAGAAGCCGAATTGGGTCAAATGGAAGACTTGTTAATCCGAGAAGTCAATTGGGGTCAAATACAAGCCTTAATGATCCGAGAAGTCGAATCGAGTTAAATAGAAGGTGCTTGTTGATCCGAGAAGCCGTATTAGGTCACATTTTGCGTATTTAGTGACTTGATAAAACAAATGGATCAAGTTATGGATACTTGTTGATCCGAGATGCCGAATTGTGTTAAATGAGAGACTTGTTGATCCGAGAAGTCAATTGAGATCAAATACAAGCCTTAATGATTCGAGAACTCGAATCGAGTCAAATAGAAGGTGCTTTTTTATCCGAGAAGCCGTATTAGGTCACATTGTGCGTATTTGGTGACTTGATAAAACGAACGGATCAAGTTATGGATACTTGTTGATCCGAGAAACCGAATTGGGTCAAATGGATGACTTATTGATCCGAGAAGTCAATTGAGATCAAATACAAGCCTTAATAATTCAAAAGTCGAATCGAGTCAAATAGAAGGTGCTTGTTGATCCGAGAAGTCGTATTGGGTCACATTGTGCGTACTTGGTGACTTGATAAAACAAACGGATTAAGTTATCGATACTTGCTGTTCCGAGAAGCCGAATTGGGTCAAATGGAAGACTTGTTAATCCGAGAAGTCAATTGGGGTTAAATACAAGCCTTAATGATCCGAGAAGTCGAATCGAGTCAAATAGAAGGTGCTTGTTGATCCGAAAAGCCGTATTAGGTCACATTGTGCGTATTTGGTGACTTGATAAAACAAACGGATCAAGTTATGGATACTTGTTGATCCGAGAAGCCGAATTGTGTTAAATGAAAGACTTGTTGATCCGAGAAGTCAATTGAGATCAAATACAAGCCTTAATGATTCAAGAAGTCGAATCGAGTCAAATAGAAGGTGCTTGTTGATCCGAGAAGTCGTATTGGGTCACATTGTGCGTACTTGGTGACTTGATAAAACAAACGGATCAAGTTATCGATACTTGTTGATCCGAGAAGCCGAATTGGGTCAAATGGAAGACTTGTTGATCCGAGAAGTTAATTGGGGTCAAATACAAGCCTTAATGATTTATAAAGTCGAATCGAGTAAAATACTTGGTGCTTATTGATCCGAGAAGCCGTATTGGGTCACATTGTGCGTACTTAGTGACTTGATAAAACAAACGGATCATGTTATGGATACTTGTTGATCCGAGAAGCCGAATTGGGTCAAATGGAAGACTTGTTGATCCGAGAAGTCAATTGAGATCAAATACAAGCCTTAATGATTCGAGAAGTCGAATCGAGTCAAATAGAAGGTGCTTGTTGATCCGAGAAGCCGTATTGGGTCACATTGTGCGTACTTGGTGACTTGATAAAACAAACGGATCAAGTTATTGATACTTGTTGATCCGAGAAGCCGAATTGGGTCAAATGGAAGACTTGTTAATCCGAGGAGTCAATTGGGGTCAAATACAAGCCTTAATGATCCGAGAAGTGGAATCGAGTTAAATAGAAGGTGCTTGTGGATCCGAGAAGCCGTATTAGGTCACATTTTTCGTATTTGGTGACTTGATTAAACAAACGGATCAAGTTATGGATACTTGTTGATCCGAGAAGCCGAATTGTGTTAAATGAAAGACTTGTTGATCCGAGAAGTCAATTGAGATCAAATACAAGCTTTAGTTATTCGAGAAGTCGAATCGAGTCAAATAGAAGGTGCTTGTTAATCCGAGAAGCCGTATTGGGTCACATTGTGCGTACTTGGTGACTTGGTAAAACAAACGGATCAAGTTATGGATACTTGTTGATCTGAGAAACCGAATCGGGTCAAATGGAAGACTTATTGATCCGAGAAGTCGAATTTGGTTAAATGGAAGACTTGTCGATCCGAGAAGTCAATTGGGGTCAAATACAAGCCTTATTGATTTATATAGTTGAATCGAGTCAAATAGTTGGTGCTTTTTGATCCGAGAAGCCGTATTGGGTAACATTGTGCGTACTTGGTGACTTGATAAAACAAACGGATCAAGTTATGGATACTTGTTGATCCGAGAAACCGAATTGGGTCAAATGGAAGACTTGTTGATCCAAGAAGTCAATTGAGATCAAATACAAGCCTTAATGATTAGAGAAGTCGAATCGAGTCAAATAGAAGGTGCTTGTTGATCCGAGAAGCCGTATTGGGTCACATTGTGCGTACTTGGTGACATGATAAAATAAACGGATCAAGTTATGGATACTTGTTGATCCGATAAGCCGAATTGGGTCGAATGGAAGAGTTGTTAATCGGAGAAGTCAATTGGGGTCAAATACAAGCCTTAATGATCCGAGAAGTCGAATAGAGTCAAATAGAAGGTGCTTGTCGATCCGAGAAGCCGTATTAGGTCACATTGTGCGTATATGGTGACTAGATAAAATAAACGGATCATGTTATGGATACTTGTTGATCCGAGAAACTGAATTGGGTCAAATGGATGACTTATTGATCCGAGAAGTCAATTGAGATCAAATACAAGCCTTAATAATTCAAAAGTTGAATCAACTCAAATAGAAGGTGCTTGTTGATCCGAGAAGTCGTATTGGGTCACATTGTACGTACTTGGTGACTTGATAAAACAAACGGATCAAGTTATCGATACTTGTTGATCCGAGAAGCCGAATTGGGTCAAATGGAAGACTTGTTAATCCGAGAAGTCAATTGGGGTTAAATACAAGCCTTAATGATCCGAGAAGTCGAATCGAGTCAAATAGAAGGTGCTTTTTGATCCGAAAAGCCGTATTAGGTCACATTGTGCGTATTTGTTGACTTGATAAAACAAACGGGTCAAGTTATGGATACTTGTTGATCCGAGAAGCCGAATTGTGTTAAATGAAAGACTTGTTGATCTGAGAAGTCAATTGAGATCAAATACAAGCCTTAATGATTCGAGGAGTTAAATCGAGTCAAATAGAAGGTGCTTCTTGATCCGAGAAGCCGTATTGGGTCACATTGTGCGTACTTGGTGACTTGATAAAACAAACGGATCAAGTTATGGATACTTGTTGATCCGAGAAGCCGAATTTGGTCAAATGGAAGACTTGTTAATCCGAGAAGTCAATTGGGGTCAAATACAAGTCTTAATGATCCGAGAAGTCGAATCGAGTCAAATAGAAGGTGCTTGTTGATCCGAGAAGCCGTATTGGGTCACATTGTGCGTACTTGGTGACTTGATAAAACAAACGGATCAAGTTATGGATACTTGTTGATCCGAGAAGCCGAATTGGGTCAAATGGAAGACTTATTTATCCGAGAAGTCAACTGGGGGTCAAATACCAGCCTTAATGGTTTGAGAAGTCGAATCGAGTCAAATAGTTGGTGCTTGTTGATCCAAGAAGTCGTATTGGGTCACATTGTGCATATTTGGTGACTTGATAAAGAAAACGGATCAAGTTATGGATACTTGTTGATCCGAGAAGCCGAATTGGGTCAAATGGAAGACTTGTTGATCCGAGAAGTTAATTGGGGTCAAATACAAGCCTTAATGATTTATAAAGTCGAATCGAGTAAAATACTTGGTGCTTATTGATCCGAGAAGCCGTATTGGGTAACATTGTGCGTACTTAGTGACTTGATAAAACAAACGGATCATGTTATGGATACTTGTTGATCCGAGAAGCCGAATTGGGTCAAATGGAACACTTGTTGATCCGAGAAGTCAATTGAGATCAAATACAGGCCTCAATGATTCGAGAAGTCGAATCGAGTCAAATAGAAGGTGCTTGTTGATCCGAGAAGCCGTATTGGGTCACATTGTGCGTAGTTGGTGACTTGATAAAACAAACGGATCAAGTTATGGATACTTGTTGATCCGAGAAGCCGAATTGGGTCAAATGGAAGACTTGTTAATCCGAGAAGTCAATTGGGGTCAAATACAAGCCTTAATGATCCGAGAAGTCGAATCGAGTTAAATAGAAGGTGCTTGTTGATCCGAGAAGCCGTATTAGGTCACATTTTGCGTATTTAGTGACTTGATAAAACAAATGGATCAAGTTATGGATACTTGTTGATCCGAGATGCCGAATTGTGTTAAATGAGAGACTTGTTGATCCGAGAAGTCAATTGAGATCAAATACAAGCCTTAATGATTCGAGAACTCGAATCGAGTCAAATAGAAGGTGCTTTTTTATCCGAGAAGCCGTATTAGGTCACATTGTGCGTATTTGGTGACTTGATAAAACGAACGGATCAAGTTATGGATACTTGTTGATCCGAGAAACCGAATTGGGTCAAATGGATGACTTATTGATCCGAGAAGTCAATTGAGATCAAATACAAGCCTTAATAATTCAAAAGTCGAATCGAGTCAAATAGAAGGTGCTTGTTGATCCGAGAAGTCGTATTGGGTCACATTGTGCGTACTTGGTGACTTGATAAAACAAACGGATTAAGTTATCGATACTTGCTGTTCCGAGAAGCCGAATTGGGTCAAATGGAAGACTTGTTAATCCGAGAAGTCAATTGGGGTTAAATACAAGCCTTAATGATCCGAGAAGTCGAATCGAGTCAAATAGAAGGTGCTTGTTGATCCGAAAAGCCGTATTAGGTCACATTGTGCGTATTTGGTGACTTGATAAAACAAACGGATCAAGTTATGGATACTTGTTGATCCGAGAAGCCGAATTGTGTTAAATGAAAGACTTGTTGATCCGAGAAGTCAATTGAGATCAAATACAAGCCTTAATGATTCAAGAAGTCGAATCGAGTCAAATAGAAGGTGCTTGTTGATCCGAGAAGTCGTATTGGGTCACATTGTGCGTACTTGGTGACTTGATAAAACAAACGGATCAAGTTATCGATACTTGTTGATCCGAGAAGCCGAATTGGGTCAAATGGAAGACTTGTTGATCCGAGAAGTTAATTGGGGTCAAATACAAGCCTTAATGATTTATAAAGTCGAATCGAGTAAAATACTTGGTGCTTATTGATCCGAGAAGCCGTATTGGGTCACATTGTGCGTACTTAGTGACTTGATAAAACAAACGGATCATGTTATGGATACTTGTTGATCCGAGAAGCCGAATTGGGTCAAATGGAAGACTTGTTGATCCGAGAAGTCAATTGAGATCAAATACAAGCCTTAATGATTCGAGAAGTCGAATCGAGTCAAATAGAAGGTGCTTGTTGATCCGAGAAGCCGTATTGGGTCACATTGTGCGTACTTGGTGACTTGATAAAACAAACGGATCAAGTTATTGATACTTGTTGATCCGAGAAGCCGAATTGGGTCAAATGGAAGACTTGTTAATCCGAGGAGTCAATTGGGGTCAAATACAAGCCTTAATGATCCGAGAAGTGGAATCGAGTTAAATAGAAGGTGCTTGTGGATCCGAGAAGCCGTATTAGGTCACATTTTTCGTATTTGGTGACTTGATTAAACAAACGGATCAAGTTATGGATACTTGTTGATCCGAGAAGCCGAATTGTGTTAAATGAAAGACTTGTTGATCCGAGAAGTCAATTGAGATCAAATACAAGCTTTAGTTATTCGAGAAGTCGAATCGAGTCAAATAGAAGGTGCTTGTTAATCCGAGAAGCCGTATTGGGTCACATTGTGCGTACTTGGTGACTTGGTAAAACAAACGGATCAAGTTATGGATACTTGTTGATCTGAGAAACCGAATCGGGTCAAATGGAAGACTTATTGATCCGAGAAGTCGAATTTGGTTAAATGGAAGACTTGTCGATCCGAGAAGTCAATTGGGGTCAAATACAAGCCTTATTGATTTATATAGTTGAATCGAGTCAAATAGTTGGTGCTTTTTGATCCGAGAAGCCGTATTGGGTAACATTGTGCGTACTTGGTGACTTGATAAAACAAACGGATCAAGTTATGGATACTTGTTGATCCGAGAAACCGAATTGGGTCAAATGGAAGACTTGTTGATCCAAGAAGTCAATTGAGATCAAATACAAGCCTTAATGATTAGAGAAGTCGAATCGAGTCAAATAGAAGGTGCTTGTTGATCCGAGAAGCCGTATTGGGTCACATTGTGCGTACTTGGTGACATGATAAAACAAACGGATCAAGTTATGGATACTTGTTGATCCGATAAGCCGAATTGGGTCAAATGGAAGAGTTGTTAATCGGAGAAGTCAATTGGGGTCAAATACAAGCCTTAATGATCCGAGAAGTCGAATAGAGTCAAATAGAAGGTGCTTGTCGATCCGAGAAGCCGTATTAGGTCACATTGTGCGTATATGGTGACTAGATAAAATAAACGGATCATGTTATGGATACTTGTTGATCCGAGAAACTGAATTGGGTCAAATGGATGACTTATTGATCCGAGAAGTCAATTGAGATCAAATACAAGCCTTAATAATTCAAAAGTTGAATCAACTCAAATAGAAGGTGCTTGTTGATCCGAGAAGTCGTATTGGGTCACATTGTACGTACTTGGTGACTTGATAAAACAAACGGATCAAGTTATCGATACTTGTTGATCCGAGAAGCCGAATTGGGTCAAATGGAAGACTTGTTAATCCGAGAAGTCAATTGGGGTTAAATACAAGCCTTAATGATCCGAGAAGTCGAATCGAGTCAAATAGAAGGTGCTTTTTGATCCGAAAAGCCGTATTAGGTCACATTGTGCGTATTTGTTGACTTGATAAAACAAACGGGTCAAGTTATGGATACTTGTTGATCCGAGAAGCCGAATTGTGTTAAATGAAAGACTTGTTGATCTGAGAAGTCAATTGAGATCAAATACAAGCCTTAATGATTCGAGGAGTTAAATCGAGTCAAATAGAAGGTGCTTCTTGATCCGAGAAGCCGTATTGGGTCACATTGTGCGTACTTGGTGACTTGATAAAACAAACGGATCAAGTTATGGATACTTGTTGATCCGAGAAGCCGAATTTGGTCAAATGGAAGACTTGTTAATCCGAGAAGTCAATTGGGGTCAAATACAAGTCTTAATGATCCGAGAAGTCGAATCGAGTCAAATAGAAGGTGCTTGTTGATCCGAGAAGCCGTATTGGGTCACATTGTGCGTACTTGGTGACTTGATAAAACAAACGGATCAAGTTATGGATACTTGTTGATCCGAGAAGCCGAATTGGGTCAAATGGAAGACTTATTTATCCGAGAAGTCAACTGGGGGTCAAATACAAGCCTTAATGGTTTGAGAAGTCGAATCGAGTCAAATAGTTGGTGCTTGTTGATCCAAGAAGTCGTATTGGGTCACATTGTGCATATTTGGTGACTTGATAAAGAAAACGGATCAAGTTATGGATACTTGTTGATCCGAGAAGCCGAATTGGGTCAAATGGAAGACTTGTTGATCCGAGAAGTTAATTGGGGTCAAATACAAGCCTTAATGATTTATAAAGTCGAATCGAGTAAAATACTTGGTGCTTATTGATCCGAGAAGCCGTATTGGGTAACATTGTGCGTACTTAGTGACTTGATAAAACAAACGGATCATGTTATGGATACTTGTTGATCCGAGAAGCCGAATTGGGTCAAATGGAAGACTTGTTGATCCGAGAAGTCAATTGAGATCAAATACAGGCCTCAATGATTCGAGAAGTCGAATCGAGTCAAATAGAAGGTGCTTGTTGATCCGAGAAGCCGTATTGGGTCACATTGTCCGTAGTTGGTGACTTGATAAAACAAACGGATCAAGTTATGGATACTTGTTGATTCGAGAAGCCGAATTGGGTCAAATGGAAGACTTGTTAATCCGAGAAGTCAATTGGGGTCAAATACAAGCCTTAATGATCCGAGAAGTCGAATCGAGTTAAATAGAAGGTGCTTGTTGATCCGAGAAGCCGTATTAGGTCACATTTTGCGTATTTAGTGACTTGATAAAACAAATGGATCAAGTTATGGATACTTGTTGATCCGAGATGCCGAATTGTGTTAAATGAGAGACTTGTTGATCCGAGAAGTCAATTGAGATCAAATACAAGCCTTAATGATTCGAGAACTCGAATCGAGTCAAATAGAAGGTGCTTTTTTATCCGAGAAGCCGTATTAGGTCACATTGTGCGTATTTGGTGACTTGATAAAACGAACGGATCAAGTTATGGATACTTGTTGATCCGAGAAACCGAATTGGGTCAAATGGATGACTTATTGATCCGAGAAGTCAATTGAGATCAAATACAAGCCTTAATAATTCAAAAGTCGAATCGAGTCAAATAGAAGGTGCTTGTTGATCCGAGAAGTCGTATTGGGTCACATTGTGCGTACTTGGTGACTTGATAAAACAAACGGATTAAGTTATCGATACTTGCTGTTCCGAGAAGCCGAATTGGGTCAAATGGAAGACTTGTTAATCCGAGAAGTCAATTGGGGTTAAATACAAGCCTTAATGATCCGAGAAGTCGAATCGAGTCAAATAGAAGGTGCTTGTTGATCCGAAAAGCCGTATTAGGTCACATTGTGCGTATTTGGTGACTTGATAAAACAAACGGATCAAGTTATGGATACTTGTTGATCCGAGAAGCCGAATTGTGTTAAATGAAAGACTTGTTGATCCGAGAAGTCAATTGAGATCAAATACAAGCCTTAATGATTCAAGAAGTCGAATCGAGTCAAATAGAAGGTGCTTGTTGATCCGAGAAGTCGTATTGGGTCACATTGTGCGTACTTGGTGACTTGATAAAACAAACGGATCAAGTTATCGATACTTGTTGATCCGAGAAGCCGAATTGGGTCAAATGGAAGACTTGTTAATCCGAGAAGTCAATTGGGGTTAAATACAAGCCTTAATGATCCGAGAAGTCGAATCGAGTCAAATAGAAGGTGCTTTTTGATCCGAAAAGCCGTATTAGGTCACATTGTGCGTATTTGTTGACTTGATAAAACAAACGGGTCAAGTTATGGATACTTGTTGATCCGAGAAGCCGAATTGTGTTAAATGAAAGACTTGTTGATCTGAGAAGTCAATTGAGATCAAATACAAGCCTTAATGATTCGAGGAGTTAAATCGAGTCAAATAGAAGGTGCTTCTTGATCCGAGAAGCCGTATTGGGTCACATTGTGCGTACTTGGTGACTTGATAAAACAAACGGATCAAGTTATGGATACTTGTTGATCCGAGAAGCCGAATTTGGTCAAATGGAAGACTTGTTAATCCGAGAAGTCAATTGGGGTCAAATACAAGTCTTAATGATCCGAGAAGTCGAATCGAGTCAAATAGAAGGTGCTTGTTGATCCGAGAAGCCGTATTGGGTCACATTGTGCGTACTTGGTGACTTGATAAAACAAACGGATCAAGTTATGGATACTTGTTGATCCGAGAAGCCGATCAAATGGAAGACTTATTTATCCGAGAAGTCAACTGGGGGTCAAATACAAGCCTTAATGGTTTGAGAAGTCGAATCGAGTCAAATAGTTGGTGCTTGTTGATCCAAGAAGTCGTATTGGGTCACATTGTGCATATTTGGTGACTTGATAAAGAAAACGGATCAAGTTATGGATACTTGTTGATCCGAGAAGCCGAATTGGGTCAAATGGAAGACTTGTTGATCCGAGAAGTTAATTGGGGTCAAATACAAGCCTTAATGATTTATAAAGTCGAATCGAGTAAAATACTTGGTGCTTATTGATCCGAGAAGCCGTATTGGGTAACATTGTGCGTACTTAGTGACTTGATAAAACAAACGGATCATGTTATGGATACTTGTTGATCCGAGAAGCCGAATTGGGTCAAATGGAAGACTTGTTGATCCGAGAAGTCAATTGAGATCAAATACAGGCCTCAATGATTCGAGAAGTCGAATCGAGTCAAATAGAAGGTGCTTGTTGATCCGAGAAGCCGTATTGGGTCACATTGTGCGTACTTGGTGACTTGATAAAACAAACGGATCAAGTTATGGATACTTGTTGATCCGAGAAGCCGAATTGGGTCAAATGGAAGACTTGTTAATCCGAGAAGTCAATTGGGGTCAAATACAAGCCTTAATGATCCGAGAAGTCGAATCGAGTTAAATAGAAGGTGCTTGTTGATCCGAGAAGCCGTATTAGGTCACATTTTGCATATTTAGTGACTTGATAAAACAAATGGATCAAGTTATGGATACTTGTTGATCCGAGATGCCGAATTGTGTTAAATGAGAGACTTGTTGATCCGAGAAGTCAATTGAGATCAAATACAAGCCTTAATGATTCGAGAACTCGAATCGAGTCAAATAGAAGGTGCTTTTTTATCCGAGAAGCCGTATTAGGTCACATTGTGCGTATTTGGTGACTTGATAAAACGAACGGATCAAGTTATGGATACTTGTTGATCCGAGAAACCGAATTGGGTCAAATGGATGACTTATTGATCCGAGAAGTCAATTGAGATCAAGTACAAGCCTTAATAATTCAAAAGTCGAATCGAGTCAAATAGAAGGTGCTTGTTGATCCGAGAAGTCGTATTGGGTCACATTGTGCGTACTTGGTGACTTGATAAAACAAACGGATTAAGTTATCGATACTTGCTGTTCCGAGAAGCCGAATTGGGTCAAATGGAAGACTTGTTAATCCGAGAAGTCAATTGGGGTTAAATACAAGCCTTAATGATCCGAGAAGTCGAATCGAGTCAAATAGAAGGTGCTTGTCGATCCGAAAAGCCGTATTAGGTCACATTGTGCGTATTTGGTGACTTGATAAAACAAACGGATCAAGTTATGGATACTTGTTGATCCGAGAAGCCGAATTGTGTTAAATGAAAGACTTGTTGATCCGAGAAGTCAATTGAGATCAAATACAAGCCTTAATGATTCAAGAAGTCGAATCGAGTCAAATAGAAGGTGCTTGTTGATCCGAGAAGTCGTATTGGGTCACATTGTGCGTACTTGGTGACTTGATAAAACAAACGGATCAAGTTATTGATACTTGTTGATCCGAGAAGCCGAATTGGGTCAAATGGAAGACTTGTTAATCCGAGAAGTCAATTGGGGTCAAATACAAGCCTTAATGATCCGAGAAGTCGAATCAAGTCAAATGGAAGGTGCTTGTTGATCCGAGAAGCCGTATTGGGTCAAATTGTGCGTACTTGGTGACTTGATAAAACAAACGGATCAAGTTATGGATACTTGTTGATCCGAGAAGCCGAATTGGGTAAAATGGAAGACTTATTTATCCGAGAAGTCAACTGTGGTCAAATACAAGCCTTAATGATTTGAGAAGTCGAATCGAGTCAAATAGTTGGTGCTTGTTTATCCAAGAAGCCGTATTGGGTCACATTGTGCATACTTGGTGACTTGATAAAGAAAACGGATCAAGTTATGGATACTTGTTGATCCGAGAAGCCGAATTGGGTCAAAAGGAAGACTTGTTGATCCGAGAAGTTAATTGGGGTCAAATACAAGCCTTAATGATTTATAAAGTCGAATCGAGTAAAATACTTGGTGCTTATTGATCCGAGAAGCCGTATTGGGTCACATTGTGCGTACTTAGTGACTTGATAAAACAAACGGGTCATGTTATGGATACTTGTTGATCCGAGAAGCCGAATTGGGTCAAATGGAAGACTTGTTGATCCGAGAAGTCAATTGAGATCAAATACAAGCCTTAATGATTCGAGAAGTCGAATCGAGTCAAATAGAAGGTGCTTGTTGATCCGAGAAGCCGTATTGGGTCACATTGTGCGTACTTGGTGACTTGATAAAATAAACGGATCAAGTTATCGATCCTTGTTGATCCGAGAAGCCGAATTGGGTCAAATGGAAGACTTGTTAATCCGAGAAGTCAATTGGGGTCAAATACAAGCCTTAATGATCCGAGAAGTCGAATCGAGTTAAATAGAAGGTGCTTGTTGATCCGAGAAGCCGTATTAGGTCAAATTTTGCATATTTGGTGACTTGATAAAACAAACGGACCAAGTTATGGATACTTGTTTACCCGAGAAGCCAAATTGTGTTAAATAAGAGACTTGTTGATCCGAGAAGTCAATTGAGATCAAATACAAGCCTTAATGATTCGAGGAGTTAAATCGAGTCAAATAGAAGGTGCTTGTTGATCCGAGAAGCCGTATTGGTTCACATTGTGCGTACTTGGTGACTTGATAAAACAAATGGATCAAGTTATGGATACTTGTTGATCCGAGAAGCCGAATTGGGTCAAATGGAAGACTTGTTAATCCGAGAAGTTAATTGGGGTCAAATTCAAGCCTTAATGATCCGAGAAGTCGAATCGAGTCAAATAGAAGGTGCTTGTTGATCCGAGAAGCCGTATTGGGTCACATTGTGCGTACTTGGTGACTTGATAAAACAAACGGATCAAGTTATGGATACTTGTTGATCCGAGAAGCCGAATTGGGTCAAATGGAAGACTTATTTATCCGAGAAGTCAACTGTGGTCAAATACAAGCCTTAATGATTTGGGAAGTCGAATCGAGTCAAATAGTTGGTGCTTGTTGATCCAAGAAGCCGTATTGGGTCACATTGTGCATACTTGGTGACTTGATAAAGAAAACGGATCAAGTTATGGATACTTGTTGATCCGAGAAGCCGAATTGGGTCAAATGGAAGACTTGTTGATCCGAGAAGTTAATTGGGGTCAAATACAAGCCTTAATGATTTATAAAGTCGAATCGAGTAAAATACTTGGTGCTTGTTGATCCAAGAAGCCGTATTGGGTCACATTGTGCGTACTTAGTGACTTGATAAAACAAACGGATCATGTTATGGATACTTGTTGATCCGAGAAGCCGAATTGGGTCAAATGGAAGACTTGTTGATCCGAGAAGTCAATTGAGATCAAATACAAGCCTTAATGATTCGAGAAGTCGAATCGAGTCAAATAGAAGGTGCTTGTTGATCCGAGAAGCCGTATTGGGTCACATTGTGCGTACTTGGTGACTTGATAAAATAAACGGATCAAGTTATCGATCCTTGTTGATCCGAGAAGCCGAATTGGGTCAAATGGAAGACTTGTTAATCCGAGAAGTCAATTGGGGTCAAATACAAGCCTTAATGATCCGAGAAGTCGAATCGAGTTAAATAGAAGGTGCTTGTTGATCCGAGAAGCCGTATTAGGTCACATTTTGCATATTTGGTTACTTGATAAAACAAACGGACCAAGTTATGGATACTTGTTTACCCGAGAAGCCGAATTGTGTTAAATAAGAGACTTGTTGATCCGAGAAGTCAATTGAGATCAAATACAAGCCTTAATGATTCGAGGAGTTAAATCGAGTCAAATAGAAGGTGCTTGTTGATCCGAGAAGCCGTATTGGTTCACATTGTGCGTACTTGGTGACTTGATAAAACAAATGGATCAAGTTATGGATACTTGTTGATCCGAGAAGCCGAATTGGGTCAAATGGAAGACTTGTTAATCCGAGAAGTCAATTGGGGTCAAATACAAGCCTTAATGATCCGAGAAGTCGAATCGAGTCAAATAGAAGGTGCTTGTTGATCCGAGAAGCCGTATTAGGTCACATTGTGCGTACTTGGTGACTTGGTAAAACAAACGGATCAAGTTATCGATACTCGTTGACCCGAGAAGCCGAATTGTGTTAAATCAGAGACTTGTTGATCCGAGAAGTCAATTGGGGTCAAATACAAACCTTAATGATTCGAGGAGTTAAATCGAGTCAAATAGAAGGTGCTTGTTGATCCGAGAAGCCGTATTGGGTCACATTGTGCGTACTTGGTGACTTGATAAAACAAACGGATCAAGTTATGGATACTTGTTGATCCGAGAAGCAGAATTGGGTCAAATGGAAGACTTGTTAATCCGAGAAGTCAATTGGGGTCAAATACAAGCCTTAATGATCCGAGGAGTCGAATCGAGTCAAATAGAAGGTGCTTGTTGATCCGAGAAGCCGTATTGGGTCACATTGTGCGTACTTGGTGACTTGATAAAACAAATGGATCAAGTTATGGATACTTGTTGATCCGAGAAGCCGAATTGGGTCAAATGGAAGACTTGGTAATCCGAGAAGTCAATTGGGGTCAAATACAAGCCTTAATGATCCGAGAAGTCGAATCGAGTTAAATAGAAGGTGCTTGTTGATCCGAGAAGCCGTATTGGGTCACATTTTGCGTATTTGGTGACTTGGTAAAACAAACGGATCAAGTTATGGATACTCGTTGACCCGAGAAGCCGAATTGTGTTAAATAAGAGACTTGTTGATCCGAGAAGTCAATTGGTGTCAAATACAAGACTTAATGATTCGAGGAGTTAAATCGAGTCAAATAGAAGGTGCTTGTTGATCCGAGAAGCCGTATTGGGTCACATTGTGCGCACTTGGTGACTTGATAAAACAAACGGATCAAGTTATGGATACTTGTTGATCCGAGAAGCCGAATTGGGTCAAATGGAAGACTTGTTAATCCGAGAAGTCAATTGGGGTCAAACATAAGCCTTAATGATCCGAGAAGTCGAATCGAGTCAAATAGAAGGTGCTTGTTGATCCGAGAAGCCGTATTGGGTCACATTGTGCGTACTTGGTGACTTGATAAAACAAATGGATCAAGTTATGGATACTTGTTGATCCGAGAAGCCGAATTGGGTCAAATGGAAGACTTGTTAATCCGAGAAGTCAATTGGGGTCCAATACAAGCCTTAATGATCCGAGAAGTCGAATCGAGTTAAATAGAAGGTGCTTGTTGATCCGAGAAGCCGTATTAGGTCACATTTTGCGTATTTGGTGACTTGATAAAACAAACGGATCAAGTTATGGATACTTGTTGATCGGAGATGTCGAATTGTGTTAAATGAAAGACTTGTTAACCCGAGAAGTCAATTGAGATCAAATACAAGCCTTAATGATTCGAGAACTCGAATCGAGTCAAATAGAAGGTGCTTTTTGATCCGAGAAGCCGTATTGGGTCACATTTTGCGTATTTGGTGACTTGATAAAATAAACGGATCAAGTTATGGATACTTGTTGATCCGAGAAACCGAATTGGCTCAAATGGATGACTTATTGATCCAAGAAGTCAATTGAGATCAAATACAAGCCTTAATGATTGAAGAAGTCGAATCGAGTCAAATAGAAGGTGGTTGTTGATCCGAGAAGTCGTATTGGGTCACATTGTGCGTACTTGGTGACTTGATAAAACAAACGGATCAAGTTATTGATACTTGTTGATCCGAGAAGCCGAATTGGGTCAAATGGAAGACTTGTTAATCCGATAAGTCAATTGGGCTCAAATACAAGCCTTAATGATCCGAGAAGTCGAATCGAGTCAAATAGAAGGTGTTTGTTGATCCGAGAAGCCGTATTGGGTCAAATTGTGCGTACTTGGTGACTTGATAAAACAAACGGATCAAGTTATGGATACTTGTTGATCCGAGAAACCGAATTGGGTCAAATGGAAGACTTATTTATCCGAGAAGTCAACTGGGGTCAAACACAAGCCTCAATGATTTGAGAAGTCGAATCGAGTCAAATAGTTGGTGCTTGTTGATCCAAGAAGCCATATTGGATCACATTGTGCATTCTTGGTAACTTGATAAAGAAAACGGATCAAGTTATGGATACTTGTTGATCCGAGAAACCGAATTGGGTCAAATGGAAGACTTGTCGATCCGAGAAGTCAATTGGGGTCAAATACAAGCCTTAATGATTTATAAAGTCGAATCGAGTCAAATAGTTGGTGCTTGTTGATCCGAGAAGCCGTATTGGGTCACATTATGCGTAGTTGGTGACTTGATAAAACAAACGGATCAATTTATGGATACTTGTTGATCCGAGAAGCCGAATTGGGTCAAATGGAAGACTTGTTGATCCGAGAAGTCAATTGAGATCAAATACAAGCCTTAATGATCCGAGAAGTCGAATCGAGTTAAATAGAAGGTGCTTGTTGATCCGAGAAGCCGTATTAGGTCACATTTTGCATATTTGGTGACCTGATAAAACAAACGGACCAAGTTATGGATACTTGTTTACCCGAGAAGCCGAATTGTGTTAAATAAGAGACTTGTTGATCCGAGAAGTCAATTGAGATCAAATACAAGCCTTAATGATTCGAGGAGTTTAATCGAGTCAAATAGAAGGTGCTTGTTGATCCCAGAAGCCGTATTGGGTCACATTGTGCGTACTTGGTGACTTGATAAAACAAACGGATCAAGTTATGGATACTTGTTGATCCGAGAAGCCGAATTGGGTCAAATGGAAGACTTGTTAATCCGAGAAGTCAATTGGGGTCAAATACAAGCCTTAATGATCCGAGAAGTCGAATCGAGTCAAATAAAAGGTGCTTGTTGATCCGAGAAGCCGTATTAGGTCACATTGTGCGTACTTGGTGACTTGGTAAAACAAACGGATCAAGTTATCGATACTCGTTGACCCGAGAAGCCGAATTGTGTTAAATAAGAGACTTGTTGATCCGAGAAGTCAATTGGGGTCAAATACAAACCTTAATGATTCGAGGAGTTAAATCGAGTCAAATAGAAGGTGCTTGTTGATCCGAGAAGCCGTATTGGGTCACATTGTGCGTACTTGGTGACTTGATAAAACAAACGGATCAAGTTATGGATACTTGTTGATCCGAGAAGCCGAATTGGGTCAAATGGAAGACTTGTTAATCCGAGAAGTCAATTGGGGTCAAATACAAGCCTTAATGATCCGAGGAGTCGAATCGAGTCAAATAGAAGGTGCTTGTTGATCCGAGAAGCCGTATTGGGTCACATTGTGCGTACTTGGTGACTTGATAAAACAAATGGATCAAGTTATGGATACTTGTTGATCCGAGAAGCCGAATTGGGTCAAATGGAAGACTTGGTAATCCGAGAAGTCAATTGGGGTCAAATACAAGCCTTAATGATCCGAGAAGTCGAATCGAGTTAAATAGAAGGTGCTTGTTGATCCGAGAAGCCGTATTGGGTCACATTTTGCGTATTTGGTGACTTGGTAAAACAAACGGATCAAGTTATGGATACTCGTTGACCCGAGAAGCCGAATTGTGTTAAATAAGAGACTTGTTGATCCGAGAAGTCAATTGGGGTCAAATACAAGCCTTAATGATTCGAGGAGTTAAATCGAGTCAAATAGAAGGTGCTTGTTGATCCGAGAAGCCGTATTGGGTCACATTGTGCGCACTTGGTGACTTGATAAAACAAACGGATCAAGTTATGGATACTTGTTGATCCGAGAAGCCGAATTGGGTCAAATGGAAGACTTGTTAATCCGAGAAGTCAATTGGGGTCAAACATAAGCCTTAATGATCCGAGAAGTCGAATCGAGTTAAATAGAAGGTGCTTGTTGATCCGAGAAGCCGTATTAGGTCACATTTTGCGTATTTGGTGACTTGATAAAACAAACGGATCAAGTTATGGATACTTGTTGATCGGAGATGTCGAATTGTGTTAAATGAAAGACTTGTTAACCCGAGAAGTCAATTGAGATCAAATACAAGCCTTAATGATTCGAGAACTCGAATCGAGTCAAATAGAAGGTGCTTTTTGATCCGAGAAGCCGTATTGGGTCACATTTTGCGTATTTGGTGACTTGATAAAATAAACGGATCAAGTTATGGATACTTGTTGATCCGAGAAACCGAATTGGCTCAAATGGATGACTTATTGATCCAAGAAGTCAATTGAGATCAAATACAAGCCTTAATGATTGAAGAAGTCGAATCGAGTCAAATAGAAGGTGGTTGTTGATCCGAGAAGTCATATTGGGTCACATTGTGCGTACTTGGTGACTTGATAAAACAAACGGATCAAGTTATTGAGACTTGTTGATCCGAGAAGCCGAATTGGGTCAAATGGAAGACTTGTTAATCCGATAAGTCAATTGGGCTCAAATACAAGCCTTAATGATCCGAGAAGTCGAACCGAGTCAAATAGAAGGTGTTTGTTGATCCGAGAAGCCGTATTGGGTCAAATTGTGCGTACTTGGTGACTTGATAAAACAAACGGATCAAGTTATGGATACTTGTTGATCCGAGAAGCCGAATTGGGTCAAATGGAAGACTTATTTATCCGAGAAGTCAACTGGGGTCAAACACAAGCCTCAATGATTTGAGAAGTCGAATCGAGTCAAATAGTTGGTGCTTGTTGATCCAAGAAGCCATATTGGATCACATTGTGCATTCTTGGTAACTTGATAAAGAAAACGGATCAAGTTATGGATACTTGTTGATCCGAGAAACCGAATTGGGTCAAATGGAAGACTTGTCGATCCGAGAAGTCAATTGGGGTCAAATACAAGCCTTAATGATTTATAAAGTCGAATCGAGTCAAATAGTTGGTGCTTGTTGATCCGAGAAGCCGTATTGGGTCACATTATGCGTAGTTGGTGACTTGATAAAATAAACGGATCAATTTATGGATACTTGTTGATCCGAGAAGCCGAATTGGGTCAAATGGAAGACTTGTTGATCCGAGAAGTCAATTGAGATCAAATACAAGCCTTAATGATCCGAGAAGTCGAATCGAGTTAAATAGAAGGTGCTTGTTGATCCGAGAAGCCGTATTAGGTCACATTTTGCATATTTGGTGACCTGATAAAACAAACGGACCAAGTTATGGATACTTGTTTACCCGAGAAGCCGAATTGTGTTAAATAAGAGACTTGTTGATCCGAGAAGTCAATTGAGATCAAATACAAGCCTTAATGATTCGAGGAGTTTAATCGAGTCAAATAGAAGGTGCTTGTTGATCCCAGAAGCCGTATTGGGTCACATTGTGCGTACTTGGTGACTTGATAAAACAAACGGATCAAGTTATGGATACTTGTTGATCCGAGAAGCCGAATTGGGTCAAATGGAAGACTTGTTAATCCGAGAAGTCAATTGGGGTCAAATTCAAGCCTTAATGATCCGAGAAGTCGAATTGAGTCAAATAGAAGGTGCTTGTTGATCCGAGAAGCCGTATTGGGCACATTGTGCGTACTTGGTGACTTGATAAAACAAACGGATCAAGTTATGGATACTTGTTGATCCGAGAAGCCGAATTGGGTCAAATGGAAGACTTATTTATCCGAGAAGTCAACTGTGGTCAAATACAAGCCTTAATGATTTGAGAAGTCGAATCGAGTCAAATAGTTGGTGCTTGTTGATCCAAGAAGCCGTATTGGGTCACATTGTGCATACTTGGTGACTTGATAAAGAAAACGGATCAAGTTATGGATACTTGTTGATCCGAGAAGCCGAATTGGGTCAAATGGAAGACTTGTTGATCCGAGAAGTTAATTGGGGTCAAATACAAGCCTTAATGATTTATAAAGTCGAATCGAGTAAAATACTTGGTGCTTATTGATCTGAGAAGCCGTATTGGGTCACATTGTGCGTACTTAGTGACTTGATAAAACAAACGGGTCTTGTTATGCATACTTGTTGATCCGAGAAGCCGAATTGGGTCAAATGGAAGACTTGTTGATCCGAGAAGTCAATTGAGATCAAATACAAGCCTTAATGATTCGAGAAGTCGAATCGAGTCAAATAGAAGGTGCTTGTTGATCCGAGAAGCCGTATTAGGTCACATTGTGCGTACTTGGTGACTTGATAAAACAAACGGATCAAGTTATCGATCCTTGTTGATCCGAGAAGTCGAATTGGGTCAAATGGAAGACTTGTTAATCCGAGAAGTCAATTGGGGTCAAATACAAGCCTTAATGATCCGAGAAGTCGAATCGAGTTAAATAGAAGGTGCTTGTTGATCCGAGAAGCCGTATTAGGTCACATTTTGCATATTTGGTGACTTGGTAAAACAAACGGATCAAGTTATGGATACTCGTTGACCCGAGAAGCCGAATTGTGTTAAATAAGAGACTTGTTGATCCGAGAAGTCAATTGAGATCAAATACAAGCCTTAATGATTCGAGGAGTTAAATCGAGTCAAATAGAAGGTGCTTGTTGATCCGAGAAGCCGTATTGGGTCACATTGTGCGTACTTGGTGACTTGATAAAATAAACGGATCAAGTTATGGATACTTGTTGATCCGAGAAGCCGAATTGGGTCAAATGGAAGACTTGTTAATCCGAGAAGTCAATTGGGGTCAAATACAAGCCTTAATGATCCGAGAAGTCGAATCGAGTCAAATAGAAGGTGCTTGTTGATCCGAGAAGCCGTATTGGGTCACATTGTGCGTACTTGGTGACTTGATAAAACAAACGGATCAAGTTATGGATACTTGTTGATCCGAGAAGCCGAATTGGGTCAAATGGAAGACTTATTTATCCGAGAAGTCAACTGGGGTCAAACACAAGCCTTAACGATTTGAGAAGTCGAATCGAGTCAAATAGTTGGTGCTTGTTGATCCAAGAAGCCATATTGGATCACATTGTGCATTCTTGGTGACTTGATAAAGAAAACGGATCAAGTTATGGATACTTGTTGATCCGAGAAATCGAATTGGGTCAAATGGAAGACTTGTCGATCCGAGAAGTCAATTGGGGTCAAATACAAGCCTTAATGATTTATAAAGTTGAATCGAGTCAAATAGTTGGTGCTTGTTGATCCGAGAAGCCGTATTGGGTCACATTATGCGTAGTTGGTGACTTGATAAAACAAACGGATCAATTTATGGATACTTGTTGATCCGAGAAGCCGAATTGGGTCAAATGGAAGACTTGTTGATCCGAGAAGTCAATTGAGATCAAATACAAGCCTTAATGAATCGAGAAGGCGAATTGGGTCAAATGGAAGACTTGTTAATCGGAGAAGTCAATTGGGGTCAAATACAAGCCTTAATGATCCGAGAAGTCGAATAGAGTCAAATAGAAGGTGCTTGTTGATCCGAGAAGCCGTATTAGGTCACATTGTGCGTACTTAGTGACTTGATAAAATAAACGGATCATGTTATGGATACTTGTTGATCCGAGAAGCCGAATTGGGTTAAATGGAAGACTTGTTGATCCGAGAAGTCAATTGAGATCAAATACAAGCCTTAATGATTCGAGAAGTCGAATCGAGTCAAATAGAAGGTGCTTGTTGATCCGAGAAGCCGTATTGGGTCACATTGTGCGTACTTGGTGACTTTATAAAATAAACGGATCAAGTTATCGATCCTTGTTGATCCGAGAAGCCGAATTGGGTCAAACAGAAGACTTGTTAATCCGAGAAGTCAATTGGGGTCAAATACAAGCCTTAATGATCCGAGAAGTCGAATCGAGTTAAATAGAAGGTGCTTGTTGATCCGAGAAGCCGTATTAGGTCTCATTTTGCATATTTGGTGACTTGATAAAACAAACGGATCAAGTTATGGATACTTGTTTACCCGAGAAGCCGAATTGTGTTAAATAAGAGACTTGTTGATCCGAGAAGTCAATTCAGATCAAATACAAGCCTTAATGATTCGAGGAGTTAAATCGAGTCAAATAGAAGGTGCTTGTTGATCCGAGAAGCCGTATTGGGTCACATTGTGCGTACTTGGTGACTTGATAAAACAAACGGATCAAGTTATGGATAATTGTTGATCCGAGAAGCCGAATTGGGTCAAATGGAAGACTTGTTAATCCGAGAAGTCAATTGGGGTCAAATACAAGCCTTAATGATCCGAGAAGTCGAATCGAGTCAAATAGAAGGTGCTTGTTGATTCGAGAAGTCGTATTGGGTCACATTGTGCGTACTTGGTGACTTGATAAAACAAACGGATCAAGTTATGGATACTTGTTGATCCGAGAAGGCGAATTGGGTCAAATGGAAGACTTGTTAATCCGAGAAGTCAATTGGGGTTAAATACAAGCCTTAATGATCCGAGAAGTCGAATCGAGTCAAATAGAAGGTGCTTGTTGATCCGAAAAGCCGTATTAGGTCACATTGTGCGTATTTGGTGACTTGATAAAACAAACGGATCGAGTTATGGATAGTTGTTGATCCGAGAAGCCGAATTGTGTTAAATGAAAGACTTGTTGATCCGAGAAGTCAATTGAGATCAAATACAAGCCTTAATGATTCGAGAACTCGAATCGAGTCAAATAGAAGGTGCTTTTTGATCCGAGAAGCCGTATTGGGTCACATTTTGCGTATTTGGTGACTTGATAAAACAAACGGATCAAGTTATGGATACTTGTTGATCCGAGATGACGAATTATGTTAAATGAAAGACTTGTTAATCCGAGAAGTGAATTGGGGTCAAATACAAGCCTTAATGATCCGAGAAGTCGAATCGAGTTAAATAGAAGGTGCTTGTTGATCCGATAAGCCGTATTAGGTCACATTTTGCGTATTTGGTGACTTGATAAAACAAACGGATCAAGTTATGGATACTTGTTGATCCGAGATGCCGAATTGTGTTAAATGAAAGACTTGTTGATCCGAGAAGTCAATTGAGATCAAATACAAGCCTTAATGATTCGAGAACTCGAATCGAGTCAAATAGAAGGTGCTTTTTGATCCGAGAAGCCGTATTGGGTAACATTGGGCGTATTTGGTGACTTGATAAAACAAACGGATCAAGTTATGGATACTTGTTGATCCGAGAAACCGAATTGGCTCAAATGGATGACTTATTGATCCAAGAAGTCAATTGAGATCAAATACAAGCCTTAATGATTGAAGAAGTCGAATCGAGTCAAATAGAAGGTGGTTGTTGATCCGAGAAGTCGTATTGGGTCACATTGTGCGTACTTGGTGATTTGATAAAACAAACGGATCAAGTTATTGATACTTGTTGATCCGAGAAGCCGAATTGGGTCAAATGGAAGACTTGTTAATCCGATAAGTCAATTGGGGTCAAATACAAGCCTTAATGATCCGAGAAGTCGAATCGAGTCAAATAGAAGGTGTTTGTTGATCCGAGAAGCCGTATTGGGTCAAATTGTGCGTACTTGGTGACTTGATAAAACAAACGGATCAAGTTATGGATACTTGTTGATCCGAGAAGCCGAATTGGGTCAAATGGAAGACTTATTTATCCGAGAAGTCAACTGGGGTCAAACACAAGCCTTAATGATTTGAGAAGTCGAATCGAGTCAAATAGTTGGTGCTTGTTGATCCAAGAAGCCATATTGGATCACATTGTGCATTCTTGGTGACTTGATAAAGAAAACGGATCAAGTTATGGATACTTGTTGATCCGAGAAACCGAATTGGGTCAAATGGAAGACTTGTCGATCCGAGAAGTCAATTGGGGTCAAATACAAGCCTTAATGATTTATAAAGTCGAATCGAGTCAAATAGTTGGTGCTTGTTGATCCGAGAAGCCGTATTGGGTCACATTATGCGTAGTTGGTGACTTGATAAAACAAACGGATCAATTTATGGATACTTGTTGATCCGAGAAGCCGAATTGGGTCAAATGGAAGACTTGTTGATCCGAGAAGTCAATTGAGATCAAATACAAGCCTTAATGATTCGAGAAGTCGAATCGAGTTAAATAGAAGGTGCTTGTTGATCCGAGAAGCCGTATTGGGTCACATTGTGCGTACTTGGTGACTTGATAAAACAAACGGATCAAGTTATGGATACTTGTTTATCCGAGAAGCCGAATTGGGTCAAATGGAAGACTTGTTAATCGGAGAAGTCAATTGGGGTCAAATACAAGCCTTAATGATCCGAGAAGTCGAATAGAGTCAAATAGAAGGTGCTTGTTGATCCGAGAAGCCGTATTAGGTCACATTGTGCGTACTTAGTGACTTGATAAAATAAACGGATCATGTTATGGATACTTGTTGATCCGAGAAGCCGAATTGGGTCAAATGGAAGACTTGTTGATCCGAGAAGTCAATTGAGATCAAATACAAGCCTTAATGATTCGAGAAGTCGAATCGAGTCAAATAGAAGGTGCTTGTTGATCCGAGAAGCCGTATTGGGTCACATTGTGCGTACTTGGTGACTTGATAAAATAAACGGATCAAGTTATCGATCCTTGTTGATCCGAGAAGCCGAATTGGGTCAAATGGAAGACTTGTTAATCCGAGAAGTCAATTGGGGTCAAATACAAGCCTTAATGATCCGAGAAGTCGAATAGAGTCAAATAGAAGGTGCTTGTTGATCCGAGAAGCCGTATTAGGTCACATTGTGCGTACTTAGTGACTTGATAAAATAAACGGATCATGTTATGGATACTTGTTGATCCGAGAAGCCGAATTGGGTCAAATGGAAGACTTGTTGATCCGAGAAGTCAATTGAGATCAAATACAAGCCTTAATGATTCGAGAAGTCGAATCGAGTCAAATAGAAGGTGCTTGTTGATCCGAGAAGCCGTATTGGGTCACATTGTGCGTACTTGGTGACTTGATAAAATAAACGGATCAAGTTATCGATCCTTGTTGATCCGAGAAGCCGAATTGGGTCAAATGGAAGACTTGTTAATCCGAGAAGTCAATTGGGGTCAAATACAAGCCTTAATGATCCGAGAAGTCGAATCGAGTTAAATAGAAGGTGCTTGTTGATCCGAGAAGCCGTATTAGGTCACATTTTGCATATTTGGTGACTTGATAAAACAAACGGATCAAGTTATGGATACTTGTTTACCCGAGAAGCCGAATTGTGTTAAATAAGAGACTTGTTGATCCGAGAAGTCAATTGAGATCAAATACAAGCCTTAATGATTCGAGGAGTTAAATCGAGTCAAATAGAAGGTGCTTGTTGATCCGAGAAGCCGTATTGGGTCACATTGTGCGTACTTGGTGACTTGATAAAACAAACGGATCAAGTTATGGATACTTGTTGATCCGAGAAGCCGAATTGGGTCAAATGGAAGACTTGTTAATCCGAGAAGTCAATTGGGGTCAAATACAAGCCTTAATGATCCGAGAAGTCGAATCGAGTCAAATAGAAGGTGCTTGTTGATTCGAGAAGTCGTATTAGGTCACATTGTGCGTACTTGGTGACTTGATAAAACAAACGGATCAAGTTATCGATACTTGTTGATCCGAGAAGGCGAATTGGGTCAAATGGAAGACTTGTTAATCCGAGAAGTCAATTGGGGTTAAATACAAGCCTTAATGATCCGAGAAGTCGAATCGAGTCAAATAGAAGGTGCTTGTTGATCCGAAAAGCCGTATTAGGTCACATTGTGCGTATTTGGTGACTTGATAAAACAAACGGATCGAGTTATGGATAGTTGTTGATCCGAGAAGCCGAATTGTGTTAAATGAAAGACTTGTTGATCCGAGAAGTCAATTGAGATCAAATACAAGCCTTAATGATTCGAGAACTCGAATCGAGTCAAATAGAAGGTGCTTTTTGATCCGAGAAGCCGTATTGGGTCACATTTTGCGTATTTGGTGACTTGATAAAACAAACGGATCAAGTTATGGATACTTGTTGATCCGAGATGCCGAATTATGTTAAATGAAAGACTTGTTAATCCGAGAAGTGAATTGGGGTCAAATACAAGCCTTAATGATCCGAGAAGTCGAATCGAGTTAAATAGAAGGTGCTTGTTGATCCGATAAGCCGTATTAGGTCACATTTTGCGTATTTGGTGACTTGATAAAACAAACGGATCAAGTTATGGATACTTGTTGATCCGAGATGCCGAATTGTGTTAAATGAAAGACTTGTTGATCCGAGAAGTCAATTGAGATCAAATACAAGCCTTAATGATTCGAGAACTCGAATCGAGTCAAATAGAAGGTGCTTTTTGATCCGAGAAGCCGTATTGGGTAACATTGGGCGTATTTGGTGACTTGATAAAACAAACGGATCAAGTTATGGATACTTGTTGATCCGAGAAACCGAATTGGCTCAAATGGATGACTTATTGATCCAAGAAGTCAATTGAGATCAAATACAAGCCTTAATGATTGAAGAAGTCGAATCGAGTCAAATAGAAGGTGGTTGTTGATCCGAGAAGTCGTATTGGGTCACATTGTGCGTACTTGGTGACTTGATAAAACAAACGGATCAAGTTATTGATACTTGTTGATCCGAGAAGCCGAATTGGGTCAAATGGAAGACTTGTTAATCCGATAAGTCAATTGGGCTCAAATACAAGCCTTAATGATCCGAGAAGTCGAATCGAGTCAAATAGAAGGTGTTTGTTGATCCGAGAAGCCGTATTGGGTCAAATTGTGCGTACTTGGTGACTTGATAAAACAAACGGATCAAGTTATGGATACTTGTTGATCCGAGAAACCGAATTGGGTCAAATGGAAGACTTATTTATCCGAGAAGTCAACTGGGGTCAAACACAAGCCTCAATGATTTGAGAAGTCGAATCGAGTCAAATAGTTGGTGCTTGTTGATCCAAGAAGCCATATTGGATCACATTGTGCATTCTTGGTAACTTGATAAAGAAAACGGATCAAGTTATGGATACTTGTTGATCCGAGAAACCGAATTGGGTCAAATGGAAGACTTGTCGATCCGAGAAGTCAATTGGGGTCAAATACAAGCCTTAATGATTTATAAAGTCGAATCGAGTCAAATAGTTGGTGCTTGTTGATCCGAGAAGCCGTATTGGGTCACATTATGCGTAGTTGGTGACTTGATAAAACAAACGGATCAATTTATGGATACTTGTTGATCCGAGAAGCCGAATTGGGTCAAATGGAAGACTTGTTGATCCGAGAAGTCAATTGAGATCAAATACAAGCCTTAATGATCCGAGAAGTCGAATCGAGTTAAATAGAAGGTGCTTGTTGATCCGAGAAGCCGTATTAGGTCACATTTTGCATATTTGGTGACCTGATAAAACAAACGGACCAAGTTATGGATACTTGTTTACCCGAGAAGCCGAATTGTGTTAAATAAGAGACTTGTTGATCCGAGAAGTCAATTGAGATCAAATACAAGCCTTAATGATTCGAGGAGTTTAATCGAGTCAAATAGAAGGTGCTTGTTGATCCCAGAAGCCGTATTGGGTCACATTGTGCGTACTTGGTGACTTGATAAAACAAACGGATCAAGTTATGGATACTTGTTGATCCGAGAAGCCGAATTGGGTCAAATGGAAGACTTGTTAATCCGAGAAGTCAATTGGGGTCAAATACAAGCCTTAATGATCCGAGAAGTCGAATCGAGTCAAATAGAAGGTGCTTGTTGATCCGAGAAGCCGTATTAGGTCACATTGTGCGTACTTGGTGACTTGGTAAAACAAACGGATCAAGTTATCGATACTCGTTGACCCGAGAAGCCGAATTGTGTTAAATAAGAGACTTGTTGATCCGAGAAGTCAATTGGGGTCAAATACAAACCTTAATGATTCGAGGAGTTAAATCGAGTCAAATAGAAGGTGCTTGTTGATCCGAGAAGCCGTATTGGGTCACATTGTGCGTACTTGGTGACTTGATAAAACAAACGGATCAAGTTATGGATACTTGTTGATCCGAGAAGCCGAATTGGGTCAAATGGAAGACTTGTTAATCCGAGAAGTCAATTGGGGTCAAATACAAGCCTTAATGATCCGAGGAGTCGAATCGAGTCAAATAGAAGGTGCTTGTTGATCCGAGAAGCCGTATTGGGTCACATTGTGCGTACTTGGTGACTTGATAAAACAAATGGATCAAGTTATGGATACTTGTTGATCCGAGAAGCCGAATTGGGTCAAATGGAAGACTTGGTAATCCGAGAAGTCAATTGGGGTCAAATACAAGCCTTAATGATCCGAGAAGTCGAATCGAGTTAAATAGAAGGTGCTTGTTGATCCGAGAAGCCGTATTGGGTCACATTTTGCGTATTTGGTGACTTGGTAAAACAAACGGATCAAGTTATGGATACTCGTTGACCCGAGAAGCCGAATTGTGTTAAATAAGAGACTTGTTGATCCGAGAAGTCAATTGGGGTCAAATACAAGCCTTAATGATTCGAGGAGTTAAATCGAGTCAAATAGAAGGTGCTTGTTGATCCGAGAAGCCGTATTGGGTCACATTGTGCGCACTTGGTGACTTGATAAAACAAACGGATCAAGTTATGGATACTTGTTGATCCGAGAAGCCGAATTGGGTCAAATGGAAGACTTGTTAATCCGAGAAGTCAATTGGGGTCAAACATAAGCCTTAATGATCCGAGAAGTCGAATCGAGTTAAATAGAAGGTGCTTGTTGATCCGAGAAGCCGTATTAGGTCACATTTTGCGTATTTGGTGACTTGATAAAACAAACGGATCAAGTTATGGATACTTGTTGATCGGAGATGTCGAATTGTGTTAAATGAAAGACTTGTTAACCCGAGAAGTCAATTGAGATCAAATACAAGCCTTAATGATTCGAGAACTCGAATCGAGTCAAATAGAAGGTGCTTTTTGATCCGAGAAGCCGTATTGGGTCACATTTTGCGTATTTGGTGACTTGATAAAATAAACGGATCAAGTTATGGATACTTGTTGATCCGAGAAACCGAATTGGCTCAAATGGATGACTTATTGATCCAAGAAGTCAATTGAGATCAAATACAAGCCTTAATGATTGAAGAAGTCGAATCGAGTCAAATAGAAGGTGGTTGTTGATCCGAGAAGTCATATTGGGTCACATTGTGCGTACTTGGTGACTTGATAAAACAAACGGATCAAGTTATTGATACTTGTTGATCCGAGAAGCCGAATTGGGTCAAATGGAAGACTTGTTAATCCGATAAGTCAATTGGGCTCAAATACAAGCCTTAATGATCCGAGAAGTCGAACCGAGTCAAATAGAAGGTGTTTGTTGATCCGAGAAGCCGTATTGGGTCAAATTGTGCGTACTTGGTGACTTGATAAAACAAACGGATCAAGTTATGGATACTTGTTGATCCGAGAAGCCGAATTGGGTCAAATGGAAGACTTATTTATCCGAGAAGTCAACTGGGGTCAAACACAAGCCTCAATGATTTGAGAAGTCGAATCGAGTCAAATAGTTGGTGCTTGTTGATCCAAGAAGCCATATTGGATCACATTGTGCATTCTTGGTAACTTGATAAAGAAAACGGATCAAGTTATGGATACTTGTTGATCCGAGAAACCGAATTGGGTCAAATGGAAGACTTGTCGATCCGAGAAGTCAATTGGGGTCAAATACAAGCCTTAATGATTTATAAAGTCGAATCGAGTCAAATAGTTGGTGCTTGTTGATCCGAGAAGCCGTATTGGGTCACATTATGCGTAGTTGGTGACTTGATAAAATAAACGGATCAATTTATGGATACTTGTTGATCCGAGAAGCCGAATTGGGTCAAATGGAAGACTTGTTGATCCGAGAAGTCAATTGAGATCAAATACAAGCCTTAATGATCCGAGAAGTCGAATCGAGTTAAATAGAAGGTGCTTGTTGATCCGAGAAGCCGTATTAGGTCACATTTTGCATATTTGGTGACCTGATAAAACAAACGGACCAAGTTATGGATACTTGTTTACCCGAGAAGCCGAATTGTGTTAAATAAGAGACTTGTTGATCCGAGAAGTCAATTGAGATCAAATACAAGCCTTAATGATTCGAGGAGTTTAATCGAGTCAAATAGAAGGTGCTTGTTGATCCCAGAAGCCGTATTGGGTCACATTGTGCGTACTTGGTGACTTGATAAAACAAACGGATCAAGTTATGGATACTTGTTGATCCGAGAAGCCGAATTGGGTCAAATGGAAGACTTGTTAATCCGAGAAGTCAATTGGGGTCAAATTCAAGCCTTAATGATCCGAGAAGTCGAATTGAGTCAAATAGAAGGTGCTTGTTGATCCGAGAAGCCGTATTGGGCACATTGTGCGTACTTGGTGACTTGATAAAACAAACGGATCAAGTTATGGATACTTGTTGATCCGAGAAGCCGAATTGGGTCAAATGGAAGACTTATTTATCCGAGAAGTCAACTGTGGTCAAATACAAGCCTTAATGATTTGAGAAGTCGAATCGAGTCAAATAGTTGGTGCTTGTTGATCCAAGAAGCCGTATTGGGTCACATTGTGCATACTTGGTGACTTGATAAAGAAAACGGATCAAGTTATGGATACTTGTTGATCCGAGAAGCCGAATTGGGTCAAATGGAAGACTTGTTGATCCGAGAAGTTAATTGGGGTCAAATACAAGCCTTAATGATTTATAAAGTCGAATCGAGTAAAATACTTGGTGCTTATTGATCTGAGAAGCCGTATTGGGTCACATTGTGCGTACTTAGTGACTTGATAAAACAAACGGGTCTTGTTATGCATACTTGTTGATCCGAGAAGCCGAATTGGGTCAAATGGAAGACTTGTTGATCCGAGAAGTCAATTGAGATCAAATACAAGCCTTAATGATTCGAGAAGTCGAATCGAGTCAAATAGAAGGTGCTTGTTGATCCGAGAAGCCGTATTAGGTCACATTGTGCGTACTTGGTGACTTGATAAAACAAACGGATCAAGTTATCGATCCTTGTTGATCCGAGAAGTCGAATTGGGTCAAATGGAAGACTTGTTAATCCGAGAAGTCAATTGGGGTCAAATACAAGCCTTAATGATCCGAGAAGTCGAATCGAGTTAAATAGAAGGTGCTTGTTGATCCGAGAAGCCGTATTAGGTCACATTTTGCATATTTGGTGACTTGGTAAAACAAACGGATCAAGTTATGGATACTCGTTGACCCGAGAAGCCGAATTGTGTTAAATAAGAGACTTGTTGATCCGAGAAGTCAATTGAGATCAAATACAAGCCTTAATGATTCGAGGAGTTAAATCGAGTCAAATAGAAGGTGCTTGTTGATCCGAGAAGCCGTATTGGGTCACATTGTGCGTACTTGGTGACTTGATAAAATAAACGGATCAAGTTATGGATACTTGTTGATCCGAGAAGCCGAATTGGGTCAAATGGAAGACTTGTTAATCCGAGAAGTCAATTGGGGTCAAATACAAGCCTTAATGATCCGAGAAGTCGAATCGAGTCAAATAGAAGGTGCTTGTTGATCCGAGAAGCCGTATTGGGTCACATTGTGCGTACTTGGTGACTTGATAAAACAAACGGATCAAGTTATGGATACTTGTTGATCCGAGAAGCCGAATTGGGTCAAATGGAAGACTTATTTATCCGAGAAGTCAACTGGGGTCAAACACAAGCCTTAACGATTTGAGAAGTCGAATCGAGTCAAATAGTTGGTGCTTGTTGATCCAAGAAGCCATATTGGATCACATTGTGCATTCTTGGTGACTTGATAAAGAAAACGGATCAAGTTATGGATACTTGTTGATCCGAGAAATCGAATTGGGTCAAATGGAAGACTTGTCGATCCGAGAAGTCAATTGGGGTCAAATACAAGCCTTAATGATTTATAAAGTTGAATCGAGTCAAATAGTTGGTGCTTGTTGATCCGAGAAGCCGTATTGGGTCACATTATGCGTAGTTGGTGACTTGATAAAACAAACGGATCAATTTATGGATACTTGTTGATCCGAGAAGCCGAATTGGGTCAAATGGAAGACTTGTTGATCCGAGAAGTCAATTGAGATCAAATACAAGCCTTAATGAATCGAGAAGGCGAATTGGGTCAAATGGAAGACTTGTTAATCGGAGAAGTCAATTGGGGTCAAATACAAGCCTTAATGATCCGAGAAGTCGAATAGAGTCAAATAGAAGGTGCTTGTTGATCCGAGAAGCCGTATTAGGTCACATTGTGCGTACTTAGTGACTTGATAAAATAAACGGATCATGTTATGGATACTTGTTGATCCGAGAAGCCGAATTGGGTTAAATGGAAGACTTGTTGATCCGAGAAGTCAATTGAGATCAAATACAAGCCTTAATGATTCGAGAAGTCGAATCGAGTCAAATAGAAGGTGCTTGTTGATCCGAGAAGCCGTATTGGGTCACATTGTGCGTACTTGGTGACTTTATAAAATAAACGGATCAAGTTATCGATCCTTGTTGATCCGAGAAGCCGAATTGGGTCAAACAGAAGACTTGTTAATCCGAGAAGTCAATTGGGGTCAAATACAAGCCTTAATGATCCGAGAAGTCGAATCGAGTTAAATAGAAGGTGCTTGTTGATCCGAGAAGCCGTATTAGGTCTCATTTTGCATATTTGGTGACTTGATAAAACAAACGGATCAAGTTATGGATACTTGTTTACCCGAGAAGCCGAATTGTGTTAAATAAGAGACTTGTTGATCCGAGAAGTCAATTCAGATCAAATACAAGCCTTAATGATTCGAGGAGTTAAATCGAGTCAAATAGAAGGTGCTTGTTGATCCGAGAAGCCGTATTGGGTCACATTGTGCGTACTTGGTGACTTGATAAAACAAACGGATCAAGTTATGGATAATTGTTGATCCGAGAAGCCGAATTGGGTCAAATGGAAGACTTGTTAATCCGAGAAGTCAATTGGGGTCAAATACAAGCCTTAATGATCCGAGAAGTCGAATCGAGTCAAATAGAAGGTGCTTGTTGATTCGAGAAGTCGTATTGGGTCACATTGTGCGTACTTGGTGACTTGATAAAACAAACGGATCAAGTTATGGATACTTGTTGATCCGAGAAGGCGAATTGGGTCAAATGGAAGACTTGTTAATCCGAGAAGTCAATTGGGGTTAAATACAAGCCTTAATGATCCGAGAAGTCGAATCGAGTCAAATAGAAGGTGCTTGTTGATCCGAAAAGCCGTATTAGGTCACATTGTGCGTATTTGGTGACTTGATAAAACAAACGGATCGAGTTATGGATAGTTGTTGATCCGAGAAGCCGAATTGTGTTAAATGAAAGACTTGTTGATCCGAGAAGTCAATTGAGATCAAATACAAGCCTTAATGATTCGAGAACTCGAATCGAGTCAAATAGAAGGTGCTTTTTGATCCGAGAAGCCGTATTGGGTCACATTTTGCGTATTTGGTGACTTGATAAAACAAACGGATCAAGTTATGGATACTTGTTGATCCGAGATGACGAATTATGTTAAATGAAAGACTTGTTAATCCGAGAAGTGAATTGGGGTCAAATACAAGCCTTAATGATCCGAGAAGTCGAATCGAGTTAAATAGAAGGTGCTTGTTGATCCGATAAGCCGTATTAGGTCACATTTTGCGTATTTGGTGACTTGATAAAACAAACGGATCAAGTTATGGATACTTGTTGATCCGAGATGCCGAATTGTGTTAAATGAAAGACTTGTTGATCCGAGAAGTCAATTGAGATCAAATACAAGCCTTAATGATTCGAGAACTCGAATCGAGTCAAATAGAAGGTGCTTTTTGATCCGAGAAGCCGTATTGGGTAACATTGGGCGTATTTGGTGACTTGATAAAACAAACGGATCAAGTTATGGATACTTGTTGATCCGAGAAACCGAATTGGCTCAAATGGATGACTTATTGATCCAAGAAGTCAATTGAGATCAAATACAAGCCTTAATGATTGAAGAAGTCGAATCGAGTCAAATAGAAGGTGGTTGTTGATCCGAGAAGTCGTATTGGGTCACATTGTGCGTACTTGGTGATTTGATAAAACAAACGGATCAAGTTATTGATACTTGTTGATCCGAGAAGCCGAATTGGGTCAAATGGAAGACTTGTTAATCCGATAAGTCAATTGGGGTCAAATACAAGCCTTAATGATCCGAGAAGTCGAATCGAGTCAAATAGAAGGTGTTTGTTGATCCGAGAAGCCGTATTGGGTCAAATTGTGCGTACTTGGTGACTTGATAAAACAAACGGATCAAGTTATGGATACTTGTTGATCCGAGAAGCCGAATTGGGTCAAATGGAAGACTTATTTATCCGAGAAGTCAACTGGGGTCAAACACAAGCCTTAATGATTTGAGAAGTCGAATCGAGTCAAATAGTTGGTGCTTGTTGATCCAAGAAGCCATATTGGATCACATTGTGCATTCTTGGTGACTTGATAAAGAAAACGGATCAAGTTATGGATACTTGTTGATCCGAGAAACCGAATTGGGTCAAATGGAAGACTTGTCGATCCGAGAAGTCAATTGGGGTCAAATACAAGCCTTAATGATTTATAAAGTCGAATCGAGTCAAATAGTTGGTGCTTGTTGATCCGAGAAGCCGTATTGGGTCACATTATGCGTAGTTGGTGACTTGATAAAACAAACGGATCAATTTATGGATACTTGTTGATCCGAGAAGCCGAATTGGGTCAAATGGAAGACTTGTTGATCCGAGAAGTCAATTGAGATCAAATACAAGCCTTAATGATTCGAGAAGTCGAATCGAGTTAAATAGAAGGTGCTTGTTGATCCGAGAAGCCGTATTGGGTCACATTGTGCGTACTTGGTGACTTGATAAAACAAACGGATCAAGTTATGGATACTTGTTTATCCGAGAAGCCGAATTGGGTCAAATGGAAGACTTGTTAATCGGAGAAGTCAATTGGGGTCAAATACAAGCCTTAATGATCCGAGAAGTCGAATAGAGTCAAATAGAAGGTGCTTGTTGATCCGAGAAGCCGTATTAGGTCACATTGTGCGTACTTAGTGACTTGATAAAATAAACGGATCATGTTATGGATACTTGTTGATCCGAGAAGCCGAATTGGGTCAAATGGAAGACTTGTTGATCCGAGAAGTCAATTGAGATCAAATACAAGCCTTAATGATTCGAGAAGTCGAATCGAGTCAAATAGAAGGTGCTTGTTGATCCGAGAAGCCGTATTGGGTCACATTGTGCGTACTTGGTGACTTGATAAAATAAACGGATCAAGTTATCGATCCTTGTTGATCCGAGAAGCCGAATTGGGTCAAATGGAAGACTTGTTAATCCGAGAAGTCAATTGGGGTCAAATACAAGCCTTAATGATCCGAGAAGTCGAATCGAGTTAAATAGAAGGTGCTTGTTGATCCGAGAAGCCGTATTAGGTCACATTTTGCATATTTGGTGACTTGATAAAACAAACGGATCAAGTTATGGATACTTGTTTACCCGAGAAGCCGAATTGTGTTAAATAAGAGACTTGTTGATCCGAGAAGTCAATTGAGATCAAATACAAGCCTTAATGATTCGAGGAGTTAAATCGAGTCAAATAGAAGGTGCTTGTTGATCCGAGAAGCCGTATTGGGTCACATTGTGCGTACTTGGTGACTTGATAAAACAAACGGATCAAGTTATGGATACTTGTTGATCCGAGAAGCCGAATTGGGTCAAATGGAAGACTTGTTAATCCGAGAAGTCAATTGGGGTCAAATACAAGCCTTAATGATCCGAGAAGTCGAATCGAGTCAAATAGAAGGTGCTTGTTGATTCGAGAAGTCGTATTAGGTCACATTGTGCGTACTTGGTGACTTGATAAAACAAACGGATCAAGTTATCGATACTTGTTGATCCGAGAAGGCGAATTGGGTCAAATGGAAGACTTGTTAATCCGAGAAGTCAATTGGGGTTAAATACAAGCCTTAATGATCCGAGAAGTCGAATCGAGTCAAATAGAAGGTGCTTGTTGATCCGAAAAGCCGTATTAGGTCACATTGTGCGTATTTGGTGACTTGATAAAACAAACGGATCGAGTTATGGATAGTTGTTGATCCGAGAAGCCGAATTGTGTTAAATGAAAGACTTGTTGATCCGAGAAGTCAATTGAGATCAAATACAAGCCTTAATGATTCGAGAACTCGAATCGAGTCAAATAGAAGGTGCTTTTTGATCCGAGAAGCCGTATTGGGTCACATTTTGCGTATTTGGTGACTTGATAAAACAAACGGATCAAGTTATGGATACTTGTTGATCCGAGATGCCGAATTATGTTAAATGAAAGACTTGTTAATCCGAGAAGTGAATTGGGGTCAAATACAAGCCTTAATGATCCGAGAAGTCGAATCGAGTTAAATAGAAGGTGCTTGTTGATCCGATAAGCCGTATTAGGTCACATTTTGCGTATTTGGTGACTTGATAAAACAAACGGATCAAGTTATGGATACTTGTTGATCCGAGATGCCGAATTGTGTTAAATGAAAGACTTGTTGATCCGAGAAGTCAATTGAGATCAAATACAAGCCTTAATGATTCGAGAACTCGAATCGAGTCAAATAGAAGGTGCTTTTTGATCCGAGAAGCCGTATTGGGTAACATTGGGCGTATTTGGTGACTTGATAAAACAAACGGATCAAGTTATGGATACTTGTTGATCCGAGAAACCGAATTGGCTCAAATGGATGACTTATTGATCCAAGAAGTCAATTGAGATCAAATACAAGCCTTAATGATTGAAGAAGTCGAATCGAGTCAAATAGAAGGTGGTTGTTGATCCGAGAAGTCGTATTGGGTCACATTGTGCGTACTTGGTGATTTGATAAAACAAACGGATCAAGTTATTGATACTTGTTGATCCGAGAAGCCGAATTGGGTCAAATGGAAGACTTGTTAATCCGATAAGTCAATTGGGGTCAAATACAAGCCTTAATGATCCGAGAAGTCGAATCGAGTCAAATAGAAGGTGTTTGTTGATCCGAGAAGCCGTATTGGGTCAAATTGTGCGTACTTGGTGACTTGATAAAACAAACGGATCAAGTTATGGATACTTGTTGATCCGAGAAGCCGAATTGGGTCAAATGGAAGACTTATTTATCCGAGAAGTCAACTGGGGTCAAACACAAGCCTTAATGATTTGAGAAGTCGAATCGAGTCAAATAGTTGGTGCTTGTTGATCCAAGAAGCCATATTGGATCACATTGTGCATTCTTGGTGACTTGATAAAGAAAACGGATCAAGTTATGGATACTTGTTGATCCGAGAAACCGAATTGGGTCAAATGGAAGACTTGTCGATCCGAGAAGTCAATTGGGGTCAAATACAAGCCTTAATGATTTATAAAGTCGAATCGAGTCAAATAGTTGGTGCTTGTTGATCCGAGAAGCCGTATTGGGTCACATTATGCGTAGTTGGTGACTTGATAAAACAAACGGATCAATTTATGGATACTTGTTGATCCGAGAAGCCGAATTGGGTCAAATGGAAGACTTGTTGATCCGAGAAGTCAATTGAGATCAAATACAAGCCTTAATGATTCGAGAAGTCGAATCGAGTTAAATAGAAGGTGCTTGTTGATCCGAGAAGCCGTATTGGGTCACATTGTGCGTACTTGGTGACTTGATAAAACAAACGGATCAAGTTATGGATACTTGTTTATCCGAGAAGCCGAATTGGGTCAAATGGAAGACTTGTTAATCGGAGAAGTCAATTGGGGTCAAATACAAGCCTTAATGATCCGAGAAGTCGAATAGAGTCAAATAGAAGGTGCTTGTTGATCCGAGAAGCCGTATTAGGTCACATTGTGCGTACTTAGTGACTTGATAAAATAAACGGATCATGTTATGGATACTTGTTGATCCGAGAAGCCGAATTGGGTCAAATGGAAGACTTGTTGATCCGAGAAGTCAATTGAGATCAAATACAAGCCTTAATGATTCGAGAAGTCGAATCGAGTCAAATAGAAGGTGCTTGTTGATCCGAGAAGCCGTATTGGGTCACATTGTGCGTACTTGGTGACTTGATAAAATAAACGGATCAAGTTATCGATCCTTGTTGATCCGAGAAGCCGAATTGGGTCAAATGGAAGACTTGTTAATCCGAGAAGTCAATTGGGGTCAAATACAAGCCTTAATGATCCGAGAAGTCGAATCGAGTTAAATAGAAGGTGCTTGTTGATCCGAGAAGCCGTATTAGGTCACATTTTGCATATTTGGTGACTTGATAAAACAAACGGATCAAGTTATGGATACTTGTTTACCCGAGAAGCCGAATTGTGTTAAATAAGAGACTTGTTGATCCGAGAAGTCAATTGAGATCAAATACAAGCCTTAATGATTCGAGGAGTTAAATCGAGTCAAATAGAAGGTGCTTGTTGATCCGAGAAGCCGTATTGGGTCACATTGTGCGTACTTGGTGACTTGATAAAACAAACGGATCAAGTTATGGATACTTGTTGATCCGAGAAGCCGAATTGGGTCAAATGGAAGACTTGTTAATCCGAGAAGTCAATTGGGGTCAAATACAAGCCTTAATGATCCGAGAAGTCGAATCGAGTCAAATAGAAGGTGCTTGTTGATTCGAGAAGTCGTATTGGGTCACATTGTGCGTACTTGGTGACTTGATAAAACAAACGGATCAAGTTATCGATACTTGTTGATCCGAGAAGGCGAATTGGGTCAAATGGAAGACTTGTTAATCCGAGAAGTCAATTGGGGTTAAATACAAGCCTTAATGATCCGAGAAGTCGAATCGAGTCAAATAGAAGGTGCTTGTTGATCCGAAAAGCCGTATTAGGTCACATTATGCGTATTTGGTGACTTGATAAAACAAACGGATCGAGTTATGGATAGTTGTTGATCCGAGAAGCCGAATTGTGTTAAATGAAAGACTTGTTGATCCGCGAAGTCAATTGAGATCAAATACAAGCCTTAATGATTCGAGAACTCGAATCGAGTCAAATAGAAGGTGCTTTTTGATCCGAGAAGCCGTATTGGGTCACATTTTGCGTATTTGGTGACTTGATAAAACAAACGGATCAAGTTATGGATACTTGTTGATCCGAGATGCCGAATTATGTTAAATGAAAGACTTGTTAATCCGAGAAGTGAATTGGGGTCAAATACAAGTCTTAATGATCCGAGAAGTCGAATCGAGTTAAATAGAAGGTGCTTGTTGATCCGATAAGCCGTATTAGGTCACATTTTGCGTATTTGGTGACTTGATAAAACAAACGGATCAAGTTATGGATACTTGTTGATCCGAGATGCCGAATTGTGTTAAATGAAAGACTTGTTGATCCGAGAAGTCAATTGAGATCAAATACAAGCCTTAATGATTCGAGAACTCGAATCGAGTCAAATAGAAGGTGCTTTTTGATCCGAGAAGCCGTATTGGGTAACATTGGGCGTATTTGGTGACTTGATAAAACAAACGGATCAAGTTATGGATACTTGTTGATCCGAGAAACCGAATTGGCTCAAATGGATGACTTATTGATCCAAGAAGTCAATTGAGATCAAATACAAGCCTTAATGATTGAAGAAGTCGAATCGAGTCAAATAGAAGGTGGTTGTTGATCCGAGAAGTCGTATTGGGTCACATTGTGCGTACTTGGTGACTTGATAAAACAAACGGATCAAGTTATTGATACTTGTTGATCCGAGAAGCCGAATTGGGTCAAATGGAAGACTTGTTAATCCGATAAGTCAATTGGGGTCAAATACAAGCCTTAATGATCCGAGAAGTCGAATCGAGTCAAATAGAAGGTGTTTGTTGATCCGAGAAGCCGTATTGGGTCAAATTGTGCGTACTTGGTGACTTGATAAAACAAACGGATCAAGTTATGGATACTTGTTGATCCGAGAAGCCGAATTGGGTCAAATGGAAGACTTATTTATCCGAGAAGTCAACTAGGGTCAAACACAAGCCTTAATGATTTGAGAAGTCGAATCGAGTCAAATAGTTGGTGCTTGTTGATCCAAGAAGCCATATTGGATCACATTGTGCATTCTTGGTGACTTGATAAAGAAAACGGATCAAGTTATGGATACTTGTTGATCCGAGAAACCGAATTGGGTCAAATGGAAGACTTGTCGATCCGAGAAGTCAATTGGGGTCAAATACAAGCCTTAATGATTTATAAAGTCGAATCGAGTCAAATAGTTGGTGCTTGTTGATCCGAGAAGCCGTATTGGGTCACATTATGCGTAGTTGGTGACTTGATAAAACAAACGGATCAATTTATGGATACTTGTTGATCCGAGAAGCCGAATTGGGTCAAATGGAAGACTTGTTGATCCGAGAAGTCAATTGAGATCAAATACAAGCCTTAATGATTCGAGAAGTCGAATCGAGTTAAATAGAAGGTGCTTGTTGATCCGAGAAGCCGTATTGGGTCACATTGTGCGTACTTGGTGACTTGATAAAACAAACGGATCAAGTTATGGATACTTGTTTATCCGAGAAGCCGAATTGGGTCAAATGGAAGACTTGTTAATCGGAGAAGTCAATTGGGGTCAAATACAAGCCTTAATGATCCGAGAAGTCGAATAGAGTCAAATAGAAGGTGCTTGTTGATCCGAGAAGCCGTATTAGGTCACATTGTGCGTACTTAGTGACTTGATAAAATAAACGGATCATGTTATGGATACTTGTTGATCCGAGAAGCCGAATTGGGTCAAATGGAAGACTTGTTGATCCGAGAAGTCAATTGAGATCAAATACAAGCCTTAATGATTCGAGAAGTCGAATCGAGTCAAATAGAAGGTGCTTGTTGATCCGAGAAGCCGTATTGGGTCACATTGTGCGTACTTGGTGACTTGATAAAATAAACGGATCAAGTTATCGATCCTTGTTGATCCGAGAAGCCGAATTGGGTCAAATGGAAGACTTGTTAATCCGAGAAGTCAATTGGGGTCAAATACAAGCCTTAATGATCCGAGAAGTCGAATCGAGTTAAATAGAAGGTGCTTGTTGATCCGAGAAGCCGTATTAGGTCACATTTTGCATATTTGGTGACTTGATAAAACAAACGGATCAAGTTATGGATACTTGTTTACCCGAGAAGCCGAATTGTGTTAAATAAGAGACTTGTTGATCCGAGAAGTCAATTGAGATCAAATACAAGCCTTAATGATTCGAGGAGTTAAATCGAGTTAAATAGAAGGTGCTTGTTGATCCGAGAAGCCGTATTGGGTCACATTGTGCGTACTTGGTGACTTGATAAAACAAACGGATCAAGTTATGGATACTTGTTGATCCGAGAAGCCGAATTGGGTCAAGTGGAAGACTTGTTAATCCGAGAAGTCAATTGGGGTCAAATACAAGCCTTAATGATCCGAGAAGTCGAATCGAGTCAAATAGAAGGTGCTTGTTGATTCGAGAAGTCGTATTGGGCACATTGTGCGTACTTGGTGACTTGATAAAACAAACGGATCAAGTTATCGATACTTGTTGATCCGAGAAGCCGAATTGGGTCAAATGGAAGACTTGTTAATCCGAGAAGTCAATTGGGGTTAAATACAAGCCTTAATGATCCGAGAAGTCGAATCGAGTCAAATAGAAGGTGCTTGTTGATCCGAAAAGCGGTATTAGGTCACATTGTGCGTATTTGGTGACTTGATAAAACAAACGGATCGAGTTATGGATAGTTGTTGATCCGAGAAGCCGAATTGTGTTAAATGAAAGACTTGTTGATCCGAGAAGTCAATTGAGATCAAATACAAGCCTTAATGATTCGAGAACTCGAATCGAGTCAAATAGAAGGTGCTTTTTGATCCGAGAAGCCATATTGGGTCACATTTTGCGTATTTGGTGACTTGATAAAACAAACGGATCAAGTTATGGATACTTGTTGATCCGAGATGCCGAATTATGTTAAATGAAAGACTTGTTAATCCGAGAAGTGAATTGGGGTCAAATACAAGCCTTAATGATCCGAGAAGTCGAATCGAGTTAAATAGAAGGTGCTTGTTGATCCGATAAGCCGTATTAGGTCACATTTTGCGTATTTGGTGACTTGATAAAACAAACGGATCAAGTTATGGATACTTGTTGATCCGAGATGCCGAATTGTGTTAAATGAAAGACTTGTTGATCCGAGAAGTCAATTGAGATCAAATACAAGCCTTAATGATTCGAGAACTCGAATCGAGTCAAATAGAAGGTGCTTTTTGATCCGAGAAGCCGTATTAGGTAACATTGGGCGTATTTGGTGACTTGATAAAACAAACGGATCAAGTTATGGATACTTGTTGATCCGAGAAACCGAATTGGCTCAAATGGATGACTTATTGATCCAAGAAGTCAATTGAGATCAAATACAAGCCTTAATGATTGAAGAAGTCGAATCGAGTCAAATAGAAGGTGGTTGTTGATCCGAGAAGTTGTATTGGGTCACATTGTGCGTACTTGGTGACTTGATAAAACAAACGGATCAAGTTATTGATACTTGTTGATCCGAGAAGCCGAATTGGGTCAAATGGAAGACTTGTTAATCCGATAAGTCAATTGGGGTCAAATACAAGACTTAATGATCCGAGAAGTCGAATCGAGTCAAATAGAAGGTGTTTGTTGATCCGAGAAGCCGTATTGGGTCAAATTGTGCGTACTTGGTGACTTGATAAAACAAACGGATCAAGTTATGGATACTTGTTGATCCGAGAAGCCGAATTGGGTCAAATGGAAGACTTATTTATCCGAGAAGTCAACTGGGGTCAAACACAAGCCCTAATGATTTGAGAAGTCGAATCGAGTCAAATAGTTGGTGCTTGTTGATCCAAGAAGCCATATTGGATCACATTGTGCATTCTTGGTGACTTGATAAAGAAAACGGATCAAGTTATGGATACTTGTTGATCCGAGAAACCGAATTGGGTCAAATGGAAGACTTGTCGATCCGAGAAGTCAATTGGGGTCAAATACAAGCCTTAATGATTTATAAAGTCGAATCGAGTCAAATAGTTGGTGCTTGTTGATCCGAGAAGCCGTATTGGGTCACATTATGCGTAGTTGGTGACTTGATAAAACAAACGGATCAATTTATGGATACTTGTTGATCCGAGAAGCCGAATTGGGTCAAATGGAAGACTTGTTGATCCGAGAAGTCAGTTGAGATCAAATACAAGCCTTAATGATTCGAGAAGTCGAATCGAGTTAAATAGAAGGTGCTTGTTGATCCGAGAAGCCGTATTGGGTCACATTGTGCGTACTTGGTGACTTGATAAAACAAACGGATCAAGTTATGGATACTTGTTTATCCGAGAAGCCGAATTGGGTCAAATGGAAGACTTGTTAATCGGAGAAGTCAATTGGGGTCAAATACAAGCCTTAATGATCCGAGAAGTCGAATAGAGTCAAATAGAAGGTGCTTGTTGATCCGAGAAGCCGTATTAGGTCACATTGTGCGTACTTAGTGACTTGATAAAATAAACGGATCATGTTATGGATACTTGTTGATCCGAGAAGCCGAATTGGGTCAAATGGAAGACTTGTTGATCCGAGAAGTCAATTGAGATCAAATACAAGCCTTAATGATTCAAGAAGTCGAATCGTGTCAAATAGAAGGTGCTTGTTGATCCGAGAAGCCGTATTGGGTCACATTGTGCGTACTTGGTGACTTGATAAAATAAACGGATCAAGTTATCGATCCTTGTTGATCCGAGAAGCCGAATTGGGTCAAATGGAAGACTTGTTAATCCGAGAAGTCAATTGGGGTCAAATACAAGCCTTAATGATCCGAGAAGTCGAATCGAGTTAAATAGAAGGTGCTTGTTGATCCGAGAAGCCGTATTGGGTCACATTTTGCATATTTGGTGACTGGATAAAACAAACGGATCAAGTTATGGATACTTGTTTACCCGAGAAGCCGAATTGTGTTAAATAAGAGACTTGTTGATCCGAGAAGTCAATTGAGATCAAATACAAGCCTTAATGATTCGAGGAGTTAAATCGAGTCAATTAGAAGGTGCTTGTTGATCCGAGAAGCCGTATTGGGTCACATTGTGCGTACTTGGTGACTTGATAAAATAAACGGATCAAGTTATGGATACTTGTTGATCCGAGAAGCCGAATTGGGTCAAATGGAAGACTTGTTAATCCGAGAAGTCAATTGGGGTCAAATACAAGCCTTAATGATCCGAGAAGTCGAATCGAGTCAAATAGAAGGTGCTTGTTGATTCGAGAAGTCGTATTGGGTCACATTGTGCGTACTTGGTGACTTGATAAAACAAACGGATCAAGTTATCGATACTTGTTGATCCGAGAAGCCGAATTGGGTCAAATGGAAGACTTGTTAATCCGAGAAGTCAATTGGGGTTAAATACAAGCCTTAATGATCCGAGAAGTCGAATCGAGTCAAATAGAAGGTGCTTGTTGATCCGAAAAGCCGTATTAGGTCACATTGTGTGTATTTGGTGACTTGATAAAACAAACGGATCGAGTTATGGATAGTTGTTGATCCGAGAAGCCGAATTGTGTTAAATGAAAGACTTGTTGATCCGAGAAGTCAATTGAGATCAAATACAAGCCTTAATGATTCGAGGAGTTAAATCGAGTCAAATAGAAGGTGCTTCTTGATCCGAGAAGCCGTATTGGGTCACATTGTGCGTACTTGGTGACTTGATAAAACAAACGGATCAAGTTATGGATACTTGTTTACCCGAGAAGCCGAATTGTGTTAAATAAGAGACTTGTTGATCCAAGAAGTCAATTGAGATCAAATACAAGCCTTAATGATTCGAGGAGTTAAATCGAGTCAATTAGAAGGTGCTTGTTGATCCGAGAAGCCGTATTGGGTCACATTGTGCGTACTTGGTGACTTGATAAAACAAACGGATCAAGTTATGGATACTTGTTGATCCGAGAAGCCGAATTGGGTCAAATGGAAGACTTGTTAATCCGAGAAGTCAATTGGGGTCAAATACAAGCCTTAATTATCCGAGAAGTCGAATCGAGTCAAATAGAAGGTGCTTGTTGATTCGAGAAGTCGTATTGGGTCACATTGTGCGTACTTGGTGACTTGATAAAACAAACGGATCAAGTTATCGATACTTGTTGATCCGAGAAGCCGAATTGGGTCAAATGGAAGACTTGTTAATCCGAGAAGTCAATTGGGGTTAAATACAAGCCTTAATGATCCGAGAAGTCGAATCGAGTCAAATAGAAGGTGCTTGTTGATCCGAAAAGCCGTATTAGGTCACATTGTGCGTATTTGGTGACTTGATAAAACAAAAGGATCGAGTTATGGATAGTTGTTGATCCGAGAAGCCGAATTGTGTTAAATGAAAGACTTGTTGATCCGAGAAGTCAATTGAGATCAAATACAAGCCTTAATGATTCGAGAACTCGAATCGAGTCAAATAGAAGGTGCTTTTTGATCCGAGAAGCCGTATTGGGTCACATTTTGCGTATTTGGTGACTTGATAAAACAAACGGATCAAGTTATGGATACTTGTTGATCCGAGATGCCGAATTATGGTAAATGAAAGACTTGTTAATCCGAGAAGTGAATTGGGGTCAAATACAAGCCTTAATGATCCGAGAAGTCGAATCGAGTTAAATAGAAGGTGCTTGTTGATCCGATAAGCCGTATTAGGTCACATTTTGCGTATTTGGTGACTTGATAAAACAAACGGATCAAGTTATGGATACTTGTTGATCCGAGAAGCCGAATTGTGTTAAATGAAAGACTTGTTGATCCGAGAAGTCAATTGAGATCAAATACAAGCCTTAATGATTCGAGAACTCGAATCGAGTCAAATAGAAGGTGCTTTTTGATCCGAGAAGCCGTATTGGGTCACATTTTGCGTATTTGGTGACTTGATAAAACAAACGGATCAAGTTATGGATACTTGTTGATCCGAGATGCCGAATTATGTTAAATGAAAGACTTGTTAATCCAAGAAGTGAATTGGGGTCAAATACAAGCCTTAATGATCCGAGAAGTCGAATTGAGTTAAATAGAAGGTGCTTGTTGATCCGATAAGCCGTATTAGGTCACATTTTGCGTATTTGGTGACTTGATAAAACAAACGGATCAAGTTATGGATACTTGTTGATCCGAGAAGCCGAATTGTGTTAAATGAAAGACTTGTTGATCCGAGAAGTCAATTGAGATCAAATACAAGCCTTAATGATTCGAGAACTCGAATCGAGTCAAATAGAAGGTGCTTTTTGATCCGAGAAGCCGTATTGGGTAACATTGGGCGTATTTGGTGACTTGATAAAACAAACGGATCAAGTTATGGATACTTGTTGATCCGAGAAACCGAATTGGCTCAAATGGATGACTTATTGATCCAAGAAGTCAATTGAGATCAAATACAAGCCTTAATGATTGAAGAAGTCGAATCGAGTCAAATAGAAGGTGGTTGTTGATCCGAGAAGTCGTATTGGGTCACATTGTGCGTACTTGGTGACTTGATAAACCAAACGGATCAAGTTATTGATACTTGTTGATCCGAGAAGCCGAATTGGGTCAAATGGAAGACTTGTTAATCCGATAAGTCAATTGGGGTCAAATACAAGACTTAATGATCCGAGAAGTCGAATCGAGTCAAATAGAAGGTGTTTATTGATCCGAGAAGCCGTATTGGGTCAAATTGTGCGTACTTGGTGACTTGATAAAACAAACGGATCAAGTTATGGATACTTGTTGATCCGAGAAGCCGAATTGGGTCAAATGGAAGACTTATTTATCCGAGAAGTCAACTGGGGTCAAACACAAGCCTTAATGATTTGAGAAGTCGAATCGAGTCAAATAGTTGGTGCTTGTTGATCCAAGAAGCCATATTGGATCACATTGTGCATTCTTGGTGACTTGATAAAGAAAACGGATCAAGTTATGGATACTTATTGATCCGAGAAACCGAATTGGGTCAAATGGAAGACTTGTCGATCCGAGAAGTCAATTGGGGTCAAATACAAGCCTTAATGATTTATAAAGTCGAATCGAGTCAAATAGTTGGTGCTTGTTGATCCGAGAAGCCGTATTGGGTCACATTATGCGTAGTTGGTGACTTGATAAAACAAGCGGATCAATTTATGGATACTTGTTGATCCAAGAAGCCGAATTGGGTCAAATGGAAGACTTGTTGATCCGAGAAGTCAATTGAGATCAAATACAAGCCTTAATGATTCGAGAAGTCGAATCGAGTTAAATAGAAGGTGCTTGTTGATCCGAGAAGCCGTATTGGGTCACATTGTGCGTACTTGGTGACTTGATAAAACAAACGGATCAAGTTATGGATACTTGTTTATCCGAGAAGCCGAATTGGGTCAAATGGAAGACTTGTTAATCGGAGAAGTCAATTGGGGTCAAATACAAGCCTTAATGATCCGAGAAGTCGAATAGAGTCAAATAGAAGGTGCTTGTTGATCCGAGAAGCCGTATTAGGTCACATTGTGCGTACTTAGTGACTTGATAAAATAAACGGATCATGTTATGGATACTTGTTGATCCGAGAAGCCGAATTGGGTCAAATGGAAGACTTGTTGATCCGAGAAGTCAATTGAGATCAAATACAAGCCTTAATGATTCGAGAAGTCGAATCGAGTCAAATAGAAGGTGCTTGTTGATCCGAGAAGCCGTATTGGGTCACATTGTGCGTACTTGGTGACTTGATAAAATAAACGGATCAAGTTATCGATCCTTGTTGATCCGAGAAGCCGAATTGGGTCAAATGGAAGACTTGTTAATCCGAGAAGTCAATTGGGGTCAAATACAAGCCTTAATGATCCGAGAAGTCGAATCGAGTTAAATAGAAGGTGCTTGTTGATCCGAGAAGCCGTATTAGGTCACATTTTGCATATTTGGTGACTTGATAAAACAAACGGATCAAGTTATGGATACTTGTTTACCCGAGAAGCCGAATTGTGTTAAATAAGAGACTTGTTGATCCGAGAAGTCAATTGAGATCAAATACAAGCCTTAATGATTCGAGGAGTTAAATCGAGTCAATTAGAAGGTGCTTGTTGATCCGAGAAGCCGTATTGGGTCACATTGTGCGTACTTGGTGACTTGATAAAACAAACGGATCAAGTTATGGATACTTGTTGATCCGAGAAGCCGAATTGGGTCAAATGGAAGACTTGTTAATCCGAGAAGTCAATTGGGGTCAAATACAAGCCTTAATGATCCGAGAAGTCGAATCGAGTCAAATAGAAGGTGCTTGTTGATTCGAGAAGTCGTATTGGGTCACATTGTGCGTACTTGGTGACTTGATAAAACAAACGGATCAAGTTATCGATACTTGTTGATCCGAGAAGCCGAATTGGGTCAAATGGAAGACTTGTTAATCCGAGAAGTCAATTGGGATTAAATACAAGCCTTAATGATCCGAGAAGTCGAATCGAGTCAAATAGAAGGTGCCTGTTGATCCGAAAAGCCGTATTAGGTCACATTGTGCGTATTTGGTGACTTGATAAAACAAACGGATCGAGTTATGGATAGTTGTTGATCCGAGAAGCCGAATTGTGTTAAATGAAAGACTTGTTGATCCGAGAAGTCAATTGAGATCAAATACAAGCCTTAATGATTCGAGGAGTTAAATCGAGTCAAATAGAAGGTGCTTCTTGATCCGGGAAGCCGTATTGGGTCACATTGTGCGTACTTGGTGACTTGATAAAACAAACGGATCAAGTTATGGATACTTGTTGATCCGAGAAGCCGAATTTGGTCAAATGGAAGACTTGTTAATCCGAGAAGTCAATTGGGGTCAAATACAAGCCTTAATGATCCGAGAAGTCGAATCAAGTCAAATAGAAGGTGCTTGTTGATCCGAGAAGCCGTATTGGGTCACATTGTGCGTACTGGGTGACTTGATAAAACAAACGGATAAAGTTATGGATACTTGTTGATCCGAGAAGCCGAATTGGGTCAAATGGAAGACTTGTTAATCGGAGAAGTCAATTGGGGTCAAATACAAGCCTTAATGATTTGAGAAGTCGAATCGAGTCAAATAGAAGGTGCTTGTTGATCCGAGAAGCCGTATTGGGTCACATTGTGCGTACTTGGTGACTTGATAAAACAAATGGATCAAGTTATGGATACTTGTTGATCCGAGAAGCCGAATGGGGTCAAATGGAAGACTTGTTAATCGGAGAAGTCAATTGGGGTCAAATACAAGCCTTAATGATTTGAGAAGTCGAATCGAGTCAAATAGAAGGTGCTTGTTGATCCGAGAAGCCGTATTGGGTCACATTGTGCGTACTCGGTGACTTGATAAAACAAACGGATCAAGTTATCGATACTTGTTGATCCGAGAAGCCAAATTGGGTCAAATGGAAGACTTGTTAATCGGAGAAGTCAATTGAGATCAAATACAAGCCTCAATGATTCGAGAAGTCGAATCGAGTCAAATAAAAGGTGCTTGTTGATCCGAGAAGCCGTATTGGGTCACATTGTGCGTACTTGGTGACTTGAAAAAACAAACGGATCAAGTTATGGATACTTGTTGATCCGAGAAGCCGAATTGGGTCAAATGGAAGACTTGTTAATCCGAGAAGTCAATTGGGGTCAAATACAAGCCTTAATGATCCGAGTAGTCGAATCGAGTTAAATAGAAGGTGCTTGTTGATCCGAGAAGCCGTATTAGGTCACATTTTGCGTATTTGGTGACTTGATAAAACAAACGGATGAAGTTATGGATACTTGTTGATCCGAGATGCCGAATTGTGTTAAATGAAAGACTTGTTGATCCGAGAAGTCAATTGAGATCAAATACAAGCCTTAATGATTCGAGAACTCGAATCGAGTCAAATAGAAGGTGCTTTTTGATCCGAGAAGCCGTATTGGGTAACATTGGGCGTATTTGGTGACTTGATAAAACAAACGGATCAAGTTATGGATACTTGTTGATCCGAGAAACCGAATTGGCTCAAATGGATGACTTATTGATCCAAGAAGTCAATTGAGATCAAATACAAGCCTTAATGATTGAAGAAGTCGAATCGAGTCAAATAGAAGGTGCTTGTTGATCCGAGAAGTCGTATTGGGTCACATTGTGCGTACTTGAAGACTTGATAAAACAAACGGATCAAGTTATTGATACTTGTTGATCTGAGAAGCCGAATTGGGTCAAATGGAAGACTTGTTAATCCGATAAGTCAATTGGGGTTAAATACAAGCCTTAATGATCCGAGAAGTCGAATCGAGTAAAATACAAGGTGTTTGTTGATCCGAGAAGTCAACTAGGGTCAAATACAAGCCTTAATGATTTGAGAAGTCGAATCGAGTCAAATAGTTGGTGCTTGTTGATCCAAGAAGCCGTATTGGGTCACATTGTGCATACTTGGCGACTTGATAAAGAAAACGGATCAAGTTATGGATACTTGTTGATCTGAGAAGCCGAATTGGGTCAAATGGAAGACTTGTTGATCCGAGAAGTTAATTGGGGTCAAATACAAGCCTTAATAATTTATAAAGTCGAATCGAGTAAAATACTTCGTGCTTATTGATCCAAGAAGCCGTATTGGGTCACATTGTGCGTACTTAGTGACTTGATAAAACAAACGGATAATGTTATGGATACTTGCTGATCTGAGAAGCCGAATTGGGTCAAATGGAAGACTTGTTGATCCGAGAAGTCAATTGAGATCAAATACAAGCCTTAGTGATTCGAGAAGTCGAATCGAGTCAAATAGAAGGTGCTTGTTGATCCGAGAAGCCGTATTGGGTCACATTGTGCGTACTTGGTGACTTGATAAAACAAACGGATCAAGTTATGGATACTTGTTGATCCGAGAAGCCGAATTGTGTCAAATGGAAGACTTGTTAATCCGAGAAGTCAATTGGGATCAAATACAAGCCTTAATGATCGGAGAAGTCAAATCGAGTTAAATAGAAGGTGCTTGTTGATCCGAGAAGCCGTATTAGGTCACATTTTGCGTATTTGGTGACTTGATGAAATGAACGGATCAAGTTATAGATACTTGTTGATCCGAGAAGCCGAATTGTATTAAATGAAAGACTTGTTGATCCGAGAAGTCAATTGAGATCAAATACAAGCCTTAATGATTCGAGAACTTGAATCAAGTCAAATAGAAGGTGCTTGTTGATCCGAGAAGCCGTATTGGGTAACATTGTGCGTATTTGGTGACTTGATAAAACAAACGGATCAAGTTATGGATACTTGTTGATCCGAGAAACAGAATTGGGTCAAATGGCTGACTTATTGATCCGAGAAGTCAATTGAGATCAAATACAAGCCTTAATGATTCAAGAAGTCGAATCGAGTCAAATAGAAGGTGCTTGTTGATTCGAGAAGTCGTATTGGGTGACATTTTGCGTACTTGGTGACTTGATAAAACAAATGGATCAAGTTATCGATACTTGTTGATCCGAGAAGCCGAATTGGGTCAAATGGAAGACTTGTTAATCCGAAAAGTCAATTGGGGTTAAATACAAGCCTTAATGATCCGAGAAGTCGAATCGAGTTAAATAGAAGGTGCTTGTTGTTCCGAAAAGCCGTATTAGGTCACATTGTGCGTATTTGGTGTCTTGATAAAATAAACGGATCAAGTTATGGATACTTGTTGATCCGAGAAGCCGAATTGTGTTAAATGAAAGACTTGTTGATCCGAGAAGTCAATTGAGATCAAATACAAGCCTTAATGATTCGAGGAGTTAAATCGAGTCAAATAGAAGGTGCTTCTTGATCCGAGAAGCCGTATTGGGTCACATTGTGCGTACTTGGTGACTTGATAAAACAAACGGATCAAGTTATGGATACTTGTTGATCCGAGAAGCCGAATTGGGTCAAATGGAAGACTTGTTAATCCGAGAAGTCAATTGGGGTCAAATACAAGCCTTAATGATCCGAGAAGTCGAATCGAGTCAAATAGAAGGTGCTTGTTGATCCGAGAAGCCGTATTGGGTCACATTGTGCGTACTTGGTGACTTGATAAAGAAAACGGATCAAGTTATGGATACTTGTTGATCCGAGAAGCCGAATTGGGTCACATGGAAGACTTGTTGATCCGAGAAGTTAATTGGGGTTAAATACAAGCCTTAATGATTTATAAAGTCGAATCGAGTAAAATACTTGGTGCTTATTGATCCGAGAAGCCGTATTGGGTCACATTGTGCGTACTTAGTGACTTGATAAAACAAACGGATCATGTTATGGATACTTGCTGATCCGAGAAGCCGAATCGGGTCAAATGGAAGACTTGTTGATCCGAGAAGTCAATTGAGATCAAATACAAGCCTTAGTGATTCGAGAAGTCGAATCGAGTCAAATAGAAGGTGCTTGTTGATCCGAGAAGCCGTATTGGGTCACATTGTGCGTACTTGGTGACTTGATAAAACAAACGTATCAAGTTATGGATACTTGTTGATCCGAGAAGCCGAATTGGGTCAAATGGAAGACTTGTTAATCCGAGAAGTCAATTGGGGTCAAATACAAGCCTTAATGATCCGAGAAGTCGAATCGAGTTAAATAGAAGGTGCTTGTTGATCCGAGAAGCCGTATTAGGTCACATTTTGCGTATTTGGTGACTTGATAAAACAAACGGATCAAGTTATGGATACTTGTTGATCCGAGATGCCGAATTGTGTTAAATGAAAGACTTGTTGATCCGAGAAGTCAATTGAGATCAAATACAAGCCTTAATGATTCGAGAACTCGAATCGAGTCAAATAGAAGGTGCTTTTTGATCCGAGAAGCCGTATTGGGTAACATTGGGCGTATTTGGTGACTTGATAAAACAAACGGATCAAGTTATGGATACTTGTTGATCCGAGAAACCGAATTGGCTCAAATGGATGACTTATTGATCCAAGAAGTCAATTGAGATCAAATACAAGCCTTAATGATTGAAGAAGTCGAATCGAGTCAAATAGAAGGTGGTTGTTGATCCGAGAAGTCGTATTGGGTCACATTGTGCGTACTTGGTGACTTGATAAAACAAACGGATCAAGTTATTGATACTTGTTGATCCGAGAAGCCGAATTGGGTCAAATGGAAGACTTGTTAATCCGATAAGTCAATTAGGGTCAAATACAAGCCTTAATGATCCGAGAAGTCGAATCGAGTCAAATAGAAGGTGTTTGTTGATCCGAGAAGCCGTATTGGGTCAAATCGTGCGTACTTGGTGACTTGATAAAACAAACGGATCAAGTTATGGATACTTGTTGATCCGAGAAGCCGAATTGGGTCAAATGGAAGACTTATTTATCCGAGAAGTCAACTGGGGTCAAATACAAGCCTTAATGATTTGAGAAGTCGAATCGAGTCAAATAGTTGGTGCTTGTTGATCCAAGAAGCCGTATTGGGTCACATTGTGCATACTTGGCGACTTGATAAAGAAAACGGATCAAGTTATGGATACTTGTTGATCCGAGAAGCCGAATTGGGTCAAATGGAAGACTTGTTGATCCGAGAAGTTAATTGGGGTCAAATACAAGCCTTAATGATTTATAAAGTCGAATCGAGTAAAATACTTGGTGCATATTGATCCGAGAAGCCGTATTGGGTCACATTGTGCGTACTTAGTGACTTGATAAAACAAACGGATCATGTTTTGGATACTTGCTGATCCGAGAAGCCGAATTGGGTCAAATGGAAGACTTGTTGATCCGAGAAGTCAATTGAGATCAAATACAAGCCTTAGTGATTCGAGAAGTCGAATCGAGTCAAATAGAAGTTGCTTGTTGATCCGAGAAGCCGTATTGGGTCACATTGTGCGTACTTGGTGACTTGATAAAACAAACGGATCAAGTTATGGATACTTGTTGATCCGAGAAGCCGAATTGGGTCAAATGGAAGACTTGTTAATCCGAGAAGTCAATTGGGGTCAAATACAAGCCTTAATGATCCGAGAAGTCGAATCGAGTTAAATAGAAGGTGCTTGTTGATCCGAGAAGCCGTATTAGGTCACATTTTGCGTATTTGGTGACTTGATAAAATGAACGGATCAAGTTATAGATACTTGTTGATCCGAGAAGCCGAATTGTGTTAAATGAAAGACATTTTTTGATCCGAGAAGTCAATTGAGATCAAATACAAGCCTTAATGATTCGAGAACTCGAATCAAGTCAAATAGAAGGTGCTTGTTGATCCGAGAAGCCGTATTGGGTAACATTGTGCGTATTTGGTGACTTGATAAAACAAACGGATCAAGTTATGGATACTTGTTGATCCGAGAAACCGAATTGGGTCAAATGGATGACTTATTGATCCGAGAAGTCAATTGAGATCAAATACAAGCCTTAATGATTCAAGAAGTCGAATCGAGTCAAATAGAAGGTGCTTGTTGATTCGAGAAGTCGTATTGGGTGACATTGTGCGTACTTGGTGACTTGATAAAACAAATGGATCAAGTTATTGATACGTGTTGATCCGAGAAGCCGAATTGGGTCAAATGGAAGACTTGTTAATCCGAAAAGTCAATTGGGGTTAAATACAAGCCTTAATGATCCGAGAAGTCGAATCGAGTCAAATAGAAGGTGCTTGTTGTTCCGAAAAGCCGTATTAGGTCACATTGTGCGTATTTGGTGACTTGATAAAATAAACGGATCAAGTTATGGATACTTGTTGATCCGAGAAGCCGAATTGTGTTAAATGAAAGACTTGTTGATCCGAGAAGTCAATTGAGATCAAATACAAGCCTTAATGATTCGAGGAGTTAAATCGAGTCAAATAGAAGGTGCTTCTTGATCCGAGAAGCCGTATTGGGTCACATTGTGCGTACTTGTGACTTGATAAAACAAACGGATCAAGTTATGGATACTTGTTGATCCGAGAAGCCGAATTGGGTCAAATGGAAGACTTGTTAATCCGAGAAGTCAATTGGGGTCAAATACAAGCCTTAATGATCCGAGAAGTCGAATCGAGTCAAATAGAAGGTGCTTGTTGATCCGAGAAGCCGTATTGGGTCACATTGTGCGTACTTTGTGACTTGATAAAACAAACGGATCAAGTTATGAATACTTGTTGATCCGAGAAGCCGAATTGGGTCAAATGGAAGACTTATTTATCCGAGAAGTCAACTGTGGTCAAATACAAGCCTTAATGATTTGAGAAGTCGAATCGAGTCAAATAGTTGGTGCTTGTTGATCCAAGAAGCCGTATTGGGTCACATTGTGCATACTTGGTGACTTGATAAAGAAAACGGATCAAGTTATGGATACTTGTTGATCCGAGAAGCCGAATTGGGTCAAATGGAAGACTTGTTAATCCGAGAAGTTAATTGGGGTCAAATACAAGCCTTAATGATTTATAAAGTCGAATCGAGTAAAATACTTGGTGCTTATTGATCCGAGAAGCCGTATTGGGTCACATTGTGCGTACTTGGTGACTTGATAAAACAAACGGATCAAGTTATGGATACTTGTTGATCCGAGAAGCCGAATTGGGTCAAATGGATGACTTGTTAATCCGAGAAGTCAATTGCGGTCAAATACAAGCCTTAATGATCCAAGAAGTTGAATCGAGTCAAATAGAAGGTGCTTGTTGATCTGAAAAACCGTATCGGGTCACATTGTGCGTATTTGGTGACTTGATAAAACAAACGGATCAAGTTATGGATACTTGTTGATCCGAGAAGCCGAATTGGGTCAAATGGAAGACTTGTTGATCCGAGAAGTCAATTGAGATCAAATACAAGCCTTAGTGATTCGAGAAGTCGAATCGAGTCAAATAGAAGGTGCTTGTTGATCCGAGAAGCCGTATTGGGTCACATTGTGCGTACTTGGTGACTTGATAAAACAAACGGATCAAGTTATGGATACTTGTTGATCCGAGAAGCCAAATTGGGTCAAATGGATGACTTGTTAATCCGAGAAGTCAATTGCGGTCAAATACAAGCCTTAATGATCCAAGAAGTTGAATCGAGTCAAATAGAAGGTGCTTGTTGATCTGAAAAACCGTATCGGGTCACATTGTGCGTATTTGGTGACTTGATAAAACAAACGGATCAAGTTATGGATACTTGTTGATCCGAGAAGCCGAATTGTGTTAAATGAAAGACTTGTTGATCCGAGAAGTCAATTGAGATCAAATACAAGCTTTAGTTATTCGAGAAGTCGAATCGAGTCAAATAGAAGGTGCTTGTTGATCCGAGAAGCCGTATTGGGTCACATTGTGCGTACTTGGTGACTTGATAAAACAAACGGATCATGTTATGGATACTTGTTGATCCGAGAAGCCGAATTGGGTCAAACGGAAGACTTGTTAATCCGAGAAGTCAATTGGGGTCAAATACAAGCCTTAATGATGCGAGAAGTCGAATCGAGTCAAATAGAAGGTGCTTGTTGATCCGAGAAGCCGTATTGGGTCACATTGTGCGTACTTGGTGACTTGATAAAACAAACGGATCAAGTTATGGATACTTGTTGATCCGAGAAGCCGAATTGGGTCAAATGGAAGACTTGTTAATCCGAGAAGTCAATTGGGGTCAAATACAAGCCTTAATGATCCAAGAGGTCGAATTGAGTTAAATAGAAGGTGCTTGTTGATCTGAGAAGCCGTATTAGGTCACATTTTTCGTATTTGGTGACTTGATAAAACAAACGGATCAAGTTATGGATACTTGTTGATCCGAGAAGTCGAATTGTGTTAAATGAAAGAGTTGTTGATCCGAGAAGTCAATTGATATCAAATACAAGCTTTAGTTATTCGAGAAGTCGAATCGAGTCAAATAGAAGGTGCTTGTTGATCCGAGAAGCCGTATTGGGTCACATTGTGCGTACTTGGTGACTTGATAAAACAAACGGATCAAGTTATGGATACTTGTTGATCTGAGAAACCGAATCGGATCAAATGGAAAACTTATTGATCCGAGAAATCAATTGAGATCAAATACAAGCCTTAATGATTCGAGAAGTCGAATCGAGTAAAATAGAAGATGCTTGTTGATCCGAGAAGCCGTATTGGGTCACATTGTGCGTACTTGGTGATTTGATAAAACAAACGGATCAAGTTATTGATATTTGTTGATCCGAGAAGCCGAATTGGGTCAAATGGAAGACTTGTTAATCCGAGAAGTCAATTGGGGTCAAATACAAGCCTTAATGATCCGAGAAGTCGAATCGAGTCAAATAGAAGGTGCTTGTTGATCCGAGAAGCCGTATTGGGTCACATTGTGCGTACTTGGTGACTTGATAAAGAAAACGGATCAAGTTATGGATACTTGTTGATCCGAGAAGCCGAATTGGGTCAAATGGAAGACTTGTTGATCCGTGAAGTTAATTGGGGTCAAATACAAGCCTTAATGATTTATAAAGTCGAATCGAGTAAAATACTTGGTGCTTATTGATCCGAGAAGCCGTATTGGGTCACATTGTGCGTACTTAGTGACTTGATAAAACAAACGGATCATGTTATGGATACTTGCTGATCCGAGAAGCCGAATCGGGTCAAATGGAAGACTTGTTGATCCGAGAAGTCAATTGAGATCAAATACAAGCCTTAGTGATTCGAGAAGTCGAATCGAGTCAAATAGAAGGTGCTTGTTGATCCGAGAAGCCGTATTGGGTCACATTGTGCGTACTTGGTGACTTGATAAAACAAACGGATCAAGTTATGGATACTTGTTGATCCGAGAAGCCGAATTGGGTCAAATGGAAGACTTGTTAATCCGAGAAGTCAATTGGGGTCAAATACAAGCCTTAATGATCCGAGAAGTCGAATCGAGTTAAATAGAAGGTGCTTGTTGATCCGAGAAGCCGTATTAGGTCACATTTTGCGTATTTGGTGACTTGATAAAATGAACGGATCAAGTTATAGATACTTGTTGATCCGAGAAGCCGAATTGTGTTAAATGAAAGACATTTTTTGATCCGAGAAGTCAATTGAGATCAAATACAAGCCTTAATGATTCGAGAACTCGAATCAAGTCAAATAGAAGGTGCTTGTTGATCCGAGAAGCCGTATTGGGTAACATTGTGCGTATTTGGTGACTTGATAAAACAAACGGATCAAGTTATGGATACTTGTTGATCCGAGAAACCGAATTGGGTCAAATGGATGACTTATTGATCCGAGAAGTCAATTGAGATCAAATACAAGCCTTAATGATTCAAGAAGTCGAATCGAGTCAAATAGAAGGTGCTTGTTGATTCGAGAAGTCGTATTGGGTGACATTGTGCGTACTTGGTGACTTGATAAAACAAATGGATCAAGTTATTGATACGTGTTGATCCGAGAAGCCGAATTGGGTCAAATGGAAGACTTGTTAATCCGAAAAGTCAATTGGGGTTAAATACAAGCCTTAATGATCCGAGAAGTCGAATCGAGTCAAATAGAAGGTGCTTGTTGTTCCGAAAAGCCGTATTAGGTCACATTGTGCGTATTTGGTGACTTGATAAAATAAACGGATCAAGTTATGGATACTTGTTGATCCGAGAAGCCGAATTGTGTTAAATGAAAGACTTGTTGATCCGAGAAGTCAATTGAGATCAAATACAAGCCTTAATGATTCGAGGAGTTAAATCGAGTCAAATAGAAGGTGCTTCTTGATCCGAGAAGCCGTATTGGGTCACATTGTGCGTACTTGTGACTTGATAAAACAAACGGATCAAGTTATGGATACTTGTTGATCCGAGAAGCCAAATTGGGTCAAATGGAAGACTTGTTAATCCGAGAAGTCAATTGGGGTCAAATACAAGCCTTAATGATCCGAGAAGTCGAATCGAGTCAAATAGAAGGTGCTTGTTGATCCGAGAAGCCGTATTGGGTCACATTGTGCGTACTTTGTGACTTGATAAAACAAACGGATCAAGTTATGGATACTTGTTGATCCGAGAAGCCGAATTGGGTCAAATGGAAGACTTATTTATCCGAGAAGTCAACTGTGGTCAAATACAAGCCTTAATGATTTGAGAAGTCGAATCGAGTCAAATAGTTGGTGCTTGTTGATCCAAGAAGCCGTATTGGGTCACATTGTCCATACTTGGTGACTTGATAAAGAAAACGGATCAAGTTACGGATACTTGTTGATCCGAGAAGCCGAATTGGGTCAAATGGAAGACTTGTTAATCCGAGAAGTTAATTGGGGTCAAATACAAGCCTTAATGATTTATAAAGTCGAATCGAGTAAAATACTTGGTGCTTATTGATCCGAGAAGCCGTATTGGGTCACATTGTGCGTACTTGGTGACTTGATAAAACAAACGGATCAAGTTATGGATACTTGTTGATCCGAGAAGCCGAATTGGGTCAAATGGATGACTTGTTAATCCGAGAAGTCAATTGCGGTCAAATACAAGCCTTAATGATCCAAGAAGTTGAATCGAGTCAAATAGAAGGTGCTTGTTGATCTGAAAAACCGTATTGGGTCACATTGTGCGTATTTGGTGACTTGATAAAACAAACGGATCAAGTTATGGATACTTGTTGATCCGAGAAACCGAATTGGGTCAAATGGATAACTTATTGATCCGAGAAATCAATTGAGATCAAATACAAGCCTTAATGATTCAAGAAGTCGAATCGAGTCAAATGGAAGGTGCTTGTTGATCCGAGAAGCCGTATTGGGTCACATTGTGCGTACTTGGTGACTTGATAAAACAAACGGATCAAGTTATGGATACTTGTTGATCCGAGAAGCCAATTTGGGTCAAATGGAAGACTTGTTAATCCGAGAAGTCAATTGGGGTCAAATACAAGCCTTAATGATCCGAGAAGTCGAATCGAGTCAAATAGAAGGTGCTAGTTGATATGAGAAGCCGTATTAGGTCACATTGGGCGTATTTGGTTACTTGATAAAACAAACGGATCAAGTTATGGATACTTGTTGATCCAAGAAGCCGAATTGTGTTAAATGAAAGACTTGTTGATCCGAGAAGTCAATTGAGATCAAATACAAGCTTTAGTTATTCGAGAAGTCGAATCGAGTCAAATAGAAGGTGCTTGTTGATCCGAGAAGCCGTATTGGGTCACATTGTGCGTACTTGGTGACTTGATAAAACAAACGGATCAAGTTATGGATACTTGTTGATCCGAGAAGCCGAATTGTGTTAAATGAAAGACTTGTTGATCCGAGAAGTCAATTGAGATCAAATACAAGCTTTAGTTATTCGAGAAGTCGAATCGAGTCAAATAGAAGGTGCTTGTTGATCCGAGAAGCCGTATTGGGTCACATTGTGCGTACTTGGTGACTTGATAAAACAAACGGATCATGTTATGGATACTTGTTGATCCGAGAAGCCGAATTGGGTCAAATGGAAGACTTGTTAATCCGAGAAGTCAATTGGGGTCAAATACAAGCCTTAATGATGCGAGAAGTCGAATCGTGTCAAATAGAAGGTGCTTGTTGATCCGAGAAGCCGTATTGGGTCACATTGTGCGTACTTGGTGAGTTGATAAAACAAACGGATCAAGTTATGGATACTTGTTGATCCGAGAAGCCGAATTGGGTCAAATGGAAGACTTGTTAATCCGAGAAGTCAATTGGGGTCAAATACAAGCCTTAATGATCCGAGAGGTCGAATTGAGTTAAATAGAAGGTGCTTGTTGATCTGAGAAGCCGTATTAGGTCACATTTTGCGTATTTGGTGACTTGATAAAACAAACGGATCAAGTTATGGATACTTGTTGATCCGAGAAGTCGAATTGTGTTAAATGAAAGAGTTGTTGATCCGAGAAGTCAATTGATATCAAATACAAGCTTTAGTTATTCGAGAAGTCGAATCGAGTCAAATAGAAGGTGCTTGTTGATCCGAGAAGCCGTATTGGGTCACATTGTGCGTACTTGGTGACTTGATAAAACAAACGGATCAAGTTATGGATACTTGTTGATCTGAGAAACCGAATCGGATCAAATGGAAAACTTATTGATCCGAGAAATCAATTGAGATCAAATACAAGCCTTAATGATTCGAGAAGTCGAATCGAGTAAAATAGAAGATGCTTGTTGATCCGAGAAGCCGTATTGGGTCACATTGTGCGTACTTGGTGATTTGATAAAACAAACGGATCAAGTTATTGATATTTGTTGATCCGAGAAGCCGAATTGGGTCAAATGGAAGACTTGTTAATCCGAGAAGTCAATTGGGGTCAAATACAAGCCTTAATGATCCGAGAAGTCGAATCGAGTCAAATAGAAGGTGCTTGTTGATCCGAGAAGCCGTATTGGGTCACATTGTGCGTACTTTGTGACTTGATAAAACAAACGGATCAAGTTATGAATACTTGTTGATCCGAGAAGCCGAATTGGGTCAAATGGAAGACTTATTTATCCGAGAAGTCAACTGTGGTCAAATACAAGCCTTAATAATTTGAGAAGTCGAATCGAGTCAAATAGTTGGTGCTTGTTGATCCAAGAAGCCGTATTGGGTCACATTGTGCATACTTGGTGACTTGATAAAGAAAACGGATCAAGTTATGGATACTTGTTGATCCGAGAAGCCGAATTGGGTCAAATGGAAGACTTGTTAATCCGAGAAGTTAATTGGGGTCAAATACAAGCCTTAATGATTTATAAAGTCGAATCGAGTAAAATACTTGGTGCTTATTGATCCGAGAAGCCGTATTGGGTCACATTGTGCGTACTTGGTGACTTGATAAAACAAACGGATCAAGTTATGGATACTTGTTGATCCGAGAAGCCGAATTGGGTCAAATGGATGACTTGTTAATCCGAGAAGTCAATTGCGGTCAAATACAAGCCTTAATGATCCAAGAAGTTGAATCGAGTCAAATAGAAGGTGCTTGTTGATCTGAAAAACCGTATCGGGTCACATTGTGCGTATTTGGTGACTTGATAAAACAAACGGATCAAGTTATGGATACTTGTTGATCCGAGAAGCCGAATTGGGTCAAATGGAAGACTTGTTGATCCGAGAAGTCAATTGAGATCAAATACAAGCCTTAGTGATTCGAGAAGTCGAATCGAGTCAAATAGAAGGTGCTTGTTGATCCGAGAAGCCGTATTGGGTCACATTGTGCGTACTTGGTGACTTGATAAAACAAACGGATCAAGTTATGGATACTTGTTGATCCGAGAAGCCGAATTGGGTCAAATGGATGACTTGTTAATCCGAGAAGTCAATTGCGGTCAAATACAAGCCTTAATGATCCAAGAAGTTGAATCGAGTCAAATAGAAGGTGCTTGTTGATCTGAAAAACCGTATCGGGTCACATTGTGCGTATTTGGTGACTTGATAAAACAAACGGATCAAGTTATGGATACTTGTTGATCCGAGAAGCCGAATTGTGTTAAATGAAAGACTTGTTGATCCGAGAAGTCAATTGAGATCAAATACAAGCTTTAGTTATTCGAGAAGTCGAATCGAGTCAAATAGAAGGTGCTTGTTGATCCGAGAAGCCGTATTGGGTCACATTGTGCGTACTTGGTGACTTGATAAAACAAACGGATCATGTTATGGATACTTGTTGATCCGAGAAGCCGAATTGGGTCAAATGGAAGACTTGTTAATCCGAGAAGTCAATTGGGGTCAAATACAAGCCTTAATGATGCGAGAAGTCGAATCGAGTCAAATAGAAGGTGCTTGTTGATCCGAGAAGCCGTATTGGGTCACATTGTGCGTACTTGGTGACTTGATAAAACAAACGGATCAAGTTATGGATACTTGTTGATCCGAGAAGCCGAATTGGGTCAAATGGAAGACTTGTTAATCCGAGAAGTCAATTGGGGTCAAATACAAGCCTTAATGATCCAAGAGGTCGAATTGAGTTAAATAGAAGGTGCTTGTTGATCTGAGAAGCCGTATTAGGTCACATTTTGCGTATTTGGTGACTTGATAAAACAAACGGATCAAGTTATGGATACTTGTTGATCCGAGAAGTCGAATTGTGTTAAATGAAAGAGTTGTTGATCCGAGAAGTCAATTGATATCAAATACAAGCTTTAGTTATTCGAGAAGTCGAATCGAGTCAAATAGAAGGTGCTTGTTGATCCGAGAAGCCGTATTGGGTCACATTGTGCGTACTTGGTGACTTGATAAAACAAACGGATCAAGTTATGGATACTTGTTGATCTGAGAAACCGAATCGGATCAAATGGAAAACTTATTGATCCGAGAAATCAATTGAGATCAAATACAAGCCTTAATGATTCGAGAAGTCGAATCGAGTAAAATAGAAGATGCTTGTTGATCCGAGAAGCCGTATTGGGTCACATTGTGCGTACTTGGTGATTTGATAAAACAAACGGATCAAGTTATTGATATTTGTTGATCCGAGAAGCCGAATTGGGTCAAATGGAAGACTTGTTAATCCGAGAAGTCAATTGGGGTCAAATACAAGCCTTAATGATCCGAGAAGTCGAATCGAGTCAAATAGAAGGTGCTTGTTGATCCGAGAAGCCGTATTGGGTCACATTGTGCGTACTTGGTGACTTGATAAAGAAAACGGATCAAGTTATGGATACTTGTTGATCCGAGAAGCCGAATTGGGTCAAATGGAAGACTTGTTGATCCGTGAAGTTAATTGGGGTCAAATACAAGCCTTAATGATTTATAAAGTCGAATCGAGTAAAATACTTGGTGCTTATTGATCCGAGAAGCCGTATTGGGTCACATTGTGCGTACTTAGTGACTTGATAAAACAAACGGATCATGTTATGGATACTTGCTGATCCGAGAAGCCGAATTGGGTCAAATGGAAGACTTGTTGATCCGAGAAGTCAATTGAGATCAAATACAAGCCTTAGTGATTCGAGAAGTCGAATCGAGTCAAATAGAAGGTGCTTGTTGATCCGAGAAGCAGTATTGGGTCACATTGTGCGTACTTGGTGACTTGATAAAACAAACGGATCAAGTTATGGATACTTGTTGATCCGAGAAGCCGAATTGGGTCAAATGGAAGACTTGTTAATCCGAGAAGTCAATTGGGGTCAAATACAAGCCTTAATGATCGGAGAAGTCGAATCGAGTTAAATAGAAGGTGCTTGTTGATCCGAGAAGCCGTATTAGGTCACATTTTGCGTATTTGGTGACTTGATAAAATGAACGGATCAAGTTATAGATACTTGTTGATCCGAGAAGCCGAATTGTGTTAAATGAAAGACATTTTTTGATCCGAGAAGTCAATTGAGATCAAATACAAGCCTTAATGATTCGAGAACTCGAATCAAGTCAAATAGAAGGTGCTTGTTGATCCGAGAAGCCGTATTGGGTAACATTGTGCGTATTTGGTGACTTGATAAAACAAACGGATCAAGTTATGGATACTTGTTGATCCGAGAAACCGAATTGGGTCAAATGGATGACTTATTGATCCGAGAAGTCAATTGAGATCAAATACAAGCCTTAATGATTCAAGAAGTCGAATCGAGTCAAATAGAAGGTGCTTGTTGATTCGAGAAGTCGTATTGGGTGACATTGTGCGTACTTGGTGACTTGATAAAACAAATGGATCAAGTTATTGATACGTGTTGATCCGAGAAGCCGAATTGGGTCAAATGGAAGACTTGTTAATCCGAAAAGTCAATTGGGGTTAAATACAAGCCTTAATGATCCGAGAAGTCGAATCGAGTCAAATAGAAGGTGCTTGTTGTTCCGAAAAGCCGTATTAGGTCACATTGTGCGTATTTGGTGACTTGATAAAATAAACGGATCAAGTTATGGATACTTGTTGATCCGAGAAGCCGAATTGTGTTAAATGAAAGACTTGTTGATCCGAGAAGTCAATTGAGATCAAATACAAGCCTTAATGATTCGAGGAGTTAAATCGAGTCAAATAGAAGGTGCTTCTTGATCCGAGAAGCCGTATTGGGTCACATTGTGCGTACTTGTGACTTGATAAAACAAACGGATCAAGTTATGGATACTTGTTGATCCGAGAAGCCAAATTGGGTCAAATGGAAGACTTGTTAATCCGAGAAGTCAATTGGGGTCAAATACAAGCCTTAATGATCCGAGAAGTCGAATCGAGTCAAATAGAAGGTGCTTGTTGATCCGAGAAGCCGTATTGGGTCACATTGTGCGTACTTTGTGACTTGATAAAACAAACGGATCAAGTTATGGATACTTGTTGATCCGAGAAGCCGAATTGGGTCAAATGGAAGACTTATTTATCCGAGAAGTCAACTGTGGTCAAATACAAGCCTTAATGATTTGAGAAGTCGAATCGAGTCAAATAGTTGGTGCTTGTTGATCCAAGAAGCCGTATTGGGTCACATTGTCCATACTTGGTGACTTGATAAAGAAAACGGATCAAGTTACGGATACTTGTTGATCCGAGAAGCCGAATTGGGTCAAATGGAAGACTTGTTAATCCGAGAAGTTAATTGGGGTCAAATACAAGCCTTAATGATTTATAAAGTCGAATCGAGTAAAATACTTGGTGCTTATTGATCCGAGAAGCCGTATTGGGTCACATTGTGCGTACTTGGTGACTTGATAAAACAAACGGATCAAGTTATGGATACTTGTTGATCCGAGAAGCCGAATTGGGTCAAATGGATGACTTGTTAATCCGAGAAGTCAATTGCGGTCAAATACAAGCCTTAATGATCCAAGAAGTTGAATCGAGTCAAATAGAAGGTGCTTGTTGATCTGAAAAACCGTATTGGGTCACATTGTGCGTATTTGGTGACTTGATAAAACAAACGGATCAAGTTATGGATACTTGTTGATCCGAGAAACCGAATTGGGTCAAATGGATAACTTATTGATCCGAGAAATCAATTGAGATCAAATACAAGCCTTAATGATTCAAGAAGTCGAATCGAGTCAAATGGAAGGTGCTTGTTGATCCGAGAAGCCGTATTGGGTCACATTGTGCGTACTTGGTGACTTGATAAAACAAACGGATCAAGTTATGGATACTTGTTGATCCGAGAAGCCGAATTGTGTTAAATGAAAGACTTGTTGATCCGAGAAGTCAATTGAGATCAAATACAAGCTTTAGTTATTCGAGAAGTCGAATCGAGTCAAATAGAAGGTGCTTGTTGATCCGAGAAGCCGTATTGGGTCACATTGTGCGTACTTGGTGACTTGATAAAACAAACGGATCATGTTATGGATACTTGTTGATCCGAGAAGCCGAATTGGGTCAAATGGAAGACTTGTTAATCCGAGAAGTCAATTGGGGTCAAATACAAGCCTTAATGATGCGAGAAGTCGAATCGTGTCAAATAGAAGGTGCTTGTTGATCCGAGAAGCCGTATTGGGTCACATTGTGCGTACTTGGTGAGTTGATAAAACAAACGGATCAAGTTATGGATACTTGTTGATCCGAGAAGCCGAATTGGGTCAAATGGAAGACTTGTTAATCCGAGAAGTCAATTGGGGTCAAATACAAGCCTTAATGATCCGAGAGGTCGAATTGAGTTAAATAGAAGGTGCTTGTTGATCTGAGAAGCCGTATTAGGTCACATTTTGCGTATTTGGTGACTTGATAAAACAAACGGATCAAGTTATGGATACTTGTTGATCCGAGAAGTCGAATTGTGTTAAATGAAAGAGCTGTTGATCCGAGAAGTCAATTGATATCAAATACAAGCTTTAGTTATTCGAGAAGTCGAATCGAGTCAAATAGAAGGTGCTTGTTGATCCGAGAAGCCGTATTGGGTCACATTGTGCGTACTTGGTGACTTGATAAAACAAACGGATCAAGTTATGGATACTTGTTGATCTGAGAAACCGAATCGGATCAAATGGAAAACTTATTGATCCGAGAAATCAATTGAGATCAAATACAAGCCTTAATGATTCGAGAAGTCGAATCGAGTAAAATAGAAGATGCTTGTTGATCCGAGAAGCCGTATTGGGTCACATTGTGCGTACTTGGTGATTTGATAAAACAAACGGATCAAGTTATTGATATTTGTTGATCCGAGAAGCCGAATTGGGTCAAATGGAAGACTTGTTAATCCGAGAAGTCAATTGGGGTCAAATACAAGCCTTAATGATCCGAGAAGTCGAATCGAGTCAAATAGAAGGTGCTTGTTGATCCGAGATGCCGTATTGGGTCACATTGTGCGTACTTGGTGACTTGATAAAGAAAACGGATCAAGTTATGGATACTTGTTGATCCGAGAAGCCGAATTGGGTCAAATGGAAGACTTGTTGATCCGTGAAGTTAATTGGGGTCAAATACAAGCCTTAATGATTTATAAAGTCGAATCGAGTAAAATACTTGGTGCTTATTGATCCGAGAAGCCGTATTGGGTCACATTGTGCGTACTTAGTGACTTGATAAAACAAACGAATCATGTTATGGATACTTGCTGATCCGAGAAGCCGAATTGGGTCAAATGGAAACTTGTTGATCCGAGAAGTCAATTGAGATCAAATACAAGCCTTAGTGATTCGAGAAGTCGAATCGAGTCAAATAGAAGGTGCTTGTTGATCCGAGAAGCAGTATTGGGTCACATTGTGCGTACTTGGTGACTTGATAAAACAAACGGATCAAGTTATGGATACTTGTTGATCCGAGAAGCCGAATTGGGTCAAATGGAAGACTTGTTAATCCGAGAAGTCAATTGGGGTCAAATACAAGCCTTAATGATCCGAGAAGTCAAATCGAGTTAAATAGAAGGTGATTGTTGATCCGAGAAGCCGTATTAGGTCACATTTTGCGTATTTGGTGACTTGATAAAACAAACGGATCAAGTTATGGATACTTGTTGTATCCGAGATGCCGAATTGTGTTAAATGAAAGACTTGTTGATCCGAGAAGTCAATTGAGATCAAATACAAGCCTTAATGATTCGAGAACTCGAATCGAGTCAAATAGAAGGTGCTTTTTGATCCGAGAAGCCGTATTGGGTAACATTGGGCGTATTTGGTGACTTGATAAAACAAACGGATCAAGTTATGGATACTTGTTGATCCGAGAAACCGAATTGGCTCAAATGGATGACTTATTGATCCAAGAAGTCAATTGGGATCAAATACAAGCCTTAATGATTGAAGAAGTCGAATCGAGTCAAATAGAAGGTGGTTGTTGATCCGAGAAGTCGTATTGGGTCACATTGTGCGTACTTGGTGACTTGATAAAACAAACGGATCAAGTTATTGATACTTGTTGATCCGAGAAGCCGAATTGGGTCAAATGGAAGACTTGTTAATCTGATAAGTCAATTGGGGTCAAATACAAGCCTTAATGATCCGAGAAGTCGAATCGAGTCGAATAGAAGGTGTTTGTTGATCCGAGAAGCCGTATTGGATCAAATCGTGCGTACTTGGTGACTTGATAAAACAAACGGATCAAGTTATGGATACTTGTTGATCCGAGAAGCCGAATTGGGTCAAATGGAAGACTTATTTATCCGAGAAGTCAACTGGGGTCAAATACAAGCCTTAATGATTTGAGAAGTCGAATCGAGTCAAATAGTTGGTGCTTGTTGATCCAAGAAGCCGTATTGGGTCACATTGTGCATACTTGGCGACTTGATAAAGAAAACGGATCAAGTTATGGATACTTGTTGATCCGAGAAGCCGAATTGGGTCAAATGGAAGACTTGTTGATCCGAGAAGTTAATTGGGGTCAAATACAAGCCTTAATGATTTATAAAGTCGAATCGAGTAAAATACTTGGTGCATATTGATCCTAGAAGCCGTATTGGGTCACATTGTGCGTACTTAGTGACTTGATAAAACAAACGGATCATGTTATGGATACTTGCTGATCCGAGAAGCCGAATTGGGTCAAATGGAAGACTTGTTGATCCGAGAAGTCAATTGAGATCAAATACAAGCCTTAGTGATTCGAGAAGTCGAATCGAGTCAAATAGAAGTTGCTTGTTGATCCGAGAAGCCGTATTGGGTCACATTGTGCGTACTTGGTGACTTGATAAAATAAACGGATCAAGTTATGGATACTTGTTGATCCGAGAAGCCGAATTGGGTCAAATGGAAGACTTATTTATCCGAGAAGTCAACTGTGGTCAAATACAAGCCTTAATGATTTGAGAAGTCGAATCGAGTCAAATAGTTGGTGCTTGTTGATCCAAGAAGCCGTATTGGGTCACATTGTCCATACTTGGTGACTTGATAAAGAAAACGGATCAAGTTATGGATACTTGTTGATCCGAGAAGCCGAATTGGGTCAAATGGAAGACTTGTTAATCCGAGAAGTTAATTGGGGTCAAATACAAGCCTTAATGATTTATAAAGTCGAATCGAGTAAAATACTTGGTGCTTATTGATCCGAGAAGCCGTATTGGGTCACATTGTGCGTACTTGGTGACTTGATAAAACAAACGGATCAAGTTATGGATACTTGTTGATCCGAGAAGCCGAATTGGGTCAAATGGATGACTTGTTAATCCGAGAAGTCAATTGCGGTCAAATACAAGCCTTAATGATCCAAGAAGTTGAATCGAGTCAAATAGAAGGTGCTTGTTGATCTGAAAAACCGTATTGGGTCACATTGTGCGTATTTGGTGACTTGATAAAACAAACGGATCAAGTTGTGGATACTTGTTGATCCGAGAAACCGAATTGGGTCAAATGGATAACTTATTGATCCGAGAAATCAATTGAGATCAAATACAAGCCTTAATGATTCAAGAAGTCGAATCGAGTCAAATAGAAGGTGCTTGTTGATCCGAGAAGCCGTATTGGGTCACATTGTGCGTACTTGGTGACTTGATAAAACAAACGGATCAAGTTATGGATACTTGTTGATCCGAGAAGCCGAATTGTGTTAAATGAAAGACTTGTTGATCCGAGAAGTCAATTGAGATCAAATACAAGCTTTAGTTATTCGAGAAGTCGAATCGAGTCAAATAGAAGGTGCTTGTTGATCCGAGAAGCCGTATTGGGTCACATTGTGCGTACTTGGTGACTTGATAAAACAAACGGATCATGTTATGGATACTTGTTGATCCGAGAAGCCGAATTGGGTCAAATGGAAGACTTGTTAATCCGAGAAGGCAATTGGGGTCAAATACAAGCCTTAATGATGCGAGAAGTCAAATCGTGTCAAATAGAAGGTGCTTGTTGATCCGAGAAGCCGTATTGGGTCACATTGTGCGTACTTGGTGAGTTGATAAAACAAACGGATCAAGTTATGGATACTTGTTGATCCGAGAAGCCGAATTGGGTCAAATGGAAGACTTGTTAATCCGAGAAGTCAATTGGGGTCAAATACAAGCCTTAATGATCCGAGAGGTCGAATTGAGTTAAATAGAAGGTGCTTGTTGATCTGAGAAGCCGTATTACGTCACATTTTGCGTATTTGGTGACTTGATAAAACAAACGGATCAAGTTATGGATACTTGTTGATCCGAGAAGTCGAATTGTGTTAAATGAAAGAGTTGTTGATCCGAGAAGTCAATTGATATCAAATACAAGCTTTAGTTATTCGAGAAGTCGAATCGAGTCAAATAGAAGGTGCTTGTTGATCCGAGAAGCCGTATTGGGTCACATTGTGCGTACTTGGTGACTTGATAAAACAAACGGATCAAGTTATGGATACTTGTTGATCTGAGAAACCGAATCGGATCAAATGGAAAACTTATTGATCCGAGAAATCAATTGAGATCAAATACAAGCCTTAATGATTCGAGAAGTCGAATCGAGTAAAATAGAAGATGCTTGTTGATCCGAGAAGCCGTATTGGGTCACATTGTGCGTACTTGGTGATTTGATAAAACAAACGGATCAAGTTATTGATATTTGTTGATCCGAGAAGCCGAATTGGGTCAAATGGAAGACTTGTTAATCCGAGAAGTCAATTGGGGTCAAATACAAGCCTTAATGATCCGAGAAGTCGAATCGAGTCAAATAGAAGGTGCTTGTTGATCCGAGAAGCCGTATTGGGTCACATTGTGCGTACTTGGTGACTTGATAAAGAAAACGGATCAAGTTATGGATACTTGTTGATCCGAGAAGCCGAATTGGGTCAAATGGAAGACTTGTTGATCCGTGAAGTTAATTGGGGTCAAATACAAGCCTTAATGATTTATAAAGTCGAATCGAGTAAAATACTTGGTGCTTATTGATCCGAGAAGCCGTATTGGGTCACATTGTGCGTACTTAGTGACTTGATAAAACAAACGGATCATGTTATGGATACTTGCTGATCCGAGAAGCCGAATTGGGTCAAATGGAAGACTTGTTGATCCGAGAAGTCAATTGAGATCAAATACAAGCCTTAGTGATTCGAGACGTCGAATCGAGTCAAATAGAAGGTGCTTGTTGATCCGAGAAGCAGTATTGGGTCACATTGTGCGTACTTGGTGACTTGATAAAACAAACGGATCAAGTTATGGATACTTGTTGGTCCGAGAAGCCGAATTGGGTCAAATGGAAGACTTGTTAATCCGAGAAGTCAATTGGGGTCAAATACAAGCCTTAATGATCCGAGAAGTCAAATCGAGTTAAATAGAAGGTGCTTGTTGATCCGAGAAGCCGTATTAGGTCACATTTTGCGTATTTGGTGACTTGATAAAACAAACGGATCAAGTTATGGATACTTGTTGTATCCGAGATGCCGAATTGTGTTAAATGAAAGACTTGTTGATCCGAGAAGTCAATTGAGATCAAATACAAGCCTTAATGATTCGAGAACTCGAATCGAGTCAAATAGAAGGTGCTTTTTGATCCGAGAAGCCGTATTGGGTAACATTGGGCGTATTTGGTGACTTGATAAAACAAACGGATCAAGTTATGGATACTTGTTGATCCGAGAAACCGAATTGGCTCAAATGGATGACTTATTGATCCAAGAAGTCAATTGGGATCAAATACAAGCCTTAATGATTGAAGAAGTCGAATCGAGTCAAATAGAAGGTGGTTGTTGATCCGAGAAGTCGTATTGGGTCACATTGTGCGTACTTGGTGACTTGATAAAACAAACGGATCAAGTTATTGATACTTGTTGATCCGAGAAGCCGAATTGGGTCAAATGGAAGACTTGTTAATCTGATAAGTCAATTGGGGTCAAATACAAGCCTTAATGATCCGAGAAGTCGAATCGAGTCGAATAGAAGGTGTTTGTTGATCCGAGAAGCCGTATTGGGTCAAATCGTGCGTACTTGGTGACTTGATAAAACAAACGGATCAAGTTATGGATACTTGTTGATCCGAGAAGCCGAATTGGGTCAAATGGAAGACTTATTTATCCGAGAAGTCAACTGGGGTCAAATACAAGCCTTAATGATTTGAGAAGTCGAATCGAGTCAAATAGTTGGTGCTTGTTGATCCAAGAAGCCGTATTGGGTCACATTGTGCATACTTGGCGACTTGATAAAGAAAACGGATCAAGTTATGGATACTTGTTGATCCGAGAAGCCGAATTGGGTCAAATGGAAGACTTGTTGATCCGAGAAGTTAATTGGGGTCAAATACAAGCCTTAATGATTTATAAAGTCGAATCGAGTAAAATACTTGGTGCATATTGATCCGAGAAGCCGTATTGGGTCACATTGTGCGTACTTAGTGACTTGATAAAACAAACGGATCATGTTATGGATACTTGCTGATCCGAGAAGCCGAATTGGGTCAAATGGAAGACTTGTTGATCCGAGAAGTCAATTGAGATCAAATACAAGCCTTAGTGATTCGAGAAGTCGAATCGAGTCAAATAGAAGGTGCTTGTTGATCCGAGAAGCAGTATTGGGTCACATTGTGCGTACTTGGTGACTTGATAAAACAAACGGATCAAGTTATGGATACTTGTTGATCCGAGAAGCCGAATTGGGTCAAATGGAAGACTTGTTAATCCGAGAAGTCAATTGGGGTCAAATACAAGCCTTAATGATCCGAGAAGTCAAATCGAGTTAAATAGAAGGTGCTTGTTGATCCGAGAAGCCGTATTAGGTCACATTTTGCGTATTTGGTGACTTGATAAAACAAACGGATCAAGTTATGGATACTTGTTGTATCCGAGATGCCGAATTGTGTTAAATGAAAGACTTGTTGATCCGAGAAGTCAATTGAGATCAAATACAAGCCTTAATGATTCGAGAACTCGAATCGAGTCAAATAGAAGGTGCTTTTTTATCCGAGAAGCCGTATTGGGTAACATTGGGCGTATTTGGTGACTTGATAAAACAAACGGATCAAGTTATGGATACTTGTTGATCCGAGAAACCGAATTGGCTCAAATGGATGACTTATTGATCCAAGAAGTCAATTGGGATCAAATACAAGCCTTAATGATTGAAGAAGTCGAATCGAGTCAAATAGAAGGTGGTTGTTGATCCGAGAAGTCGTATTGGGTCACATTGTGCGTACTTGGTGACTTGATAAAACAAACGGATCAAGTTATTGATACTTGTTGATCCGAGAAGCCGAATTGGGTCAAATGGAAGACTTGTTAATCTGATAAGTCAATTGGGGTCAAATACAAGCCTTAATGATCCGAGAAGTCGAATCGAGTCGAATAGAAGGTGTTTGTTGATCCGAGAAGCCGTATTGGATCAAATCGTGCGTACTTGGTGACTTGATAAAACAAACGGATCAAGTTATGGATACTTGTTGATCCGAGAAGCCGAATTGGGTCAAATGGAAGACTTATTTATCCGAGAAGTCAACTGGGGTCAAATACAAGCCTTAATGATTTGAGAAGTCGAATCGAGTCAAATAGTTGGTGCTTGTTGATCCAAGAAGCCGTATTGGGTCACATTGTGCATACTTGGCGACTTGATAAAGAAAACGGATCAAGTTATGGATACTTGTTGATCCGAGAAGCCGAATTGGGTCAAATGGAAGACTTGTTGATCCGAGAAGTTAATTGGGGTCAAATACAAGCCTTAATGATTTATAAAGTCGAATCGAGTAAAATACTTGGTGCATATTGATCCTAGAAGCCGTATTGGGTCACATTGTGCGTACTTAGTGACTTGATAAAACAAACGGATCATGTTATGGATACTTGCTGATCCGAGAAGCCGAATTGGGTCAAATGGAAGACTTGTTGATCCGAGAAGTCAATTGAGATCAAATACAAGCCTTAGTGATTCGAGAAGTCGAATCGAGTCAAATAGAAGTTGCTTGTTGATCCGAGAAGCCGTATTGGGTCACATTGTGCGTACTTGGTGACTTGATAAAATAAACGGATCAAGTTATGGATACTTGTTGATCCGAGAAGCCGAATTGGGTCAAATGGAAGACTTATTTATCCGAGAAGTCAACTGTGGTCAAATACAAGCCTTAATGATTTGAGAAGTCGAATCGAGTCAAATAGTTGGTGCTTGTTGATCCAAGAAGCCGTATTGGGTCACATTGTCCATACTTGGTGACTTGATAAAGAAAACGGATCAAGTTATGGATACTTGTTGATCCGAGAAGCCGAATTGGGTCAAATGGAAGACTTGTTAATCCGAGAAGTTAATTGGGGTCAAATACAAGCCTTAATGATTTATAAAGTCGAATCGAGTAAAATACTTGGTGCTTATTGATCCGAGAAGCCGTATTGGGTCACATTGTGCGTACTTGGTGACTTGATAAAACAAACGGATCAAGTTATGGATACTTGTTGATCCGAGAAGCCGAATTGGGTCAAATGGATGACTTGTTAATCCGAGAAGTCAATTGCGGTCAAATACAAGCCTTAATGATCCAAGAAGTTGAATCGAGTCAAATAGAAGGTGCTTGTTGATCTGAAAAACCGTATTGGGTCACATTGTGCGTATTTGGTGACTTGATAAAACAAACGGATCAAGTTGTGGATACTTGTTGATCCGAGAAACCGAATTGGGTCAAATGGATAACTTATTGATCCGAGAAATCAATTGAGATCAAATACAAGCCTTAATGATTCAAGAAGTCGAATCGAGTCAAATAGAAGGTGCTTGTTGATCCGAGAAGCCGTATTGGGTCACATTGTGCGTACTTGGTGACTTGATAAAACAAACGGATCAAGTTATGGATACTTGTTGATCCGAGAAGCCGAATTGTGTTAAATGAAAGACTTGTTGATCCGAGAAGTCAATTGAGATCAAATACAAGCTTTAGTTATTCGAGAAGTCGAATCGAGTCAAATAGAAGGTGCTTGTTGATCCGAGAAGCCGTATTGGGTCACATTGTGCGTACTTGGTGACTTGATAAAACAAACGGATCATGTTATGGATACTTGTTGATCCGAGAAGCCGAATTGGGTCAAATGGAAGACTTGTTAATCCGAGAAGGCAATTGGGGTCAAATACAAGCCTTAATGATGCGAGAAGTCAAATCGTGTCAAATAGAAGGTGCTTGTTGATCCGAGAAGCCGTATTGGGTCACATTGTGCGTACTTGGTGAGTTGATAAAACAAACGGATCAAGTTATGGATACTTGTTGATCCGAGAAGCCGAATTGGGTCAAATGGAAGACTTGTTAATCCGAGAAGTCAATTGGGGTCAAATACAAGCCTTAATGATCCGAGAGGTCGAATTGAGTTAAATAGAAGGTGCTTGTTGATCTGAGAAGCCGTATTACGTCACATTTTGCGTATTTGGTGACTTGATAAAACAAACGGATCAAGTTATGGATACTTGTTGATCCGAGAAGTCGAATTGTGTTAAATGAAAGAGTTGTTGATCCGAGAAGTCAATTGATATCAAATACAAGCTTTAGTTATTCGAGAAGTCGAATCGAGTCAAATAGAAGGTGCTTGTTGATCCGAGAAGCCGTATTGGGTCACATTGTGCGTACTTGGTGACTTGATAAAACAAACGGATCAAGTTATGGATACTTGTTGATCTGAGAAACCGAATCGGATCAAATGGAAAACTTATTGATCCGAGAAATCAATTGAGATCAAATACAAGCCTTAATGATTCGAGAAGTCGAATCGAGTAAAATAGAAGATGCTTGTTGATCCGAGAAGCCGTATTGGGTCACATTGTGCGTACTTGGTGATTTGATAAAACAAACGGATCAAGTTATTGATATTTGTTGATCCGAGAAGCCGAATTGGGTCAAATGGAAGACTTGTTAATCCGAGAAGTCAATTGGGGTCAAATACAAGCCTTAATGATCCGAGAAGTCGAATCGAGTCAAATAGAAGGTGCTTGTTGATCCGAGAAGCCGTATTGGGTCACATTGTGCGTACTTGGTGACTTGATAAAGAAAACGGATCAAGTTATGGATACTTGTTGATCCGAGAAGCCGAATTGGGTCAAATGGAAGACTTGTTGATCCGTGAAGTTAATTGGGGTCAAATACAAGCCTTAATGATTTATAAAGTCGAATCGAGTAAAATACTTGGTGCTTATTGATCCGAGAAGCCGTATTGGGTCACATTGTGCGTACTTAGTGACTTGATAAAACAAACGGATCATGTTATGGATACTTGCTGATCCGAGAAGCCGAATTGGGTCAAATGGAAGACTTGTTGATCCGAGAAGTCAATTGAGATCAAATACAAGCCTTAGTGATTCGAGACGTCGAATCGAGTCAAATAGAAGGTGCTTGTTGATCCGAGAAGCAGTATTGGGTCACATTGTGCGTACTTGGTGACTTGATAAAACAAACGGATCAAGTTATGGATACTTGTTGGTCCGAGAAGCCGAATTGGGTCAAATGGAAGACTTGTTAATCCGAGAAGTCAATTGGGGTCAAATACAAGCCTTAATGATCCGAGAAGTCAAATCGAGTTAAATAGAAGGTGCTTGTTGATCCGAGAAGCCGTATTAGGTCACATTTTGCGTATTTGGTGACTTGATAAAACAAACGGATCAAGTTATGGATACTTGTTGTATCCGAGATGCCGAATTGTGTTAAATGAAAGACTTGTTGATCCGAGAAGTCAATTGAGATCAAATACAAGCCTTAATGATTCGAGAACTCGAATCGAGTCAAATAGAAGGTGCTTTTTGATCCGAGAAGCCGTATTGGGTAACATTGGGCGTATTTGGTGACTTGATAAAACAAACGGATCAAGTTATGGATACTTGTTGATCCGAGAAACCGAATTGGCTCAAATGGATGACTTATTGATCCAAGAAGTCAATTGGGATCAAATACAAGCCTTAATGATTGAAGAAGTCGAATCGAGTCAAATAGAAGGTGGTTGTTGATCCGAGAAGTCGTATTGGGTCACATTGTGCGTACTTGGTGACTTGATAAAACAAACGGATCAAGTTATTGATACTTGTTGATCCGAGAAGCCGAATTGGGTCAAATGGAAGACTTGTTAATCTGATAAGTCAATTGGGGTCAAATACAAGCCTTAATGATCCGAGAAGTCGAATCGAGTCGAATAGAAGGTGTTTGTTGATCCGAGAAGCCGTATTGGGTCAAATCGTGCGTACTTGGTGACTTGATAAAACAAACGGATCAAGTTATGGATACTTGTTGATCCGAGAAGCCGAATTGGGTCAAATGGAAGACTTATTTATCCGAGAAGTCAACTGGGGTCAAATACAAGCCTTAATGATTTGAGAAGTCGAATCGAGTCAAATAGTTGGTGCTTGTTGATCCAAGAAGCCGTATTGGGTCACATTGTGCATACTTGGCGACTTGATAAAGAAAACGGATCAAGTTATGGATACTTGTTGATCCGAGAAGCCGAATTGGGTCAAATGGAAGACTTGTTGATCCGAGAAGTTAATTGGGGTCAAATACAAGCCTTAATGATTTATAAAGTCGAATCGAGTAAAATACTTGGTGCATATTGATCCGAGAAGCCGTATTGGGTCACATTGTGCGTACTTAGTGACTTGATAAAACAAACGGATCATGTTATGGATACTTGCTGATCCGAGAAGCCGAATTGGGTCAAATGGAAGACTTGTTGATCCGAGAAGTCAATTGAGATCAAATACAAGCCTTAGTGATTCGAGAAGTCGAATCGAGTCAAATAGAAGTTGCTTGTTGATCCGAGAAGCCGTATTGGGTCACATTGTGCGTACTTGGTGACTTGATAAAATAAACGGATCAAGTTATGGATACTTGTTGATCCGAGAAGCCGAATTGGGTCAAATGGAAGACTTATTTATCCGAGAAGTCAACTGTGGTCAAATACAAGCCTTAATGATTTGAGAGGTCGAATCGAGTCAAATAGTTGGTGCTTGTTGATCCAAGAAGCCGTATTGGGTCACATTGTCCATACTTGGTGACTTGATAAAGAAAACGGATCAAGTTATGGATACTTGTTGATCCGAGAAGCCGAATTGGGTCAAATGGAAGACTTGTTAATCCGAGAAGTTAATTGGGGTCAAATACAAGCCTTAATGATTTATAAAGTCGAATCGAGTAAAATACTTGGTGCTTATTGATCCGAGAAGCCGTATTGGGTCACATTGTGCGTACTTGGTGACTTGATAAAACAAACGGATCAAGTTATGGATACTTGTTGATCCGAGAAGCCGAATTGGGTCAAATGGATGACTTGTTAATCCGAGAAGTCAATTGCGGTCAAATACAAGCCTTAATGATCCAAGAAGTTGAATCGAGTCAAATAGAAGGTGCTTGTTGATCTGAAAAACCGTATTGGGTCACATTGTGCGTATTTGGTGACTTGATAAAACAAACGGATCAAGTTACGGATACTTGTTGATCCGAGAAACCGAATTGGGTCAAATGGATAACTTATTGATCCGAGAAATCAATTGAGATCAAATACAAGCCTTAATGATTCAAGAAGTCGAATCGAGTCAAATAGAAGGTGCTTGTTGATCCGAGAAGCCGTATTGGGTCACATTGTGCGTACTTGGTGACTTGATAAAACAAACGGATCAAGTTATGGATACTTGTTGATCCGAGAAGCCGAATTGTGTTAAATGAAAGACTTGTTGATCCGAGAAGTCAATTGAGATCAAATACAAGCTTTAGTTATTCGAGAAGTCGAATCGAGTCAAATAGAAGGTGCTTGTTGATCCGAGAAGCCGTATTGGGTCACATTGTGCGTACTTGGTGACTTGATAAAACAAACGGATCATATTATGGATACTTGTTGATCCGAGAAGCCGAATTGGGTCAAATGGAAGACTTGTTAATCCGAGAAGTCAATTGGGGTCAAATACAAGCCTTAATGATGCGAGAAGTCGAATCGTGTCAAATAGAAGGTGCTTGTTGATCCGAGAAGCCGTATTGGGTCACATTGTGCGTACTTGGTGAGTTGATAAAACAAACGGATCAAGTTATGGATACTTGTTGATCCGAGAAGCCGAATTGGGTCAAATGGAAGACTTGTTAATCCGAGAAGTCAATTGGGGTCAAATACAAGCCTTAATGATCCGAGAGGTCGAATTGAGTTAAATAGAAGGTGCTTGTTGATCTGAGAAGCCGTATTAGGTCACATTTTGCGTATTTGGTGACTTGATAAAACAAACGGATCAAGTTATGGATACTTGTTGATCCGAGAAGTCGAATTGTGTTAAATAAAAGAGTTGTTGATCCGAGAAGTCAATTGATATCAAATACAAGCTTTAGTTATTCGAGAAGTCGAATCGAGTCAAATAGAAGGTGCTTGTTGATCCGAGAAGCCGTATTGGGTCACATTGTGCGTACTTGGTGACTTGATAAAACAAACGGATCAAGTTATGGATACTTGTTGATCTGAGAAACCGAATCGGATCAAATGGAAAACTTATTGATCCGAGAAATCAATTGAGATCAAATACAAGCCTTAATGATTCGAGAAGTCGAATCGAGTAAAATAGAAGATGCTTGTTGATCCGAGAAGCCGTATTGGGTCACATTGTGCGTACTTGGTGATTTGATAAAACAAACGGATCAAGTTATTGATATTTGTTGATCCGAGAAGCCGAATTGGGTCAAATGGAAGACTTGTTAATCCGAGAAGTCAATTGGGGTCAAATACAAGCCTTAATGATCCGAGAAGTCGAATCGAGTCAAATAGAAGGTGCTTGTTGATCCGAGAAGCCGTATTGGGTCACATTGTGCGTACTTGGTGACTTGATAAAGAAAACGGATCAAGTTATGGATACTTGTTGATCCGAGAAGCCGAATTGGGTCAAATGGAAGACTTGTTGATCCGTGAAGTTAATTGGGGTCAAATACAAGCCTTAATGATTTATAAAGTTGAATCGAGTAAAATACTTGGTGCTTATTGATCCGAGAAGCCGTATTGGGTCACATTGTGCGTACTTAGTGACTTGATAAAACAAACGGATCATGTTATGGATACTTGCTGATCCGAGAAGCCGAATTGGGTCAAATGGAAGACTTGTTGATCCGAGAAGTCAATTGAGATCAAATACAAGCCTTAGTGATTCGAGAAGTCGAATCGAGTCAAATAGAAGGTGCTTGTTGATCCGAGAAGCAGTATTGGGTCACATTGTGCGTACTTGGTGACTTGATAAAACAAACGGATCAAGTTATGGATACTTGTTGATCCGAGAAGCCGAATTGGGTCAAATGGAAGACTTGTTAATCCGAGAAGTCAATTGGGGTCAAATACAAGCCTTAATGATCCGAGAAGTCAAATCGAGTTAAATAGAAGGTGCTTGTTGATCCGAGAAGCCGTATTAGGTCACATTTTGCGTATTTGGTGACTTGATAAAACAAACGGATCAAGTTATGGATACTTGTTGTATCCGAGATGCCGAATTGTGTTAAATGAAAGACTTGTTGATCCGAGAAGTCAATTGAGATCAAATACAAGCCTTAATGATTCGAGAACTCGAATCGAGTCAAATAGAAGGTGCTTTTTGATCCGAGAAGCCGTATTGGGTAACATTGGGCGTATTTGGTGACTTGATAAAACAAACGGATCAAGTTATGGATACTTGTTGATCCGAGAAACCGAATTGGCTCAAATGGATGACTTATTGATCCAAGAAGTCAATTGGGATCAAATACAAGCCTTAATGATTGAAGAAGTCGAATCGAGTCAAATAGAAGGTGGTTGTTGATCCGAGAAGTCGTATTGGGTCACATTGTGCGTACTTGGTGACTTGATAAAACAAACGGATCAAGTTATTGATACTTGTTGATCCGAGAAGCCGAATTGGGTCAAATGGAAGACTTGTTAATCTGATAAGTCAATTGGGGTCAAATACAAGCCTTAATGATCCGAGAAGTCGAATCGAGTCGAATAGAAGGTGTTTGTTGATCCGAGAAGCCGTATTGGGTCAAATCGTGCGTACTTGGTGACTTGATAAAACAAACGGATCAAGTTATGGATACTTGTTGATCCGAGAAGCCGAATTGGGTCAAATGGAAGACTTATTTATCCGAGAAGTCAACTGGGGTCAAATACAAGCCTTAATGATTTGAGAAGTCGAATCGAGTCAAATAGTTGGTGCTTGTTGATCCAAGAAGCCGTATTGGGTCACATTGTGCATACTTGGCGACTTGATAAAGAAAACGGATCAAGTTATGGATACTTGTTGATCCGAGAAGCCGAATTGGGTCAAATGGAAGACTTGTTGATCCGAGAAGTTAATTGGGGTCAAATACAAGCCTTAATGATTTATAAAGTCGAATCGAGTAAAATACTTGGTGCATATTGATCCGAGAAGCCGTATTGGGTCACATTGTGCGTACTTAGTGACTTGATAAAACAAACGGATCATGTTATGGATACTTGCTGATCCGAGAAGCCGAATTGGGTCAAATGGAAGACTTGTTGATCCGAGAAGTCAATTGAGATCAAATACAAGCCTTAGTGATTCGAGAAGTCGAATCGAGTCAAATAGAAGTTGCTTGTTGATCCGAGAAGCCGTATTGGGTCACATTGTGCGTACTTGGTGACTTGATAAAATAAACGGATCAAGTTATGGATACTTGTTGATCCGAGAAGCCGAATTGGGTCAAATGGAAGACTTATTTATCCGAGAAGTCAACTGTGGTCAAATACAAGCCTTAATGATTTGAGAAGTCGAATCGAGTCAAATAGTTGGTGCTTGTTGATCCAAGAAGCCGTATTGGGTCACATTGTCCATACTTGGTGACTTGATAAAGAAAACGGATCAAGTTATGGATACTTGTTGATCCGAGAAGCCGAATTGGGTCAAATGGAAGACTTGTTAATCCGAGAAGTTAATTGGGGTCAAATACAAGCCTTAATGATTTATAAAGTCGAATCGAGTAAAATACTTGGTGCTTATTGATCCGAGAAGCCGTATTGGGTCACATTGTGCGTACTTGGTGACTTGATAAAACAAACGGATCAAGTTATGGATACTTGTTGATCCGAGAAGCCGAATTGGGTCAAATGGATGACTTGTTAATCCGAGAAGTCAATTGCGGTCAAATACAAGCCTTAATGATCCAAGAAGTTGAATCGAGTCAAATAGAAGGTGCTTGTTGATCTGAAAAACCGTATTGGGTCACATTGTGCGTATTTGGTGACTTGATAAAACAAACGGATCAAGTTATGGATACTTGTTGATCCGAGAAACCGAATTGGGTCAAATGGATAACTTATTGATCCGAGAAATCAATTGAGATCAAATACAAGCCTTAATGATTCAAGAAGTCGAATCGAGTCAAATGGAAGGTGCTTGTTGATCCGAGAAGCCGTATTGGGTCACATTGTGCGTACTTGGTGACTTGATAAAACAAACGGATCAAGTTATGGATACTTGTTGATCCGAGAAGCCAATTTGGGTCAAATGGAAGACTTGTTAATCCGAGAAGTCAATTGGGGTCAAATACAAGCCTTAATGATCCGAGAAGTCGAATCGAGTCAAATAGAAGGTGCTAGTTGATATGAGAAGCCGTATTAGGTCACATTGTGCGTATTTGGTTACTTGATAAAACAAACGGATCAAGTTATGGATACTTGTTGATCCGAGAAGCCGAATTGTGTTAAATGAAAGACTTGTTGATCCGAGAAGTCAATTGAGATCAAATACAAGCTTTAGTTATTCGAGAAGTCAAATCGAGTCAAATCGAAGGTGCTTGTTGATCCGAGAAGCCGTATTGGGTCACATTGTGCGTACTTGGTGACTTGATAAAACAAACGGATCATGTTATGGATACTTGTTGATCACTGAAGCCGAATTGGGTCAAATGGAAGACTTGTTAATCCGAGAAGTCAATTGGGGTCAAATACAAGCCTTAATGATCTGAGAAGTCGAATCGAGTCAAATAGAAGGTGCTTGTTGATCCGAGAAGCCGTATTGGGTCACATTGTGCGTACTTGGTGACTTGATAAAACAAACGGATCAAGTTATGGATACTTGTTGATCCGAGAAGCCGAATTGGGTCAAATGGAAGACTTGTTAATCCGAGAAGTCAATTGGGGTCAAATACAAGCCTTAATGATCCGAGAAGTCGAATTGAGTTAAATAGAAGGTGCTTGTTGATCTGAGAAGCCGTATTAGGTCACATTTTGCGTATTTGGTGACTTGATAAAACAAACGGATCAAGTTATGGATACTTGTTGATCCGAGAAGTCGAATTGTGTTAAATGAAAGAGTTGTTGATCCGAGAAGTCAATTGATATCAAATACAAGCTTTAGTTATTCGAGAAGTCGAATCGAGTCAAATAGAAGGTGCTTGTTGATCCGAGAAGCCGTATTGGGTCACATTGTGCGTACTTGGTGACTTGATAAAACAAATGGATCAAGTTATGGATACTTGTTGATCTGAGAAACCGAATCGGATCAAATGGAAAACTTATTGATCCGAGAAATCAATTGAGATCAAATACAAGCCTTAATGATTCGAGAAGTCGAATCGAGTAAAATAGAAGATGCTTGTTGATCCGAGAAGCCGTATTGGGTCACATTGTGCGTACTTGGTGATTTGATAAAACAAACGGATCAAGTTATTGATATTTGTTGATCCGAGAAGCCGAATAGGGTCAAATGGAAGACTTATTGATTCGAGAAGTCAACTGGGGTCAAACACAAGCCTTAATGATTTGAGAAGTCGAATCGAGTCAAATAGTTGGTGCTTGTTGATCCAAGAAGCCGTATTGGATCACATTGTGCATTCTTGGTGACTTGATAAAGGAAACGGATCAAGTTATGGATACTTGTTGATCCGAGAAGCCAAATTGGGTCAAATGGAAGACTTGTCGATCCGAGAAGCCGAATTGGGTCAAATGGAAGACTTGTCGATCCGAGAAGTCAATTGGGGTCAAATACAAGTCTTAATGATTTATAAAGTCGAATCGAGTCAAATAGTTGGTGCTTGTTGACCCGAGAAGCCGTATTGGGTCACATTATGCGTAGTTGGTGACTTGATAAAACAAACGGATCAATTTATGGATACTTGTTGATCCGAGAAGCCGAATTGGGTCAAATGGAAGACTTGTTGATCCGAGAAGTCAATTGAGATCAAATACAAGCCTTAATGATTCGAGAAGTCGAATCGAGTTAAATAGAAGGTGTTTGTTGATCCGAGAAGCCGTATTGGGTCACATTGTGCGTACTTGGTGACTTGAGAAAACAAACAGATCAAGTTATCGATACTTGTTGATCCAAGAAGCCGAATTGGGTCAAATGGAAGACTTGTTAATCCGAGAAGTCAATTGCGGTCAAATACAAGCCTTAATGATCCAAGCAGTTGAATCGAGTCAAATAGAAGGTGCTTGTTGATCTGAAAAACCGTATTGGGTCACATTGTGCGTATTTGGTGACTTGATAAAACAAACGGATCAAGTTATGGATACTTGTTGATCCGAGAAACCGAATTGGGTCAAATGGATGACTTATTGATCCGAGAAGTCAATTGAGATCAAATACAAGCCTTAATGATTCTGTTAGTGAAAACAACTCTTGAACACACAACACCAAAGAACTTGAAAACGTATGAAGAAACTCTTACTGTTCGGCCAGAGTTGTGGCCGAATGAAGCTCACGCAGAACAGGAAATAGAAATGGATCAAACACAGCTTTAACGTGGTTCGTTCAAGATGAACTACATCCACGGAGGCAAGGCACACCTCAATCCACTAAGAACTTCAATCAATTACAGAGAATTAGCTCAAGAAATGAAATGCCCAATTCTGGATGTGAATTAGGGCACGCACACTCTATCTCTAAATACTCTCTCTAATCTAAAGTACAAGGGAATAATGTTACGTAGTGATCTTCTCCTCAATGAGAGCTTTACAATGATATATGGATTGAAGCTGGAATGCAACTGGATTGGAAGTTATAACTGCAAGAAGTTACGCTGAGCTACAGGACAAATGTGACAGTTTTGCTTCGTCACTAACTGCAACTACTTCGTCACAAACGACAGTTACACCACCTAACTCGAACCCGGTTTGCTCATGCCTAGTCTGTCTTCTTGATGATAAATACCGGTTTAAACCGCCGGTTCTCCACTTCCTAATTCCGGTTCCACATTCCCAACACACCATATTACAAAGTATAGGCTCACTTGATGAAATTGAACATCACCTCACAAATCTCCACCTCAATGAATCATGTGTGCCTCTTCCTGCCTCACCACTGCTTTGTCTGTCAATGCTCTTCATGACATTGCTCAAGCTGCAGCAAGCTCGAGCAGTGCTCCACTTTGTTCCCAGGTACACCCTTAGTAAGAAAATCAGCAGGGTTATGCAATGTGTGTACCTTCTTCACTTCCACAGAACCAGAATCATTGATATCCCTAGCAAAATGCAACCTAACATCAATGTGCTTTGACCTTTCATGAAATGCTTGGTGTTTCACAAGGTGTAGAGCACTCTGATTATCACAGTATATCACCACACACTTTTGCTTGATGTCCAAATCTCTCAAAATTCCTTTAAGCCAGATTGCTTCTTTAATGGCTTCAGTGAGAGAGATATATTCTGCTTCTGTGGTTGAAAGTGCTACAACTGATTGTTGTACACTTCTCCAGCTGATGGCTGTTCCAAATAAGGTGAACACAAATCCAGAAATAGATTTCCTAGTGTCTATGTTTGCTGCAAAATCAGAATCAGCAAACCCCTCCAATGCAACAGTGCTTCCATTCACTTTCTTCTCAAACTTCAGTGACAAGTTCACTGTACCCTTCAAATACCTCATCACATGCTTCAAAGCTTCCCAATGTTCAACACCTGGATTTGACATGAACCTGCTCACTAAAGAAACAGCATAGGCCAAGTCAGGCCTACTACAAATCATTCCATACATGAGACTTCCAACTCCACTTGCATAAGGAATATTGCTCATATGTATGACCTCCTCTTCAGTCTTTGGGCATTGTTCTTTGGTTAGTTTCTTCTGCAGATTAACTGGAGTGGAGAGAGGTTTGGATTCATGCATGTGGAACCTCTCGAAAACCTTCTGTAGATATTGCCTTTGAGATAACCAAAGAACTCCAGCTTCTCTTTTCCTCAGAATGTCCATGCCCAAAATCTTCTTGGCATCTCCAAGATCTTGCATGTCAAATTCAGTGTTAAGTCTGTCCTTTAGCCATTGTACACTCTTCTTGTTCTTGCTGGCAATCAGCATATCATCCACATACAAAAGAAGGAAGACTTTATCTTGCTTTGAACACTTGTTGAAGTAAACACAACTATCATAAAGACTTCTTACAAAGCCAACACTCATCATGAAGTCATTTGAACCTCTTATTCCACTGTCTTGGACTTTGTTTGAGTCCATACAGTGACTTCTTCAGCAAACAAACCTTGTCTTCTTGTTCAGGAACAACAAAGCCTTCTGGCTGTTTCATATATATTTTCTCAATGAGTTCTCCATGTAAGAATGCTGTCTTTACATCCAGTTGTTGTAGTTCCATGTCCTCTTGAGTAACCTTTGATAAAAGCAACCTGATTGAGCAGTGCTTCACTACTGGAGAGAAAACTTCATTAAAATCAATCCCTTCCCTTTGTGTAAAGCTCCTAGCCACCAATCTTGCTTTAAACCTCACTTGTTTGGATCCTGCAGTCTCTAACTTCTTTTTGTATATCCATTTAGAACTCACAAGTTTCTGACCTTTTGGTTTATCCACCAATATCCAGGTCTCATTCTTTTCCAGGGATTCCATCTCTTCAATCATTGCCTGAATCCAGTGTTCTCCTTCTTCACAATCTAGTGCTTCTTTATAACTACTAGGCTCTTGTGATTCCAGGTCTTCAGCAACACTCAAGGCATAATACACACTCCCTGCTTGACCATAGAAGTCAGGTCTATTGATTGTTCTTCTAGGTCTGTCCCTTCCAATGCTATATTCTCTCACATTTTGTGAAGGTTCAGCTTGTTCTTCTTCTTCAGATGATGAATCACTATCTTGTAGATTCTCTGGTTGTTGAGATGTGTGATCATCTTCAGCAGGATGCTCCACCTGAATTGGTATCTCTTCAGTCTCTTTAGCACCATCAAGTTCTTCCTTAGAGCCTGTTGAAGTATAAGCCATCACATTCTCATTAAACTTTACATCTCTACTTGTGATTATCTTCTGATTTCCCTTCTCTAGACACCACAATCTATAGCCCTTTATTCCATCTGGATATCCAAGAAATATACATCTTAGAGCTCTTGCATCTAACTTGTCTTGCTTGACATGGACAAAGGCAAGACAGCCAAACACCCTTAAACCTTCATAGCTTGGTTTCTGTCCACTCCACACCTCTTCAGGTGTTTTGAACCCAATCACTGATGAGGGTGACCTGTTAATGAGATAACATGCTGTAGTAATGGTTTCACCCCAAAATACCTTTGGCAACCCAGCGTCCAACAGCATACACCTTACTCTTTCAAGAAGAGTCCTATTAAGCCTCTCAGCAACCCCATTCTGTTGAGGATTCATTGGGACAGTCCTATGTCTCTTGATTCCTCTTTCTTCGCAGAAGTTTGTGAACTCAGTAGAGAGGTATTCCAATCCATTATCAGTCCTAAGGTGCTTCAGCTTCTTCCCTTTGACATTTTCCAGTTGAATCAACCATGTTTTAAACTTATGAAAAGCATCACTCTTATTCTTCATCAACATGATCCACATCTTTCTACTGTAATCATCAATCAAAGACATGAAATACCTTGCTCCACCATGAGTCTCTGTCCTTGCAGGACCCCATATGTCAGAGTGGACATAATCTAATGGCTCTTGAGTTATGTGGATACCCTTTCCATAGGGCAGCTTCTTGGACTTGCCCAAAGCACACTGATCACAAAACTCCAGGTTTTGATTTCCCATGTTTCCAATTACACCACTTCTTGACAATTCCTTCAACCCTTTCTCTCCTATGTGTCCAAGCCTCTTGTGCCATTTAACAAGCTCAGAACTGCTCAAGACCATATCAACACTCCCAACAACAGGTGAACCAATCAAGATAAACAACCCATTATGCTGTCTACCTTTAATCACCACTTTATCATGTTTAGTAATATGCAAGAAGCCATCCACTGAGCTAAACTGACAACCACTAGTTACCAAAGAACAAGAGATAGAAGATTTCTTTTAAGGCCAGGAACATATCTTACATTAGAGATGATTCTGACCACACCATCAAACATTCTTATGCTCACTGATCCAATTCCTTTGACCTTGCATGATTGGTCATTGCCCAGGAGAACATTTCCACCATCTTCTCTCTTCAATTCATCAAACCATGACTGGTGTGGACACATATGAAAGGAGCAGCCTGTGTCCAAGACCCATTCCTTCACCATTCTTGATTCAGTAACATTCAATACCTCTGGAGGATCTTCTTGAAGGTCAATGGCAGCAGCTTCTGCCCCTTGGTTTCCACCTTTCTTGTTTCTTTTAGGACAATCCTTCTTCAAGTGACCAGGCTGCTTGCACTTGAAGCATTTCCTTTTCTCAACCCATTCATTTCCCTTCTTTGGATTAGAATCTCCTACCTTGAAGTCCTTAGAATTCTGTCCCTTCTTCCCTTGTCAAGGTTTCTTGAATTTGACATTCAAACCTTCTCCAGATTGCACCATGCCTTTATCATCTTGAGTCTGGAAGCATTTGGACCTCAGAGCCTTCACTATCCCATCATAAGATAGCTGCTCATCTCTCCCATACATCAAGGCATCCTTAAAACTTTCCATGGATTTTGGAAGAATGTTTAACACCATCAATGCTTTATCATCCTCCTCCACTTTCACATCCAGGTCTTCCAATTCCTCAACCATCTTAATAAACTCATTAAGTTGATCAGAAATTGCCTTATCTTCAGTGATCTTGAAGGCCAACATCTTCTGCTTTAACAACAGCTTGTTGGAAACTGACTTAGATTGATACAACTCTTCCAACCTCTTCCATGCTTCTAAGGAACTCTTGCATCTTGAGACCTCTCTTAGCGGTTTATCACCCAAACACAGAAAGATAAGACTGAGGGCTTTCTTATCCACTGATACAAACTTGGGTTTCTCACTTTCTTCCCAAGAATCAAGCGGTATCAAACAAGATCAAGGCCATTGTGAACCAAAACTGCATTCATCTTGATCATCCATAATGTGAAGTCATTTCTCCCTGTAAACTTCTCAAAGTCCATCTTCATACCAGCCATTCCTTCCCTTCTTCAAGCTGTGAGAGTTGTTCCCACAGACGGCGCCACTTGTTAGTGAAAACAACTCTTGAACAAACAACACCAAAGAACTTGAAAACGTATGAAGAAACTCTTACTGTTCGGCCAGAGTTGTGGCCGAATGAAGCTCACGCAGAACAGGAAATAGAAATGGATCAAACACAGCTTTAACGTGGTTCGTTCAAGATGAACTACATCCACGGAGGCAAGGCACACCTCAATCCACTAAGAACTTCAATCAATTACAGAGAATTAGCTCAAGAAGTGAAATGCCCAATTCTGGATGTGAATTAGGGCACGCACACTCTATCTCTAAATACTCTCTCTAATCTAAAGTACAAGGGAATAATGCTACGTAGTGATCTTCTCCTCAACGAGAGCTTTACAATGATATATGGATTGAAGCTCGAATGCAACTGGATTGGAAGTTATAACTGCAAGAAGTTACGCTGAGCTACAGGACAAATGTGACAGTTTTCCTTCGTCACTAACTGCAACTACTTCGTCACAAACGACAGTTACACCACCTAACTCGAACCCGGTTTGCTCATGACCAGTCTGTCTTCTTGATGATAAATCCCGGTTTAAACCGCCGGTTCTCCAATTCCTAAATCCGGTTCCACATTCCCAACACACCATATTACAAAGTATAGGCTCACTTGATGAAATTGAACATCACCTCACAGATTCAAGAAGTCGAATCGAGTCAAATAGAAGGTGCTTGTTGATCCAAGAAGCCGTATTGGGTCACATTGTGCGTACTTGGTGACTTGATAAAATAAACGGATCAAGTTATGGATACTTGTTGAACCGAGAAGCCAAATTGGGTCAAATGGAAGACTTGTTAATCCGAGAAGTCAATTGGGGTCAAATACAAGCCTTAATGATCCGAGAAGTCGAATCGAGTCAAATAGAAGGTGCATGTTGATCCGAGAAGCCGTATTAGGTCACATTATGCGTATTTGGTGACTTGACAAAACAAACGGATCAAGTTATGGATACTTGTTGATCCGAGAAACCGAATTGGGTCAAATGGATGACTTATTGATCCGAGAAATCAATTGAGATCAAATACAAGCCTTAATGATTCAAGAAGTCGAATCGAGTCAAATAGAAGGTGCTTGTTGATCCGAGAAGTCGTATTGGGTCACATTGTGCATACTTGGTGACTTGATAAAACAAACGGATCAAGTTATCGATACATGTTGATCCGAGAAGCTGAATTGGGTCAAATGGAAGACTTGTTAATCTGAGAAGTCAATTGGGGTTAAATACAAGCCTTAATGATCCGAGAAGTCGAATCGAGTCAAATAGAAGGTGCTTGTTGATCCGAAAAGCCGTATTAGGTCACATTGTGCGTATTTGGTGACTTGATAAAACAAACGGATCAAGTTATGGATACTTGTTGATCCGAGAAGCCGAATTGTGTTAAATGAAAGACTTGTTGATCCGAGAAGTCAATTGAGATCAAATACAAGCCTTAATGATTCGAGGAGTTAAATCGAGTCAAATAGAAGGTGCTTGTTGATCCGAGAAGCCGTATTGGGTCACATTGTGCGTACTTGGTGACTTGATAAAACAAACGGATCAAGTTATGGATACTTGTTGATCCGAGAAGCCGAATTGGATCAAATGGAAGGCTTGTTAATCCGAGAAGTCAATTGGGGTCAAATACAAGCCTTAATGATCCGAGAAGTCGAATCGAGTCAAATAGAAGGTGCTTGTTGATCCGAGAAGCCGTATTGGGTCACATTGTGCGTACTTGGTGACTTGATAAAACAAACGGATCAAGTTATGGATACTTGTTGATCCGAGAAGCCGAATTGAGTCAAATGGAAGACTTATTTATCCGAGAAGTCAACTGGGGTCAAATACAAGCCTTAATGATTTGAGAAGTCGAATCGAGTCAAATAGTTGGTGCTTGTTGATCCAAAAAGCCGTATTGGATCACATTGTGCATACTTGGTGACTTGATAAAGAAAACGGATCAAGTTATGGATACTTGTTGATCCGAGAAGCCAAATTGGGTCAAATGGAAGACTTGTTAATCCGAGAAGTCAATTGGGGTCAAATACAAACCTTAGTGATCCGAGAAGTCGAATCGAGTCAAATAGAAGGTGTTTGTTGATCCGAGAGGTCGTATTAGGTCACATTTTGCGTACTTGGTGACTTGATAAAATAAACGGATCAAGTTATGGATACTTGTTGATCCGAGAAACCGAATTGGGTCAAATGGATGACTTATTGATCCGAGAAGTCAAGTGAGATCAAATACAAGCCTTAATGATTCAAGAAGTCGAATCGAGTCAAATAGAAGGTGCTTGTTGATCCGAGAAGTCGTATTGGGTCACATTGTGCGTACTTGGTGACTTGATAAAACAAACGGATCAAGTTATCGATACTTGTTGATCCGAGAAGCCGAATTGGGTCAAATGGAAGACTTGTTAATCCGAGAAGTCAATTGGGGTTAAATACAAGCCTTAATGATCCGAGAAGTCGAATCGAGTCAAATAGAAGGTGCTTGTTGATCCGAAAAGCCGTATTAGGTCACATTGTGCGTATTTGGTGACTTGATAAAACAAACGGATCAAGTTATGGATACTTGTTGATCCGAGAAGACGAATTGTGTTAAATGAAAGACTTGTTGATCCGAGAAGTCAATTGAGATCAAATACAAGCCTTAATGATTCGAGGAGTTAAATCGAGTCAAATTTAAGGTGCTTGTTGATCCGAGAAGCCGTATTGGGTTACATTGTGCGTAGTTGGTGACTTGATAAAACAAACGGATCAAGTTATGGATACTTGTTGATCCGAGAAGCCGAATAGGGTCAAATGGAAGACTTGTTAATCCGAGAAGTTAATTGGGGTCAAATACAAGCCTTAATGATCCGAGAAGTCGAATCGAGTCAAATAGAAGGTGCTTGTTGATCCGAGAAGCCGTATTGGGTCACATTGTGCGTACTTGGTGACTTGATAAAACAAACGGATCAAGTTATGGATACTTGTTCATCCGAGAAGCCGAATTGGGTCAAATGGAAGACTTATTTATCCGAGAAGTCAACTGGGGTCAAATACAAGCCTTAATGATTTGAGAAGTCGAATCGAGTAAAATAGTTGGTGCTTGTTGATCCAAGAAGCCGTATTGGATCACATTGTGCATACTTGGTGACTTGATAAAGAAAACGGATCAAGTTATGGATACTTGCTGATCCGAGAAGCCGAATTGGGTCAAATGGAAGACTTGTTGATCCGAGAAGTTAATTGGGGTCAAATACAAGCCTTAATGATTTATAAAGTCGAATCGAGTAAAATACTTGGTGCTTATTTATCCGAGAAGCCTTATTGGGTCACATTGTGCGTACTTAGTGACTTGATAAAACAAACGGATCATGTTATGGATACTTGTTGATCCGAGAAGCCGAATTGGGTCAAATGGAAGACTTGTTGATCCGAGAAGTCAATTGAGATCAAATACAAGCCTTAATGATTCGAGAAGTCGAATCGAGTCAAATAGAAGGTGCTTGTTGATCCGAGAAGCCGTATTGGGTCACATTGTGCGTACTTGGTGACTTGATAAAACAAACGGATCAAGTTATGGATACTTGTTGATCCGAGAAGCCGAATTGGGTCAAACGGAACATTTGTTAATCCGAGAAGTCATTTGGGGTCAAATACAAGCCTTAATGATCCGAGAAGTCGAATCGAGTTAAACAGAAGGTGCTTGTTGATCCGAGAAGCCGTATTGGGTCACATTTTGTGTATTTGGTGACTTGATAAAACAAACGGATCAAGTTATGGATACTTGTTGATCCGAGAAGCCGAATTGTGTTAAATGAAAGACTTGTTGATCCGAGAAATCAATTGAGATCAAATACAAGCTTTAGTTATTCGAGAAGTCGAATCGAGTCAAATAGAAGGTGCTTGTTGATCCGAAAAGCCGTATTAGGTCACATTGTGCGTATTTGGTGACTTGATAAAACAAATGGATCAAGTTATGGATACTTGTTGATCCAAGAAGCCGAATAGGGTCAAATGGAAGACTTGTTAATCCGAGAAGCCAATTGGGGTTAAATACAAGCCTTAATGATCCGAGAAGTCGAATCGAGTCAAATAGAAGGTGCTTGTTGATCCGAAAAGCCGTATTAGGTCACATTGTGCGTATTTGGTGACTTGATAAAACAAACGGATCAAGTTATGGATACTTGTTGATCCGAGAAGCCGAATTGGGTCAAATGGAAGACTTGTTAATCCGAGAAGTCAATTGGGGTTAAATACAAGCCTTAATGATCCGAGAAGTCGAATCTAGTCAAATAGAAGGTGCTTGTTGATCCGAAAAGCCGTATTAGGTCACATTGTGCGTATTTGGTGACTTGATAAAACAAACGGATCAAGTTATTTATTCCTGGTTATCCGAGAAGCCGAATTGTGTTAAATGAAAGACTTGTTGATCCGAGAAGTCAATTGAGATCAAATACAAGCCTTAATGATTCGAGGAGTTAAATCGAGTCAAATAGAAGGTGCTTGTTGATCCGAGAAGCCGTATTGGGTTACATTGTGCGTAGTTGGTGACTTGATAAAACAAACGGATCAAGTTATGGATACTTGTTGATCCGAGAAGCCGAATAGGGTCAAATGGAAGACTTGTTAATCCGAGAAGTCAATTGGGGTCAAATACAAGCCTTAATGATCCGAGAAGTCGAATCGAGTCAAATAGAAGGTGCTTGTTGATCCGAGAAGCCGTATTGGGTCACATTGTGCGTACTTGGTGACTTGATAAAACAAACGGATCAAGTTATGGATACTTGTTGATCCCAGAAGCCGAATTGGGTCAAACGGAAGATTTGTTAATCCGAGAAGTCATTTGGGGTCAAATACAAGCCTTAATGATCCGAGAAGTCGAATCGAGTTAAATAGAAGGTGCTTGTTGATCCGAGAAGCCGTATTGGGTCACATTTTGCGTATTTGGTGACTTGATAAAACAAACGGATCAAGTTATGGATACTTGTTGATCCGAGAAGCCGAATTGTGTTAAATGAAAGACTTGTTGATCCGAGAAGTCAATTGAGATCAAATACAAGCTTTAGTTATTCGAGAAGTCGAATCGAGTCAAATAGAAGGTGCTTGTTGATCCGAGAAGCCGTATTGGGTCACATTGTGTGTACTTGGTGACTAAATAAAACAAACGGATCAAGTTATGGATACTTGTTGATCTGAGAAACCGAATCGGGTCAAATGGAAGACTTATTGATCCGAGAAATCAATTGAGATCAAATACAAGCCTTAATGATTCGAGAAGTCGAATCGAGTAAAATAGAAGATGCTTGTTGATACGAGAAGCCGTATTGGGTCACATTGTGCGTACTTGGTGACTTGATAAAACAAACGGATAAAGTTATTGATATTTGTTGATCCGAGACGCCGAATTGGGTCAAATGGAAGACTTATTGATCCGAGAAGTCAACTGGGGTCAAACACAAGCCTTAATGATTTGAAAAGTCGAATCGAGTCAAATAGTTGGTGCTTGTTGATCCAAGAAGCCGTATTGGATCACATTGTGCATTCTTGGTGACTTGATAAAGAAAACGGATCAAGTTATGGATACTTGTTGATCTGAGAAGCCGAATTGGGTCAAATGGAAGACTTGTCGATCCGAGAAGTAAACTGGGGTCAAATACAAGCCTTAATGATTTATAAAGTCGAATCGAGTCAAATAGTTGGTGCTTGTTGATCCGAGAAGCCGTATTGGGTCACATTATGCGTAGTTGGTGACTTAATAAAACAAACGGATCAATTTATGGATACTTATTGATCCGAGAAGCCGAATTGGGTCAAATGGAAGACTTGTTGATCCCAGATGTCAATTGAGATCAAATACAAGCCTTAATGATTCGAGAAGTCGAATCGAGTTAAATTGAAGGTGCTTGTTGATCCGAGAAGCCGTATTGGGTCACATTGTGCGTACTTGGTGACTTGATAAAACAAACGGATCATGTTATGGATACTTGTTGATCCGAAAAGCCGAATTGGGTCAAATGGAAGACTTGTTAATCCGAGAAGTCAATTGGGGTCAAATACAAGCCTTAATGATGCGAGAAGTCGAATCGAGTCAAATAGAAGGTGCTTGTTGATCCGAGAAGCCGTATTGGGTCACATTGTGCGTACTTGGTGACTTGATAAAACAAACGGATCAAGTTATGGATACTTGTTCATCCGAGAAGCCGAATTGGGTCAAATGGAAGACTTATTTATCCGAGAAGTCAACTGGGGTCAAATACAAGCCTTAATGATTTGAGAAGTCGAATCGAGTCAAATAGTTGGTGCTTGTTGATCCAAGAAGCCGTATTGGATCACATTGTGCATACTTGGTGACTTGATAAAGAAAACGGATCAAGTTATGGATACTTGCTGATCCGAGAAGCCGAATTGGGTCAAATGGAAGACTTGTTGATCCGAGAAGTTAATTGGGGTCAAATACAAGCCTTAATGATTTATAAAGTCGAATCGAGTAAAATACTTGGTGCTTATTTATCCGAGAAGCCTTATTGGGTCACATTGTGCGTACTTAGTGACTTGATAAAACAAACGGATCATGTTATGGATACTTATTGATCCGAGAAGCCGAATTGGGTCAAATGGAAGACTTGTTGATCCGAGAAGTCAATTGAGATCAAATACAAGCCTTAATGATTCGAGAAGTCGAATCGAGTCAAATAGAAGGTGCTTGTTGATCCGAGAAGCCGTATTGGGTCACATTGTGCGTACTTGGTGACTTGATAAAACAAACGGATCAAGTTATGGATACTTGTTGATCCGAGAAGCCGAATTGGGTCAAACGGAACATTTGTTAATCCGAGAAGTCATTTGGGGTCAAATACAAGCATTAATGATCCGAGAAGTCGAATCGAGTTAAACAGAAGGTGCTTGTTGATCCGAGAAGCCGTATTGGGTCACATTTTGTGTATTTGGTGACTTGATAAAACAAACGGATCAAGTTATGGATACTTGTTGATCCGAGAAGCCGAATTGTGTTAAATGAAAGACTTGTTGATCCGAGAAATCAATTGAGATCAAATACAAGCTTTAGTTATTCGAGAAGTCGAATCGAGTCAAATAGAAGGTGCTTGTTGATCCGAAAAGCCGTATTAGGTCACATTGTGCGTATTTGGTGACTTGATAAAACAAATGGATCAAGTTATGGATACTTGTTGATCCAAGAAGCCGAATAGGGTCAAATGGAAGACTTGTTAATCCGAGAAGTCAATTGGGGTTAAATACAAGCCTTAATGATCCGAGAAGTCGAATCGAGTCAAATAGAAGGTGCTTGTTGATCCGAAAAGCCGTATTAGGTCACATTGTGCGTATTTGGTGACTTGATAAAACAAACGGATCAAGTTATGGATACTTGTTGATCCGAGAAGCCGAATTGGGTCAAATGGAAGACTTGTTAATCCGAGAAGTCAATTGGGGTTAAATACAAGCCTTAATGATCCGAGAAGTCGAATCTAGTCAAATAGAAGGTGCTTGTTGATCCGAAAAGCCGTATTAGGTCACATTGTGCGTATTTGGTGACTTGATAAAACAAACGGATCAAGTTATTTATTCCTGGTTATCCAAGAAGCCGAATTGTGTTAAATGAAAGACTTGTTGATCCGAGAAGTCAATTGAGATCAAATACAAGCCTTAATGATTCGAGGAGTTAAATCGAGTCAAATAGAAGGTGCTTGTTGATCCGAGAAGCCGTATTGGGTTACATTGTGCGTAGTTGGTGACTTGATAAAACAAACGGATCAAGTTATGGATACTTGTTGATCCGAGAAGCCGAATAGGGTCAAATGGAAGACTTGTTAATCCGAGAAGTCAATTGGGGTCAAATACAAGCCTTAATGATCCGAGAAGTCGAATCGAGTCAAATAGAAGGTGCTTGTTGATCCGAGAAGCCGTATTGGGTCACATTGTGCGTACTTGGTGACTTGATAAAACAAACGGATCAAGTTATGGATACTTGTTGATCCGAGAAGCCGAATTGGGTCAAACGGAAGATTTGTTAATCCGAGAAGTCATTTGGGGTCAAATACAAGCCTTAATGATCCGAGAAGTCGAATCGAGTTAAATAGAAGGTGCTTGTTGATCCGAGAAGCCGTATTGGGTCCATTTTGCGTATTTGGTGACTTGATAAAACAAACGGATCAAGTTATGGATACTTGTTGATCCGAGAAGCCGAATTGTGTTAAATGAAAGACTTGTTGATCCGAGAAGTCAATTGAGATCAAATACAAGCTTTAGTTATTCGAGAAGTTGAATCGAGTCAAATAGAAGGTGCTTGTTGATCCGAGAAGCCGTATTGGGTCACATTGTGTGTACTTGGTGACTAAATAAAACAAACGGATCAAGTTATGGATACTTGTTGATCTGAGAAACCGAATCGGGTCAAATGGAAGACTTATTGATCCGAGAAATCAATTGAGATCAAATACAAGCCTTAATGATTCGAGAAGTCGAATCGAGTAAAATAGAAGATGCTTGTTGATACGAGAAGCCGTATTGGGTCACATTGTGCGTACTTGGTGACTTGATAAAACAAACGGATAAAGTTATTGATATTTGTTGATCCGAGACGCCGAATTGGGTCAAATGGAAGACTTATTGATCCGAGAAGTCAACTGGGGTCAAACACAAGCCTTAATGATTTGAAAAGTCGAATCGAGTCAAATAGTTGGTGCTTGTTGATCCAAGAAGCCGTATTGGATCACATTGTGCATTCTTGGTGACTTGATAAAGAAAACGGATCAAGTTATGGATACTTGTTGATCTGAGAAGCCGAATTGGGTCAAATGGAAGACTTGTCGATCCGAGAAGTAAATTGGGGTCAAATACAAGCCTTAATGATTTATAAAGTCGAATCGAGTCAAATAGTTGGTGCTTGTTGATCCGAGAAGCCGTATTGGGTCACATTATGCGTAGTTGGTGACTTAATAAAACAAACGGATCAATTTATGGATACTTATTGATCCGAGAAGCCGAATTGGGTCAAATGGAAGACTTGTTGATCCCAGAAGTCAATTGAGATCAAATACAAGCCTTAATGATTCGAGAAGTCGAATCGAGTTAAATTGAAGGTGCTTGTTGATCCGAGAAGCCGTATTGGGTCACATTGTGCGTACTTGGTGACTTGATAAAACAAACGGATCAAGTTATCGATACTTGTTGATCCGAGAAGCCGAATTGGATCAAATGGAAGACTTGTTAATCCGAGAAGTCAATTGCGGTCTAATACAAGCCTTAATGATCCAAGAAGTTGAATCGAGTCAAATAGAAGGTTCTTGTCGATCTGAAAAACCGTATTGGGTCACATTGTGCGTATTTGGTGACTTGATAAAACTAACGGATCAAGTTATGGATACTTGTTGATCCGAGATACCGAATTGGGTCAAATGGAAGACTTATTTCTCCGAGAAGTCAACTGGGGTCAAATACAAGCCTTAATGATTTAAGAAGTCGAATCGAGTCAAATAGTTGGTGCTTGTTGATCCAAGAAGCCGTATTGGATCACATTGTGCATACTTGGTGACTTGATAAAGAAAACGGATCAAGTTATGGATACTTGTTGATCCGAGAAGCCAAATTGGGTCAAATGGAAGACTTGTTAATCCGAGAAGTCAATTGGGGTCAAATACAAGCCTTAGTGATCCGAGAAGTCGAATCGAGTCAAATAGACGGTGTTTGTTGATCCGAGAAGCCGTATTAGGACACATTTTGCGTACTTGGTGACTTGATAAAACAAACGGATCAAGTTATGGATACTTGTTGATCCGAGAAACCGAATTGGGTCAAATGGATGACTTATTGATCCGAGAAGTCAATTGAGATCAAATACAAGCCTTAATGATTCAAGAAGTCGAATCGAGTCAAATAGAAGGTGCTTGTTGATCCGAGAAGTCGTATTGGGTCACATTGTGCGTACTTGGTGACTTGATAAAACAAACGGATCAAGTTATCGATACTTGTTGATCCGAGAAGCCGAATTGGGTCAAATGGAAGACTTGTTTATCCGAGAAGTCAATTGGGGTTAAATACACGCCTTAATGATCCGAGAAGTCGAATCGAGTCAAATAGAAGGTGCTTGTTGATCCGAAAAGCCGTATTAGGTCAAATTTTGCGTATTTGGTGACTTGATAAAACAAACGGATCAAGTTATGGATACTTGTTGATCCGAGAAGCCGAATTGTGTTAAATGAAAGACTTGTTGATCCGAGAAGTCAATTGAGATCAAATACAAGCCTTAATGATTCGAGGAGTTAAATCGAGTCAAATAGAAGGTGCTTGTTGATCCGAGAAGCCGTATTGGGTTACATTGTGCGTAGTTGGTGACTTGATAAAACAAACGGATCAAGTTATGGATACTTGTTGATCCGAGAAGCCGAATAGGGTCAAATGGAAGACTTGTTAATCCGAGAAGTCAATTGGGGTCAAATACAAGCCTTAATGATCCGAGAAGTCGAATCGAGTCAAATAGAAGGTGCTTGTTGATCCGAGAAGCCGTATTGGGTCACATTGTGCGTACTTGGTGACTTGATAAAACAAACGGATCAAGTTATGGATACTTGTTGATCCGAGAAGCCGAATGGGATCAAATGGAAGACTTATTTATCCGAGAAGTCAACTGGGGTCAAATACAAGCCTTAATGATTTGAGAAGTCGAATCGAGTCAAATATTTGGTGCTTGTTGATCCAAGAAGCCGTATTGCATCACATTGTGCATACTTGGTGACTTGATAAAGAAAACGGATCAAGTTATGGATACTTGTTGATCCGAGAAGCCGAATTGGGTCAAATGGAAGACTTGTTGATCCGAGAAGTTAATTGGGGTCAAATACAAGCCTTAATGATTTATAAAGTCGAATCGAGTAAAATACTAGGTGCTTATTGATCCGAGAAGCCGTATTGGGTCACATTGTGCGTACTTAGTGACTTGATAAAACAAACGGATCATGTTATGGATACTTGTTGATCCGAGAAGCCGAATTGGGTCAAATGGAAGACTTGTTGATCCGAGAAGTCAATTGAGATCAAATACAAGCCTTAATGATTCGAGAAGTCGAATCGAGTCAAATAGAAGGTGCTTGTTGATCCGAGAAGCCGTATTGGGTCACATTGTGCGTACTTGGTGACTTGATAAAACAAACGGATCAAGTTACGGATACTTGTTGATCCGAGAAGCCGAATTGGGTCAAACGGAAGACTTGTTAATCCGAGAAGTCATTTGGGGTCAAATACAAGCCTTAATGATCCGAGAAGTCGAATCGAGTTAAACAGAAGGTGCTTGTTGATCCGAGAAGCCGTATTAGGTCACATTTTGCGTATTTGGTGACTTGATAAAATAAACGGATCAAGTTATGGATACTTGTTGATCCGAGAAGCCGAATTGTGTTAAATGAAAGACTTGTTGATCCGAGAAGTCAATTGAGATCAAATACAAGCTTTAGTTATTCGAGAAGTCAAATCGAGTCAAATAGAAGGTGCTTGTTGATCCGAGAAGCCGTATTGGGTCACATTGTGCGTACTTGGAGACTTAATAAAACAAACGGATCAAGTTATGGATACTTGTTGATCTGAGAAACCGAATCGGGTCAAATGGAAGACTTATTGATCCGAGAAATCAATTGAGATCAAATACAAGCCTTAATGATTCGAGAAGTCGAATCTAGTAAAATAGAAGATGCTTGTTGATCCGAGAAGCCGTATTGGGTCACATTGTGCGTACTTGGTGACTTGATAAAACAAACGGATCAAGTTATCGGTACTTGTTGATCCGAGAAGCCGAATTGGGTCAAACGGAAGATTTGTTAATCCGAGAAGTCATTTGGGGTCAAATACAAGCCTTAATGATCCGAGAAGTCGAATCGAGTTAAATAGAAGGTGCTTGTTGATCCGAGAAGCCGTATTGGGTCACATTTTGCGTATTTGGTGACTTGATAAAACAAACGGATCAAGTTATGGATACTTGTTGATCCGAGAAGCCGAATTGTGTTAAATGAAAGACTTGTTGATCCGAGAAGTCAATTGAGATCAAATACAAGCTTTAGTCATTCGAGAAGTCGAATCGAGTCAAATAGAAGGTGCTTGTTGATCCGAGAAGCCGTATTGGGTCACATTGTGCGTACTTGGAGACTTAATAAAACAAACGGATCAAGTTATGGATACTTGTTGATCTGAGAAACCGAATCGGGTCAAATGGAAGACTTATTGATCCGAGAAATCAATTGAGATCAAATACAAGCCTTAATGATTCGAGAAGTCGAATCGAGTAAAATAGAAGATGCTTGTTGATACGAGAAGCCGTATTGGGTCACATTGTGCGTACTTGGTGACTTGATAAAACAAACGGATAAAGTTATTGATATTTGTTGATCCGAGACACCGAATTGGGTCAAATGGAAGACTTATTGATCCGAGAAGTCAACTGGGGTCAAACACAAGCCTTAATGATTTATAAAGTCGAATCGAGTCAAATAGTTGGTGCTTGTTGATCCAAGAAGCCGTATTGTATCACATTGTGCATTCTTGGTGACTTGATAAAGAAAACGGATCAAGTTATGGATACTTGTTGATCCGAGCAGCCGAATTGGGTCAAATGGAAGACTTGTCGATCCGAGAAGTAAATTGGGGTCAAATACAAGCCTTAATGATTTATAAAGTCGAATCGAGTCAAATAGTTGGTGCTTGTTGATCCGAAAAGCCGTATTGGGTCACATTATGCATAGTTGGTGACTTAATAAAACAAACGGATCAATTTATGGATACTTATTGATCCGAGAAGCCGAATTGGGTCAAATGGAAGACTTGTTGATCCGAGAAGTCAATTGAGACCAAATACAAGCCTTAATGATTCGAGAAGTCGAATCGAGTTAAATTGAAGGTGCTTGTTGATCCGAGAAGCCGTATTGGGTCACATTGTGCATACTTGGTGACTTGATAAAGAAAACGGATCAAGTTATGGATACTTGCTGATCCGAGAAGCCGAATTGGGTCAAATGGAAGACTTGTTGATCCGAGAAGTTAATTGGGGTCAAATACAAGCCTTAATGATTTATAAAGTCGAATCGAGTAAAATACTTGGTGCTTATTTATCCGAGAAGCCGTATTGGGTCACATTGTGCGTACTTAGTGACTTGATAAAACAAACGGATCATGTTATGGATACTTGTTGATCCGAGAAGCCGAATTGGGTCAAATGGAAGACTTGTTGATCCGAGAAGTCAATTGAGATCAAATACAAGCCTTAATGATTCGAGAAGTCGAATCGAGTCAAATAGAATGTGCTTGTTGATCCGAGAAGCCGTATTGGGTCACATTGTGCGTACTTGGTGACTTGATAAAACAAACGGATCAAGTTATGGATACTTGTTGATCCGAGAAGCCGAATTGGGTCAAACGGAAGATTTGTTAATCCGAGAAGTCATTTGGGGTCAAATACAAGCCTTAATGATCCGAGAAGTCGAATCGAGTTAAATAGAAGGTGCTTGTTGATCCGAGAAGCCGTATTGGGTCACATTTTGCGTATTTGGTGACTTGATAAAACAAACGGATCAAGTTATGGATACTTGTTGATCCGAGAAGCCGAATTGTGTTAAATGAAAGACTTGTTGATCCGAGAAGTCAATTGAGATCAAATACAAGCTTTAGTTATTCAGAAGTCGAATCGAGTCAAATAGAAGGTGCTTGTTGATCCGAGAAGCCGTATTGGGTCACATTGTGCGTACTTGGTGACTTGATAAAACAAACGGATCAAGTTATCGATACTTGTTGATCCGAGAAGCCGAATTGGATCAAATGGAAGACTTGTTAATCCGAGAAGTCAATTGCGGTCTAATACAAGCCTTAATGATCCAAGAAGTTGAATCGAGTCAAATAGAAGGTTCTTGTTGATCTGAAAAACCGTATTGGGTCACATTGTGCGTATTTGGTGACTTGATAAAACTAACGGATCAAGTTATGGATACTTGTTGATCCGAGATACCGAATTGGGTCAAATGGAAGACTTATTTATCCGAGAAGTCAACTGGGGTCAAATACAAGCTTTAATGATTTAAGAAGTCGAATCGAGTCAAATAGAAGGTGCTTGTTGATCCGAGAAGTCGTATTGGGTCACATTGTGCGTACTTGGTGACTTGATAAAACAAACGGATCAAGTTATCGATACTTGTTGATCCGAGAAGCCGAATTGGGTCAAATGGAAGACTTGTTAATCCGAGAAGTCAATTGGGGTTAAATACACGCCTTAATGATCCGAGAAGTCGAATCGAGTCAAATACAAGGTGCTTGTTGATCCGAAAAGCCGTATTAGGTCAAATTTTGCGTATTTGGTGACTTGATAAAACAAACGGATCAAGTTATGGATACTTGTTGATCCGAGAAGCCGAATTGTGTTAAATGAAAGACTTGTTGATCCGAGAAGTCAATTGAGATCAAATACAAGCCTTAATGATTCGAGGAGTTAAATCGAGTCAAATAGAAGGTGCTTGTTGATCCGAGAAGCCGTATTGGGTTACATTGTGCGTAGTTGGTGACTTGATAAAACAAACGGATCAAGTTATGGATACTTGTTGATCCGAGAAGCCGAATAGGGTCAAATGGAAGACTTGTTAATCCGAGAAGTCAATTGGGGTCAAATACAAGCCTTAATGATCCGAGAAGTCGAATCGAGTCAAATAGAAGGTGCTTGTTGATCCGAGAAGCCGTATTGGGTCACATTGTGCGTACTTGGTGACTTGATAAAACAAACGGATCAAGTTATGGATACTTGTTGATCCGAGAAGCCGAATTGGGTCAAATGGAAGACTTATTTATCCGAGAAGTCAACTGGGGTCAAATACAAGCCTTAATGATTTGAGAAGTCGAATCGAGTCAAATATTTGGTGCTTGTTGATCCAAGAAGCCGTATTGCATCACATTGTGCATACTTGGTGACTTGATAAAGAAAACGGATCAAGTTATGGATACTTGTTGATCCGAGAAGCCGAATTGGGTCAAATGGAAGACTTGTTGATCCGAGAAGTTAATTGGGGTCAAATACAAGCCTTAATGATTTATAAAGTCGAATCGAGTAAAATACTAGGTGCTTATTGATCCGAGAAGCCGTATTGGGTCACATTGTGCGTACTTAGTGACTTGATAAAGCAAACGGATCATGTTATGGATACTTGTTGATCCGAGAAGCCGAATTGGGTCAAATGGAAGACTTGTTGATCCGAGAAGTCAATTGAGATCAAATACAAGCCTTAATGATTCGAGAAGTCGAATCGAGTCAAATAGAAGGTGCTTGTTGATCCGAGAAGCCGTATTGGGTCACATTGTGCGTACTTGGTGACTTGATAAAACAAACGGATCAAGTTACGGATACTTGTTGATCCGAGAAGCCGAATTGGGTCAAACGGAAGACTTGTTAATCCGAGAAGTCATTTGGGGTCAAATACAAGCCTTAATGATCCGAGAAGTCGAATCGAGTTAAACAGAAGGTGCTTGTTGATCCGAGAAGCCGTATTAGGTCACATTTTGCGTATTTGGTGACTTGATAAAACAAACGGATCAAGTTATGGATACTTGTTGATCCGAGAAGCCGAATTGTGTTAAATGAAAGACTTGTTGATCCGAGAAGTCAATTGAGATCAAATACAAGCTTTAGTTATTCGAGAAGTCAAATCGAGTAAAATAGAAGGTGCTTGTTGATCCGAGAAGCCGTATTGGGTCACATTGTGCGTACTTGGTGACTCAATAAAACAAACGGATCAAGTTATGGATACTTGTTGATCTGAGAAACCGAATCGGGTCAAATGGAAGACTTATTGATCCGAGAAATCAATTGAGATCAAATACAAGCCTTAATGATTCGAGAAGTCGAATCTAGTAAAATAGAAGATGCTTGTTGATCCGAGAAGCCGTATTGGGTCACATTGTGCGTACTTGGTGACTTGATAAAACAAACGGATCAAGTTATTGATACTTGTTGATCCGAGAAGCCGAATTGGGTCAAATGGAAGACTTGTTAATCGGAGAAGTCAATTGCGGTCTAATACAAGCCTTAATGATCCAAGAAGTTGAATCGAGTCAAATAGAAGGTGCTTGTTGATCTGAAAAACCATATTGGAACACATTGTGCGTATTTGGTGACTTGATAAAACAAACGGATCAAGTTATGGATACTTGTTGATCCGAGAAACCGAATTGGGTCAAATGGATCACTTATTGATCCGAGAAGTCAATTGGGATCAAATACAAGCCTTAATGATTCAAGAAGTCGAATCGAGTCAAATAGAATGTGCTTGTTGATCCGAGACGCCGTATTGGGTCACATTGTGCGTACTTGGTGACTTGATAAAACAAACGGATCAAGTTATGGATACTTGTTGATCCGAGAAGCCAAATTGGGTCAAATGGAAGACTTGTTAATCCGAGAAGTCAATTGGGTCAAATACAAGCCTTAATGATCCGAGAAGTCGAAACGAGTCAAATAGAAGGTGCTTGTTGATCCGAGAAGCCGTATTAGGTCACATTGTGCGTACTTGGTGAATTGATAAAACAAACGGATCAAGTTATTGATATTTGTTGATCCGAGACGCCGAATTGGGTCAAATGGAAGACTTATTGATCCGAGAAGTCAACTGGGGTCAAACACAAGCCTTAATGATTTGATAAATCGAATCGAGTCAAATAGTTGGTGCTTGTTGATCCAAGAAGCCGTATTGGATCACATTGTGCATTCTTGGTGACTTGATAAAGAAAACGGATCAAGTTATGGATACATGTTGATCCGAGAAGCCGAATTGGGTCAAATGGAAGACTTGTCGATCCGAGAAGTCGATTGGGGTCAAATACAAGCCTTAATGATTTATAAAGTCGAATCGAGTCAAATAGTTGGTGCTTGTTGATCCGAGAAGCCGTATTGGGTCACATTATGCGTACTTGGTAACTTGACAAAATAAACGGATCAATTTATGGATACGTGTTGATCCGAGAAGCGGAATTGGGTCAAATGGAAGTCTTGTTGATCCGAGAAGTCAATTGAGATCAAATACAAGCCTTAATGATTCGAGAAGTCGAATCGAGTTAAATAGAAGGTGCTTGTTGATCCGAGAAGCCGTATTGAGTCACATTGTGCGTACTTGGTGACTTGATAAAACAAACGGATCAAGTTATCGATACTTGTTGATCCGAGAAGCCGAATTGGGTCAAATGGAAGACTTGTTAATCTGAGAAGTCAATTGGGGTCAAATAAAAGCCTTAATGATCCGAGAAGTTGAATCGAGTCAAATAGAAGGTGCTTGTTGATCCGAAAAACCGTATTGGGTCATATTGTGCGTATTTGGTGACTTGATAAAACAAACGGATCATGTTATAGATACTTGTTGATCCGAGAAACCGAATTGGGTCATATGGACGACTTATTGATCCGAGAAGTCAATTGAGATCAAATACTAGCCTTAATGATTCAAGAAGTCGAATCGAGTTAAATAGAAGGTGCTTGTTGAACCGAGAAGCCGTATTGGGTCACATTGTGCGTACTTGGTGACTTGATAAAACAAACGGATCAAGTTATGGATACTTGTTGATCCGAGAAGCCAAATTTGGTCAAATGAAAGACTTGTTAATCCGAGAAGTCAATTGGGGTCAAATACAACCCTTAATGATCCGAGAAGTCGAATCGAGTCAAATAGAAGGTGCTTGTTGATCCGAGAAGCCGTATTAGGTCACATTGTGCGTATTTGGTGACTTGATAAAACAAACGGATCAAGTTATCGATACTTGTTGATCCGAGAAGCAGAATTGGGTCAAATGGAAGACTTGTTAATCCGAGAAGTCAATTGGGGTCAAATACAAGCTTTAATGATCCGAGAAGTCGAATCGAGTCAAATAGAAGGTGCTTGTTGATTCGAGAAGCCGTATTAGGTCACATTGTGCGTATTTGGTGACTTGATAAAACAAACGGATCAAGTTACGGATACTTGTTGATCCGAGAAGCCGAATTGTGTTAAATGAAAGACTTGTTGATCCGATCCGAGAAGTCGTATTGGGTCACATTGTGCGTATTTGGTGACTTGATAAAACAAACGGATCAAGTTATGGATACTTGTTGATCCGAGAAACCGAATTGGGTCAAATGGATGACTTATTGATCCGAGAAGTCAATTGAGATCAAATACAAGCCTTAATGATTCAAGAAGTCGAATCGAGTCAAATAGAAAGTGCTTGTTGATCCGAGAAGCCGTATTGGGTCACATTGTGCGTACTTGGTGACTTGATAAAACAAACGGATCAAGTTATGGATACTTGTTGATCCGAGAAGCCAAATTGGGTCAAATGGAAGATTTGTTAATCTGAGAAGTCAATTGGGGTCAAATACAAGCCTTAATGATCCGAGAAGTCGAATCGAGTCAAATAGAAGGTGCTTGTTGATCCGAGAAGCCGTATTAGGTCACATTGTGCGTATTTGGTAACTTGATAAAACAAACGGATCAAGTTATCGATACTTGTTGATTCGAGAAGCCGAATTGGGTCAAATGGAAGCCTTGTTAATCCGAGAAGTCAATTGGGGTCAAATGCAAGCCTTAATGATCCGAGAAGTCGAATCGAGTCAAATAGAAGGTGCTTGTTGATCCGAGAAGCCGTATTAGGTCACATTGTGCGTATTTGGTGACTTGATAAAACAAACGGATCAAGTTATGGATACTTGTTGATCCGAGAAGCCGAATTGTGTTAAATGAAAGACTTGTTGATCCGAGAAGTCAATTGAGTTCAAATACAAGCCTTAATGATTCGAGGAGTCAAATCGAGTCAAATAAAAGGTGCTTCTTGATCCGAGAAGCCGTATTGGGTCACATTGTGCGTACTTGGTGACTTGATAAAACAAACGGATCAAGTTATGGATACTTATTGATCCGAGAAACCGAATTGTGTTAAATGAAAGACTTGTTGATCAAAGAAGTCAATTGAGATCAAATACAAGGCTTAATGATTCGAGAACTCGAATCGAGTCAAATAGAAGGTGCTTGTTGATCCGAGAAGCCGTATTGGGTCACATTGTGCGTATTTGGTGACTTGATAAAACAAACGGATCAAGTTATGGATACTTGTTGATCCGATAAACCGAATTGGGTCAAATGGATGACTTATTGATCCGAGAAGTCAATTGAGATCAAATACAAGCCTTAATGATTCAAGAAGTCGAATCGAGTCAAATAGAAGGTGCTTGTTGATCCGAGAAGCCGTATTGGGTCACAATGTGCGTACTTGGTGACTTGATAAAACAAACGGATCAAGTTATGGATACTTGTTGATCCGAGAAGCCAAATTTGGTCAAATGAAAGACTTGTTAATCCGAGAAGTCAATTGGGGTCAAATACAACCCTTAATGATCCAAGAAGTCGAATCGAGTCAAATAGAAGGTACTTGTTGATCCGAGAAGCCGTATTAGGTCACATTGTGCGTATTTGGTGACTTGATAAAACAAACGGATCAAGTTATCGATACTTGTTGATCCGAGAAGCCGAATTGGGTCAAATGGAAGACTTGTTAATCCGAGAAGTCAATTGGGGTCAAATAGAAGCCTTAATGATCCGAGAAGTCGAATCGAGTCAAATAGAAGGTGCTTGTTGATCCGAGAAGCCGTATTAGGTCACATTGTGCGTATTTGGTGACTTGATAAAACAAACGGATCAAGTTATGGATACTTGTTGATCCGAGAAGCCGAATTGTGTTAAATGAAAGACTTATTGATCCGAGAAGTCAATTGAGATCAAATACAAGCCTTAATGATTCGAGGAGTCAAATCGAGTCAAATAAAAGGTGCTTCTTGATCCGAGAAGCCGTATTGGGTCACATTGTGCGTACCTAGTGACTTGATAAAATAAACGAATAAAGTTATGGATACTTGTTGATCCGAGAAACCGAATTGTGTTAAATAAAAGACTTGTTGATCCGAGAAGTCAATTGAGATCAAATACAAGCCTTGATGATTCGAGAACTCGAATCGAGTCAAATAGAAGGTGCTTGTTGATCCGAGAAGCCGTATTGGGTCACATTGTGCGTATTTGGTGACTTGATAAAAGAAACGGATCAAGTTATGGATACTTGTTGATCCGAGAAGCCAAATTGGGTCAAATGAAAGACTTGTTAATCCGAGAAGTCAATTGGGGTCAAATACAAGCCTTAATGATCCAAGAAGTCGAATCGAGTCAAATAGAAGGTGCTTGTTTATCCGAGACGCCGTATTAGGTCACATTGTGCGTATTTGGTGACTTGATAAAACAAACGGATCAAGTTATCGATACTTGTTGATCCGAGAAGCCGAATTGGGTCAAATGGAAGACTTGTTAATCCGAGAAGTCAATTGGGGTAAAAAACAAGCCTTAATGATCCGAGAAGTCGAATCGAGTCAAATAGAAGGTGTTTGTTGATCCGAGAAGCCGTATTAGGTCACATTGTGCGTATTTGGTGACTTGATAAAACAAACGGATCAAGTTATGGATACTTGTTGATCCGAGAAGCCGAATTGTGTTAAATGAAAGACTTGTTGATCCGAGAAGTCAATTGAGATCAAATACAAGCCTTAATGATTCGAGGAGTCAAATCGAGTCAAATAAAAGGTGCTTCTTGATCCGAGAAGCCGTATTGGGTCACATTGTGCGTACTTGGTGACTTGATAAAATAAACGGATCAAGTTATGGATACTTGTTGATCCGAGAAACCGAATTGTGTTAAATAAAAGACTTGTTGATCCGAGAAGTCAATTGAGATCAAATACAAGCCTTGATGATTCGAGAACTCGAATCGAGTCAAATAGAAGGTGCTTGTTGATCCGAAAAGCCGTATTGGGTCACATTGTGCGTATTTGGTGACTTGATAAAACAAACGGATCAAGTTATGGATACTTGTTGATCCGAGAAACCGAATTGGGTCAAATGGATGACTTATTGATCCGAGAAGTCAATTGAGATCAAATACAAGCCTTAATGATTCAAGAAGTCGAATCGAGTCAAATAGAAGGTGCTTGTTGATCCGAGAAGCCGTATTGGGTCACATTGTGCGTACTTGGTGACTTGATATAACAAACGGATCAAGTTATGGATACTTGTTGATCCGAGAAGCCAAATTGGGTCAAATGAAAGACTTGTTAATCCGAGAAGTCAATTGGGGTCAAATACAAGCCTTAATGATCCAAGAAGTCGAATCGAGTCAAATAGAAGGTGCTTGTTGATCCGAGAAGCCGTATTAGGTCACATTGTGCGTATTTGGTGACTTGATAAAACAAACGGATCAAGTTATCGATACTTGTTGATCCGAGAAGCCGAATTGGGTCAAATGGAAGACTTGTTAATTCGAGAAGTCAATTGGGGTCAAATACAAGCCTTAATGATCCGAGAAGTCGAATCGAGTCAAATAGAAGGTGTTTGTTGATCCGAGAAGCCGTATTAGGTCACATTGTGCGTATTTGGTGACTTGATAAAACAAACGGATCAAGTTATGGATACTTGTTGATCCGAGAAGCCGAATTGTGTTAAATGAAAGACTTGTTGATCCGAGAAGTCAATTGAGATCACATACTTGCCTTAATGATTCGAGGAGTCAAATCGAGTCAAATAAAAGGTGCTTCTTGATCCGAGAAGCCGTATTGGGTCACATTGTGCGTACTTGGTGACTTGATAAAATAAACGGATCAAGTAATGGATACTTGTTGATCCGAGAAACCGAATTGTGTTAAATAAAAGACTTGTTGATCCGAGAAGTCAATTGAGATCAAATACAAGCCTTGATGATTCGAGAACTCGAATCGAGTCAAATAGAAGGTGCTTGTTGATCCAAAAAGCCGTATTGGGTCACATTGTGCGTATTTGGTGACTTGATAAAACAAACGGATCAAGTTATGGATACTTGTTGATCCGAGAAACCGAATTGGGTCAAATGGATGACTTATTGATCCGAGAAGTCAATTGAGATCAAATACAAGCCTTAATGATTCAAGAAGTCGAATCGAGTCAAATAGAAGGTGCTTGTTGATCCGAGAAGCCGTATTGGGTCACATTGTGCGTACTTGGTGACTTGATAAAACAAACGGATCAAGTTATGGATACGTGTTGATCCGAGAAGCCAAATTGGGTCAAATGGAAGATTTGTTAATCGAAAAGTCAATTGGGGTCAAATACAAGCCTTAATGATCCAAGAAGTCGAATCGAGTCAAATAGAAGGTGCTTGTTGATCCGAGAAGCCGTATTAGGTCACATTGTGCGTATTTGGTGACTTGATAAAAACAAACGGATCAAGTTATCGATACTTGTTGATCCGAGAAGCCGAATTGGGTCAAATGGAAGACTTGTTAATTCGAGAAGTCAATTGGGGTCAAATACAAGCCTTAATGATCCGAGAAGTCGAATCGAGTCAAATAGAAGGTGTTTGTTGATCCGAGAAGCCGTATTAGGTCACATTGTGCGTATTTGGTGACTTGATAAAACAAACGGATCAAGTTATGGATACTTGTTGATCCGAGAAGCCGAATTGTGTTAAATGAAAGACTTGTTGATCCGAGAAGTCAATTGAGATCACATACTTGCCTTAATGATTCGAGGAGTCAAATCGAGTCAAATAAAAGGTGCTTCTTGATCCGAGAAGCCGTATTGGGTCACATTGTGCGTACTTGGTGACTTGATAAAATAAACGGATCAAGTAATGGATACTTGTTGATCCGAGAAACCGAATTGTGTTAAATAAAAGACTTGTTGATCCGAGAAGTCAATTGAGATCAAATACAAGCCTTGATGATTCGAGAACTCGAATCGAGTCAAATAGAAGGTGCTTGTTGATCCGAAAAGCCGTATTGGGTCACATTGTGCGTATTTGGTGACTTGATAAAACAAACGGATCAAGTTATGGATACTTGTTGATCCGAGAAACCGAATTGGGTCAAATGGATGACTTATTGATCCGAGAAGTCAATTGAGATCAAATACAAGCCTTAATGATTCAAGAAGTCGAATCGAGTCAAATAGAAGGTGCTTGTTGATCCGAGAAGCCGTATTGGGTCACATTGTGCGTACTTGGTGACTTGATAAAACAAACGGATCAAGTTATGGATACGTGTTGATCCGAGAAGCCAAATTGGGTCAAATGGAAGATTTGTTAATCGAAAAGTCAATTGGGGTCAAATACAAGCCTTAATGATCCAAGAAGTCGAATCGAGTCAAATAGAAGGTGCTTGTTGATCCGAGAAGCCGTATTAGGTCACATTGTGCGTATTTGGTGACTTGATAAAAACAAACGGATCAAGTTATCGATACTTGTTGATCCGAGAAGCCGAATTGGGTCAAATGGAAAACTTGTTAATCCGAGAAGTCAATTGGGGTCAAATACAAGCCTTAATGATCCGAGAAGTCGAATCGAGTCAAATAGAAGGTGATTGTTGATCCGAGAAGCCGTATTAGGTCACATTGTGCGTATTTGGTAACTTGATAAAACAAACGGATCAATTATCGATACTTGTTGATTCGAGAAGCCGAATTGGGTCAAATGGAAGCCTTGTTAATCCGAGAAGTCAATTGGGGTCAAATGCAAGCCTTAATGATCCGAGAAGTCGAATCGAGTCAAATAGAAGGTGCTTGTTGATCCGAGAAGCCGTATTAGATCACATTGTGCGTATTTGGTGACTTGATAAAACAAACGGATCAAGTTATGGATACTTGTTGATCCGAGAAGCCGAATTGTGTTAAATGAAAGACTTGTTGATCCGAGAAGTCAATTGAGATCAAATACAAGCCTTAATGATTCGAGGAGTCAAATCGAGTCAAATAAAAGGTGCTTCTTGATCCGAGAAGCCGTATTGGGTCACATTGTGCGTACTTGGTGACTTGATAAAACAAACGGATCAAGTTATGGATACTTATTGATCCGAGAAACCGAATTGTGTTAAATGAAAGACTTGTTGATCCGAGAAGTCAATTGAGATCAAATACAAGCCTTGATGATTCGAGAACTCGAATCGAGTCAAATAGAAGGTGCTTGTTGATCCGAAAAGCCGTATTGGGTCACATTGTGCGTATTTGGTGACTTGATAAAACAAACGGATCAAGTTATGGATACTTGTTGATCCGAGAAACCGAATTGGGTCAAATGGATGACTTATTGATCCGAGAAGTCAATTGAGATCAAATACAAGCCTTAATGATTCAAGAAGTCGAATCGAGTCAAATAGAAGGTGCTTGTTGATCCGAGAAGCCGTATTGGGTCACATTGTGCGTACTTGGTGACTTGATATAACAAACGGATCAAGTTATGGATACTTGTTGATCCGAGAAGCCAAATTGGGTCAAATGAAAGACTTGTTAATCCGAGAAGTCAATTGGGGTCAAATACAAGCCTTAATGATCCAAGAAGTCGAATCGAGTCAAATAGAAGGTGCTTGTTGATCCGAGAAGCCGTATTAGGTCACATTGTGCGTATTTGGTGACTTGATAAAACAAACGGATCAAGTTATCGATACTTGTTGATCCGAGAAGCCGAATTGGGTCAAATGGAAGACTTGTTAATTCGAGAAGTCAATTGGGGTCAAATACAAGCCTTAATGATCCGAGAAGTCGAATCGAGTCAAATAGAAGGTGTTTGTTGATCCGAGAAGCCGTATTAGGTCACATTGTGCGTATTTGGTGACTTGATAAAACAAACGGATCAAGTTATGGATACTTGTTGATCCGAGAAGCCGAATTGTGTTAAATGAAAGACTTGTTGATCCGAGAAGTCAATTGAGATCAAATACTTGCCTTAATGATTCGAGGAGTCAAATCGAGTCAAATAAAAGGTGCTTCTTGATCCGAGAAGCCGTATTGGGTCACATTATGCGTACTTGGTGACTTGATAAAATAAACGGATCAAGTAATGGATACTTGTTGATCCGAGAAACCGAATTGTGTTAAATAAAAGACTTGTTGATCCGAGAAGTCAATTGAGATCAAATACAAGCCTTGATGATTCGAGAACTCGAATCGAGTCAAATAGAAGGTGCTTGTTGATCCGAAAAGCCGTATTGGGTCACATTGTGCGTATTTGGTGACTTGATAAAATAAACGGATCAAGTTATGGATACTTGTTGATCCGAGAAACCGAATTGGGTCAAATGGATGACTTATTGATCCGAGAAGTCAATTGAGATCAAATACAAGCCTTAATGATTCAAGAAGTCGAATCGAGTCAAATAGAAGGTGCTTGTTGATCCGAGAAGCCGTATTGGGTCACATTGTGCGTACTTGGTGACTTGATAAAACAAACGGATCAAGTTATGGATACGTGTTGATCCGAGAAGCCAAATTGGGTCAAATGGAAGATTTGTTAATCGAAAAGTCAATTGGGGTCAAATACAAGCCTTAATGATCCAAGAAGTCGAATCGAGTCAAATAGAAGGTGCTTGTTGATCCGAGAAGCCGTATTAGGTCACATTGTGCGTATTTGGTGACTTGATAAAAACAAACGGATCAAGTTATCGATACTTGTTGATCCGAGAAGCCGAATTGGGTCAAATGGAAAACTTGTTAATCCGAGAAGTCAATTGGGGTCAAATACAAGCCTTAATGATCCGAGAAGTCGAATCGAGTCAAATAGAAGGTGATTGTTGATCCGAGAAGCCGTATTATGTCACATTGTGCGTATTTGGTAACTTGATAAAACAAACGGATCAATTATCGATACTTGTTGATTCGAGAAGCCGAATTGGGTCAAATGGAAGCGTTGTTAATCCGAGAAGTCAATTGGGGTCAAATGCAAGCCTTAATGATCCGAGAAGTCGAATCGAGTCAAATAGAAGGTGCTTGTTGATCCGAGAAGCCGTATTAGGTCACATTGTGCGTATTTGGTGACTTGATAAAACAAACGGATCAAGTTATGGATACTTGTTGATCCGAGAAGCCGAATTGTGTTAAATGAAAGACTTGTTGATCCGAGAAGTCAATTGAGATCAAATACAAGCCTTAATGATTCAAGGAGTCAAATCGAGTCAAATAAAAGGTGCTTCTTGATCCGAGAAGCCGTATTGGGTCACATTGTGCGTACTTGGTGACTTGATAAAACAAACGGATCAAGTTATGGATACTTATTGATCCGAGAAACCGAATTGTGTTAAATGAAAGACTTGTTGATCCGAGAAGTCAATTGAGATCAAATACAAGCCTTGATGATTCGAGAACTCGAATCGAGTCAAATAGAAGGTGCTTGTTGATCCGAAAAGCCGTATTGGGTCACATTGTGCGTATTTGGTGACTTGATAAAACAAACGGATCAAGTTATGGATACTTGTTGATCCGAGAAACCGAATTGGGTCAAATGGATGACTTATTGATCCGAGAAGTCAATTGAGATCAAATACAAGCCTTAATGATTCAAGAAGTCGAATCGAGTCAAATAGAAGGTGCTTGTTGATCCGAGAAGCCGTATTGGGTCACATTGTGCGTACTTGGTGACTTGATATAACAAACGGATCAAGTTATGGATACTTGTTGATCCGAGAAGCCAAATTGGGTCAAATGAAAGACTTGTTAATCCGAGAAGTCAATTGGGGTCAAATACAAGCCTTAATGATCCAAGAAGTCGAATCGAGTCAAATAGAAGGTGCTTGTTGATCCGAGAAGCCGTATTAGGTCACATTGTGCGTATTTGGTGACTTGATAAAACAAACGGATCAAGTTATCGATACTTGTTGATCCGAGAAGCCGAATTGGGTCAAATGGAAGACTTGTTAATTCGAGAAGTCAATTGGGGTCAAATACAAGCCTTAATGATCCGAGAAGTCGAATCGAGTCAAATAGAAGGTGTTTGTTGATCCGAGAAGCCGTATTAGGTCACATTGTGCGTATTTGGTGACTTGATAAAACAAACGGATCAAGTTATGGATACTTGTTGATCCGAGAAGCCGAATTGTGTTAAATGAAAGACTTGTTGATCCGAGAAGTCAATTGAGATCAAATACAAGCCTTAATGATTCGAGGAGTCAAATCGAGTCAAATAAAAGGTGCTTCTTGATCCGAGAAGCCGTATTGGGTCACATTGTGCGTACTTGGTGACTTGATAAAATAAACGGATCAAGTAATGGATACTTGTTGATCCGAGAAACCGAATTGTGTTAAATAAAAGACTTGTTGATCCGAGAAGTCAATTGAGATCAAATACAAGCCTTGATGATTCGAGAACTCGAATCGAGTCAAATAGAAGGTGCTTGTTGATCCGAAAAGCCGTATTGGGTCACATTGTGCGTATTTGGTGACTTGATAAAACAAACGGATCAAGTTATGGATACTTGTTGATCCGAGAAACCGAATTGGGTCAAATGGATGACTTATTGATCCGAGAAGTCAATTGAGATCAAATACAAGCCTTAATGATTCAAGAAGTCGAATCGAGTCAAATAGAAGGTGCTTGTTGATCCGAGAAGCCGTATTGGGTCACATTGTGCGTACTTGGTGACTTGATAAAACAAACGGATCAAGTTATGGATACGTGTTGATCCGAGAAGCCAAATTGGGTCAAATGGAAGATTTGTTAATCGAAAAGTCAATTGGGGTCAAATACAAGCCTTAATGATCCAAGAAGTCGAATCGAGTCAAATAGAAGGTGCTTGTTGATCCGAGAAGCCGTATTAGGTCACATTGTGCGTATTTGGTGACTTGATAAAAACAAACGGATCAAGTTATCGATACTTGTTGATCCGAGAAGCCGAATTGGGTCAAATGGAAAACTTGTTAATCCGAGAAGTCAATTGGGGTCAAATACAAGCCTTAATGATCCGAGAAGTCGAATCGAGTCAAATAGAAGGTGATTGTTGATCCGAGAAGCCGTATTATGTCACATTGTGCGTATTTAGTAACTTGATAAAACAAACGGATCAATTATCGATACTTGTTGATTCGAGAAGCCGAATTGGGTCAAATGGAAGCCTTGTTAATCCGAGAAGTCAATTGGGGTCAAATGCAAGCCTTAATGATCCGAGAAGTCGAATCGAGTCAAATAGAAGGTGCTTGTTGATCCGAGAAGCCGTATTAGGTCACATTGTGCGTATTTGGTGACTTGATAAAACAAACGGATCAAGTTATGGATACTTGTTGATCCGAGAAGCCGAATTGTGTTAAATGAAAGACTTGTTGATCCGAGAAGTCAATTGAGATCAAATACAAGCCTTAATGATTCAAGGAGTCAAATCGAGTCAAATAAAAGGTGCTTCTTGATCCGAGAAGCCGTATTGGGTCACATTGTGCGTACTTGGTGACTTGATAAAACAAACGGATCAAGTTATGGATACTTATTGATCCGAGAAACCGAATTGTGTTAAATGAAAGACTTGTTGATCCGAGAAGTCAATTGAGATCAAATACAAGCCTTGATGATTCGAGAACTCGAATCGAGTCAAATAGAAGGTGCTTGTTGATCCGAAAAGCCGTATTGGGTCACATTGTGCGTATTTGGTGACTTGATAAAACAAACGGATCAAGTTATGGATACTTGTTGATCCGAGAAACCGAATTGGGTCAAATGGATGACTTATTGATCCGAGAAGTCAATTGAGATCAAATACAAGCCTTAATGATTCAAGAAGTCGAATCGAGTCAAATAGAAGGTGCTTGTTGATCCGAGAAGCCGTATTGGGTCACATTGTGCGTACTTGGTGACTTGATATAACAAACGGATCAAGTTATGGATACTTGTTGATCCGAGAAGCCAAATTGGGTCAAATGAAAGACTTGTTAATCCGAGAAGTCAATTGGGGTCAAATACAAGCCTTAATGATCCAAGAAGTCGAATCGAGTCAAATAGAAGGTGCTTGTTGATCCGAGAAGCCGTATTAGGTCACATTGTGCGTATTTGGTGACTTGATAAAACAAACGGATCAAGTTATCGATACTTGTTGATCCGAGAAGCCGAATTGGGTCAAATGGAAGACTTGTTAATTCGAGAAGTCAATTGGGGTCAAATACAAGCCTTAATGATCCGAGAAGTCGAATCGAGTCAAATAGAAGGTGTTTGTTGATCCGAGAAGCCGTATTAGGTCACATTGTGCGTATTTGGTGACTTGATAAAACAAACGGATCAAGTTATGGATACTTGTTGATCCGAGAAGCCGAATTGTGTTAAATGAAAGACTTGTTGATCCGAGAAGTCAATTGAGATCAAATACAAGCCTTAATGATTCGAGGAGTCAAATCGAGTCAAATAAAAGGTGCTTCTTGATCCGAGAAGCCGTATTGGGTCACATTGTGCGTACTTGGTGACTTGATAAAATAAACGGATCAAGTAATGGATACTTGTTGATCCGAGAAACCGAATTGTGTTAAATAAAAGACTTGTTGATCCGAGAAGTCAATTGAGATCAAATACAAGCCTTGATGATTCGAGAACTCGAATCGAGTCAAATAGAAGGTGCTTGTTGATCCGAAAAGCCGTATTGGGTCACATTGTGCGTATTTGGTGACTCGATAAAACAAACGGATCAAGTTATGGATACTTGTTGATCCGAGAAACCGAATTGGGTCAAATGGATGACTTATTGATCCGAGAAGTCAATTGAGATCAAATACAAGCCTTAATGATTCAAGAAGTCGAATCGAGTCAAATAGAAGGTGCTTGTTGATCCGAGAAGCCGTATTGGGTCACATTGTGCGTACTTGGTGACTTGATAAAACAAACGGATCAAGTTATGGATACGTGTTGATCCGAGAAGCCAAATTGGGTCAAATGGAAGATTTGTTAATCGAAAAGTCAATTGGGGTCAAATACAAGCCTTAATGATCCAAGAAGTCGAATCGAGTCAAATAGAAGGTGCTTCTTGATCCGAGAAGCCGTATTAGGTCACATTGTGCGTATTTGGTGACTTGATAAAAACAAACGGATCAAGTTATCGATACTTGTTGATCCGAGAAGCCGAATTGGGTCAAATGGAAAACTTGTTAATCCGAGAAGTCAATTGGGGTCAAATACAAGCCTTAATGATCCGAAAGTCGAATCGAGTCAAATAGAAGGTGATTGTTGATCCGAGAAGCCGTATTAGGTCACATTGTGCGTATTTGGTAACTTGATAAAACAAACGGATCAATTATCGATACTTGTTGATTCGAGAAGCCGAATTGGGTCAAATGGAAGCCTTGTTAATCCGAGAAGTCAATTGGGGTCAAATGCAAGCCTTAATGATCCGAGAAGTCGAATCGAGTCAAATAGAAGGTGCTTGTTGATCCGAGAAGCCGTATTAGGTCACATTGTGCGTATTTGGTGACTTGATAAAACAAACGGATCAAGTTATGGATACTTGTTGATCCGAGAAGCCGAATTGTGTTAAATGAAAGACTTGTTGATCCGAGAAGTCAATTGAGATCAAATACAAGCCTTAATGATTCGAGGAGTCAAATCGAGTCAAATAAAAGGTGCTTCTTGATCCGAGAAGCCGTATTGGGTCACATTGTGCGTACTTGGTGACTTGATAAAACAAACGGATCAAGTTATGGATACTTATTGATCCGAGAAACCGAATTGTGTTAAATGAAAGACTTGTTGATCCGAGAAGTCAATTGAGATCAAATACAAGCCTTGATGATTCGAGAACTCGAATCGAGTCAAATAGAAGGTGCTTGTTGATCCGAAAAGCCGTATTGGGTCACATTGTGCGTATTTGGTGACTTGATAAAACAAACGGATCAAGTTATGGATACTTGTTGATCCGAGAAACCGAATTGGGTCAAATGGATGACTTATTGATCCGAGAAGTCAATTGAGATCAAATACAAGCCTTAATGATTCAAGAAGTCGAATCGAGTCAAATAGAAGGTGCTTGTTGATCCGAGAAGCCGTATTGGGTCACATTGTGCGTACTTGGTGACTTGATATAACAAACGGATCAAGTTATGGATACTTGTTGATCCGAGAAGCCAAATTGGGTCAAATGAAAGACTTGTTAATCCGAGAAGTCAATTGGGGTCAAATACAAGCCTTAATGATCCAAGAAGTCGAATCGAGTCAAATAGAAGGTGCTTGTTGATCCGAGAAGCCGTATTAGGTCACATTGTGCGTATTTGGTGACTTGATAAAACAAACGGATCAAGTTATCGATACTTGTTGATCCGAGAAGCCGAATTGGGTCAAATGGAAGACTTGTTAATTCGAGAAGTCAATTGGGGTCAAATACAAGCCTTAATGATCCGAGAAGTCGAATCGAGTCAAATAGAAGGTGTTTGTTGATCCGAGAAGCCGTATTAGGTCACATTGTGCGTATTTGGTGACTTGATAAAACAAACGGATCAAGTTATGGATACTTGTTGATCCGAGAAGCCGAATTGTGTTAAATGAAAGACTTGTTGATCCGAGAAGTCAATTGAGATCAAATACAAGCCTTGATGATTCGAGAACTCGAATCGAGTCAAATAGAAGGTGCTTGTTGATCCGAAAAGCCGTATTGGGTCACATTGTGCGTATTTGGTGACTTGATAAAACAAACGGATCAAGTTATGGATACTTGTTGATCCGAGAAACCGAATTGGGTCAAATGGATGACTTATTGATCCGAGAAGTCAATTGAGATCAAATACAAGCCTTAATGATTCAAGAAGTCGAATCGAGTCAAATAGAAGGTGCTTGTTGATCCGAGAAGCCGTATTGGGTCACATTGTGCGTACTTGGTGACTTGATATAACAAACGGATCAAGTTATGGATACTTGTTGATCCGAGAAGCCAAATTGGGTCAAATGAAAGACTTGTTAATCCGAGAAGTCAATTGGGGTCAAATACAAGCCTTAATGATCCAAGAAGTCGAATCGAGTCAAATAGAAGGTGCTTGTTGATCCGAGAAGCCGTATTAGGTCACATTGTGCGTATTTGGTGACTTGATAAAACAAACGGATCAAGTTATCGATACTTGTTGATCCGAGAAGCCGAATTGGGTCAAATGGAAGACTTGTTAATTCGAGAAGTCAATTGGGGTCAAATACAAGCCTTAATGATCCGAGAAGTCGAATCGAGTCAAATAGAAGGTGTTTGTTGATCCGAGAAGCCGTATTAGGTCACATTGTGCGTATTTGGTGACTTGATAAAACAAACGGATCAAGTTATGGATACTTGTTGATCCGAGAAGCCGAATTGTGTTAAATGAAAGACTTGTTGATCCGAGAAGTCAATTGAGATCAAATACAAGCCTTAATGATTCGAGGAGTCAAATCGAGTCAAATAAAAGGTGCTTCTTGATCCGAGAAGCCGTATTGGGTCACATTGTGCGTACTTGGTGACTTGATAAAATAAACGGATCAAGTAATGGATACTTGTTGATCCGAGAAACCGAATTGTGTTAAATAAAAGACTTGTTTATCCGAGAAGTCAATTGAGATCAAATACAAGCCTTGATGATTCGAGAACTCGAATCGAGTCAAATAGAAGGTGCTTGTTGATCCGAAAAGCCGTATTGGGTCACATTGTGCGTATTTGGTGACTCGATAAAACAAACGGATCAAGTTATGGATACTTGTTGATCCGAGAAACCGAATTGGGTCAAATGGATGACTTATTGATCCGAGAAGTCAATTGAGATCAAATACAAGCCTTAATGATTCAAGAAGTCGAATCGAGTCAAATAGAAGGTGCTTGTTGATCCGAGAAGCCGTATTGGGTCACATTGTGCGTACTTGGTGACTTGATAAAACAAACGGATCAAGTTATGGATACGTGTTGATCCGAGAAGCCAAATTGGGTCAAATGGAAGATTTGTTAATCGAAAAGTCAATTGGGGTCAAATACAAGCCTTAATGATCCAAGAAGTCGAATCGAGTCAAATAGAAGGTGCTTCTTGATCCGAGAAGCCGTATTAGGTCACATTGTGCGTATTTGGTGACTTGATAAAAACAAACGGATCAAGTTATCGATACTTGTTGATCCGAGAAGCCGAATTGGGTCAAATGGAAAACTTGTTAATCCGAGAAGTCAATTGGGGTCAAATACAAGCCTTAATGATCCGAAAGTCGAATCGAGTCAAATAGAAGGTGATTGTTGATCCGAGAAGCCGTATTAGGTCACATTGTGCGTATTTGGTAACTTGATAAAACAAACGGATCAATTATCGATACTTGTTGATTCGAGAAGCCGAATTGGGTCAAATGGAAGCCTTGTTAATCCGAGAAGTCAATTGGGGTCAAATGCAAGCCTTAATGATCCGAGAAGTCGAATCGAGTCAAATAGAAGGTGCTTGTTGATCCGAGAAGCCGTATTAGGTCACATTGTGCGTATTTGGTGACTTGATAAAACAAACGGATCAAGTTATGGATACTTGTTGATCCGAGAAGCCGAATTGTGTTAAATGAAAGACTTGTTGATCCGAGAAGTCAATTGAGATCAAATACAAGCCTTAATGATTCGAGGAGTCAAATCGAGTCAAATAAAAGGTGCTTCTTGATCCGAGAAGCCGTATTGGGTCACATTGTGCGTACTTGGTGACTTGATAAAACAAACGGATCAAGTTATGGATACTTATTGATCCGAGAAACCGAATTGTGTTAAATGAAAGACTTGTTGATCCGAGAAGTCAATTGAGATCAAATACAAGCCTTGATGATTCGAGAACTCGAATCGAGTCAAATAGAAGGTGCTTGTTGATCCGAAAAGCCGTATTGGGTCACATTGTGCGTATTTGGTGACTTGATAAAACAAACGGATCAAGTTATGGATACTTGTTGATCCGAGAAACCGAATTGGGTCAAATGGATGACTTATTGATCCGAGAAGTCAATTGAGATCAAATACAAGCCTTAATGATTCAAGAAGTCGAATCGAGTCAAATAGAAGGTGCTTGTTGATCCGAGAAGCCGTATTGGGTCACATTGTGCGTACTTGGTGACTTGATATAACAAACGGATCAAGTTATGGATACTTGTTGATCCGAGAAGCCAAATTGGGTCAAATGAAAGACTTGTTAATCCGAGAAGTCAATTGGGGTCAAATACAAGCCTTAATGATCCAAGAAGTCGAATCGAGTCAAATAGAAGGTGCTTGTTGATCCGAGAAGCCGTATTAGGTCACATTGTGCGTATTTGGTGACTTGATAAAACAAACGGATCAAGTTATCGATACTTGTTGATCCGAGAAGCCGAATTGGGTCAAATGGAAGACTTGTTAATTCGAGAAGTCAATTGGGGTCAAATACAAGCCTTAATGATCCGAGAAGTCGAATCGAGTCAAATAGAAGGTGTTTGTTGATCCGAGAAGCCGTATTAGGTCACATTGTGCGTATTTGGTGACTTGATAAAACAAACGGATCAAGTTATGGATACTTGTTGATCCGAGAAGCCGAATTGTGTTAAATGAAAGACTTGTTGATCCGAGAAGTCAATTGAGATCAAATACAAGCCTTGATGATTCGAGAACTCGAATCGAGTCAAATAGAAGGTGCTTGTTGATCCGAAAAGCCGTATTGGGTCACATTGTGCGTATTTGGTGACTTGATAAAACAAACGGATCAAGTTATGGATACTTGTTGATCCGAGAAACCGAATTGGGTCAAATGGATGACTTATTGATCCGAGAAGTCAATTGAGATCAAATACAAGCCTTAATGATTCAAGAAGTCGAATCGAGTCAAATAGAAGGTGCTTGTTGATCCGAGAAGCCGTATTGGGTCACATTGTGCGTACTTGGTGACTTGATATAACAAACGGATCAAGTTATGGATACTTGTTGATCCGAGAAGCCAAATTGGGTCAAATGAAAGACTTGTTAATCCGAGAAGTCAATTGGGGTCAAATACAAGCCTTAATGATCCAAGAAGTCGAATCGAGTCAAATAGAAGGTGCTTGTTGATCCGAGAAGCCGTATTAGGTCACATTGTGCGTATTTGGTGACTTGATAAAACAAACGGATCAAGTTATCGATACTTGTTGATCCGAGAAGCCGAATTGGGTCAAATGGAAGACTTGTTAATTCGAGAAGTCAATTGGGGTCAAATACAAGCCTTAATGATCCGAGAAGTCGAATCGAGTCAAATAGAAGGTGTTTGTTGATCCGAGAAGCCGTATTAGGTCACATTGTGCGTATTTGGTGACTTGATAAAACAAACGGATCAAGTTATGGAT